>CM057820.1:22132005-22679505 GCA_030067965.1 Latrodectus elegans | reverse complement strand
TAAGTACTAATGTTTTGCTTTTAAAAATTTTTATGTTTATAAAAAGCAAAACAAATATTGTGTTAAATTATTTTAAGCCTACATCTGTTTTACAGTTAAAAGTGTTTTTTTTAGCTCGACGCTCGACTCAAATCGAATCGAATATGTTCGGAATGAATTCGTAACGAGATTCAGAACATATTCTAAGAGTAATATTTGTTAATAATTCTCTAAAAAGAATACTTTACGTATCTTAAAAAAGAAATTTATTCAAACGTTCAACAAAAAAAAAAAAAAAAATTATAGGTTAAGGTTATTTTAACAAACATGAATGCATTAAATAAAATTTGAATGCAACTCCTTACCAGCCATGTCAACTGTACACTTTTGAATTTTGTTCATTTTAAAATTCTTCTCTGATATCACTTTAAAGAACAAATGTCGAATAAACAAATATTTACAAGAAACCTAAGGAGCATTTATCTGAATGCATTGAAGAAAATTTCTACTAAAATTATATATATGTATATATATATATATATATATATATATATATATATATATATATATATATATATATATATATATATATATATATATATATATATATATATATATATATATATATATATATATATATATATATATATATATATATATATATATATATATATATATGTATATATATATATATATATATATATATATATATATATATATATATATATATATATATATATATATATATATGTATATATATATATATATATATATATATATATATATATATATATATATATATATATAAGCAAATAAATGTTTCAAAATATTTGTGTTGGCCACTGCATAATTCTAATAAAAATGAATTAAAATAAACTAGAAATATTTAAAGAAAATAATTGCGCTGAAATTCTCCTAACATAGAAGTTTTTTCTTCTTCTTTTATTGAGAGAAATACCATGCTATGGCAACTCTAATTTAATAGTACGTTTACTTTGTAACAGAGAACAATGTACAATTTCCTCTGACATAAATCCCCTGGTATCTATGGGGCCTGTCTCGACCGATGATAAATGCCGCGCACGATGTGATGTAGAACATTTTTTGAAAGCGTATGTCAACATGCTTTCCGTTTGTTCCTTGAAGAAAATTTACTGACATAGAGACTGCTTACGATAAAAATCTGAACCCAACGGAGTTCAGGTATTGGTATTCAGCTACAGTTGGTCCAGTTTTTCAAAATGCATTCCGGTAGACATTTTTCCTTCTATCTCTCGTGGTGATTAACTTTTTTTTTTCCTTTAAACACGGTGGCTTTGAGATTGGGGTGATAACTCGAAAACTTAAGCTTTAAACAATTACGTGTCCTAATGAATTTTTTCCGTCTCAGGGAAATAGAAGTACAAAAATAAATTTTTCCACGGACTTCAAAATCGGCACGCCACTTTATAAAGAAAAACGAGCGAAAAAAAAAAAAGAACGCACGCCATTTTGTCTGACGACAATCATTAGCGAACACAGTGTCGTTGTCACGTGACCCAATCACACGATGCGGGCCTCTTGGAAGGTTTTTATTGTTATTTATTAACATATTTTTTTATTTAGGCATGCTCGGTATGCTAGTTTTTAGGAGTGCTGTGGAACATTTGTCGGAAATTATAAAAAAAAAAAAAAAAAAAAAAAAAATTGGCAATATTAACTTTGGTTTCTTTTTTAAACGTTATATATTTTTTTAACTTTCTATCAAACGATTTCTATAGTAATGAAATAAAATTTTTTTGTTTGGTAATTTCGAATGTGCAATTCATTTATGGAATTTTCTATTTACTTTCTAATATATATATTTTTTTAGATTTTTCAGGAATCGTCTGAAAACAGAAGTCGTGATAATTTTTATCGCATCAGTCACCATCCGTCTCTTTTAACTAATCAAAATGGCTCTAAAAGTCACGTTATGTGCTAATGGATTTAAAATAGAATACTTATAATTTTTTTTACTATGACGGTTACATTTTTGCTGTTGCATTTCATGGTAAATTCTCGTGTCACTTATGATTGATAAAGTTTATCAATTACTTAAATTTAAAACAAAACTATATAGCGAGAAGCAAGCACGAAGGTTATTTCGTGCACATACAAATCTTCTATTTTTCAAAACAATTCTTAGATGCTCAATTTAAACGCCTTATATATTTTTTTAACTCGTTTCACTGAAATAAAACATTGGCTTATGCAGAATTATTTATTCTCCGTGATGTAAAATTCTGCGTTCATTAGGAAAGCATTTTTTTATTAAAACAACGTGTGGGGCATAACTAAACGAGTTAAGTTATTCATAAATCATTATTTAAGAATTGCTTGTTAAATTTAAGCTATTATTCAATAATTCTCTATTGTTCATTTTAAAGTTTAATGTTTAAGAAAATTATTTGTCTACTACGTTTAAAAAATTGAGATTTTCTCTCACTCTCTCTCCTTCTGCTTATAAGTCAGAAATATCCTGTAAAACCTCGATTAATTTATTGAACTCATAATCACAATCGATTCCATAAATTCAAATATAATTTTTTTATTTTAATTATATTTTAATTCTTTTAATATTTTTTTGCTAAGTGATCTAGGAAAATTTCCGAATCAAATGGCATTAGCGACTTAAATTAATGTCAGTAATAGTATCCTCGTTGTTGCTAATTTTTCACCTGATCCATCAGATGAAAATTTTTTCACTAATATTTGTCAGATTAATTATTTCCTACAATTGATCGTGAATAACTGAAACTTGTCACTAAATCATAATTTAGAAGGAAACAATGACTACTGTGCAGAATCGAGTTAAGAACAATTTTCAAAATTAACAAACAGCCTTATTTCAAAATGATATATATTAGAAATCAGTTTTAGAAAATTTTAATATTAATTGTGCAATGCTTTACTGAATATTCTAGTTTTACTACAAAATTTTTACCTTATTGTTAGAGAATCTTTTAGAGCTCGAGGAAATGGTGAAATTTAAAGAATATGTATGGAAATAAAGTTACATAGTGGTGGTTAAGATAGCATTGCCATTTCACTGAATTCTTCATTGTGATGTAATGTTCAAGATTTGATTTAAAAATAAACTAAACTAAACTCAACGGCACATCAGCTCCGTAAAGCGAAGGCCTACAGTGCACGTATCTGTTCCTGTGAGTGTGGGCCCTGCGGTGAGAAGTATATGTCCCGGTTAAGTGGTCAGACTTACACGAAACCCCATGTGCTTAGTTCCCAAGCATGCTTGGTACTTAGTTTTATCGATATACTGAAAGAATGAAAGGTTGAGTCGACTTTACCCAAACCAAGGATCGAACGTCGGATCTTGTGAAAGAGAAACCTTACCACTACAGCAACGGGCTTTAAATTTGATGAAAATGTTTCCAAAATTAACTGTCGCCTTTCTTTTAAATTACTGGTTATATTGATTTAAAAGGATTTTAATATCAATTATTTATTTCTACATTATGTAGCGCTAGTTTTATAGGAAAATTTCTGTTTTATGATAAACTGGAAGATATTCTTGTGAGCTTGAAGTAAAATATTCGATTCTTGAGTTGATCAAATTCGAGCTATATTCATATTATTAATGTTAGCATGAGTGGCAACAGTATCACTATTACTATTACTATCTCACTAATGTACGCTTTGAAGATTGAATTAGAGTTGCAGTAGGCATTTTTGTTTGCAGGCTGACTTGCTATATAGTCCCAAGAATTCTTCTGAAGCATTTTTCACTTAGATAAGATATAGTAAAATCCACATCTATAAATGTTTTTGCATCTCATAGCTATCGATGATTGGTTGCCCTGTACATCCTGAGACAACGTGATTAATTTTGTATTCAAAACATAAATTTTTAGAATGC
This sequence comes from Latrodectus elegans, assembly GCA_030067965.1. Taxonomy (NCBI): domain Eukaryota; kingdom Metazoa; phylum Arthropoda; class Arachnida; order Araneae; family Theridiidae; genus Latrodectus; species Latrodectus elegans. The sequence goes on along the minus strand of CM057820.1, from coordinate 22,675,628 downwards.
CGAGTTTCATAATGTACCGTAAAAATGGAGTTGAAAGAAGCAGAATATTCTAATTTCAAAAATGCTTACAAACTTTAAGATTTTTCTGAATTTTTTTCCCCCTTCTTGGCCGTTTGTTTTTCCCGTTCTGTAGTTTAAGAATAAATATTGGAATTTTTCTAATTTTTTAATAGAAACATTATACTTTTTCATCAAAAATCTGAAACTTTTTAACTTATAAAATTGTTAAGGATTAGAATTTGCCATGGTACTTTGTCAAAATCAAAACGTCTACGCCCTTTCTTATTGAGACGCATGTTTGAAAATCACAGGTGGTATCGTGTGTGTTGACAGATTCTGAAACCCCTATTATAATTTTCCCTCACAGTTGCTTTGCTTTATTTCCTTGAGCTTTAAATATTTGCAGTAAAAGATACGGACTTATCTACAAAAAGATTCAAAAACAAATGCCGAAATTCCGTGACTTAAGTCAGGGATTAGGAGTGTCGAAAATTGTAGTTCTGTGCCTTCGACACATTTCGTCATTAACCAGCATGAGCCCAGTAAGAGGAAAAAAAAATATCATTTCTCTACGGGTATTAAAATGGTATGGTATTTGTCACGCGAAACAACATGCAGAAAGTGGATGCAGTGCCTTGGCGCACGCGATTGTTCGCCAAGCCCGAGTAATAGTGGCTTGTCATGTCTGTAATCGTCCGCATCGCTCATCGGTCCTTAAGGTTCTTACTGTTGGAAGGCAAGAATATGTGACATTCTGTGCTAATGTTGTTTGTTCTGCACTCCCACCCTATTAAGTGCCGAACTTCACGATCGTGCATTCGTTGTTTCGATCTAATCTGACCTCTGACTTTTGGACTGACTGCTGCTTTTTCACTGTTATTTTTCAAATCGTAGAGATGAACGCCAACAAAGATATGGTTATTATGTTTCAGTATAATTTGTTCTAAGTGCAATGTTAAATTTCATGTTTTGACATAGTGTGCTAAAACATTGTAACTAATGAGCGATATTTTATAATGATTATGTGAGTGATTTTTTATGGGAGATTAGTTCGAGATAATTAATAGCATTAAATTCTAAAAGAACCTTCTTGAAGAGAATACTATTAGAACATAATGCAGTAAAATTATGATAGTGTTATCTTCTATAAAAGCATTCGCTGAATATTTCGAATTGTCATCTCATCGCATTAGAATTACTCAGTATACTATTGGTCTTGTTTCAGTATACTGTTGGATTTTGTTAAAATGCTTGGCATCTTTAACAAAATATCTTTTCTTTATGGAAAAAAAAAAGCTTCAATAAGGAATACAGTATTATTTTCTAGAAAAGAATGTTCTGAATTTGTTCTAATACGAATTATTTATATTTTGTTGATATTATCCTCTAGAAAAATATTTACGGAATCGTTTTGGTGTGTCGTGATACTGTTCTAGAACAATTCAATGAATTCAGTATTTCTAATACGATATTATAGGGTTTTATTAAATTTATAGAATAAGTGCTTAAGATTTAGAATTTCTCTATTTTTTATGCGTGTTCTAGATAGTCTAGTTTTTATGCGTGATACTGTTCTAGAACAATTCAATGAATTCAGTATTTCTAATACGATATTATAGGGTTTTATTAAATTTATAGAATAAGTGCTTAAGATTTAGAATTTCTCTATTTTTTATGCCAACTAATTTTTTAAGAAACATTTATATTCAATAAGTATTTATCGTTATCACAAAAACACAGTATTAAAATGTAGCTAAAGGCACCAGTTTCTCATTTTGGACAATGGTTAAATGCTATCTAAAAATGCTATCTATACTAAGAATTTTTTTTTGAAAAATCATTCATTGAAAAGTTCCAGTGTTTCGTAACAACACATTGAAATTATTCAGTAAATTATCAAGCGAAATTTTGAATAAAAAAATTTTAAACAACACGTAAAAACATGTACTATTTATTATTTTTAAACACCGTTAAATGGGAAAGTCGAAATAGAAACGCAAACATTTTTTTACATGCAAATACTGTTCTAAAAGTATTCGCTAAATAGATTCAATCCTTTGCCATATCGCATTGGAACTAATCAGTAACTATTGATCACAATGTAAAATATTGTGCTTAAAATCTTTCTAAGAATACCAGTTTGTTATTCTGAACTATGGTTTAATTAAAAAGATGACACCACAATTATTCGTTTTGCAATGTATTGTTCTAATAGTATTTTTAGATAACGTTCCAGAAAAGGAATCACTGAATAATTCGTATTCTTTACCACATTTATGACAAAACAAATCTAGAAATCCATTCGTAATCTGTTCAAGTAATGTTCTTAAAGTTTAATCTTCCAGCAAAGTATTCATTGAATAATTCTAATACGACGTCATATGACTGTGGATATATTCAGTGATCAAGTTAGTCGCAATCTAGATACAATTTTTAAAATTCACCTAAAGACGTCAGTTTATTATTTTGAACTACGGTTAAGTGACATGGTTGACATTTGAACTTAAGTTGAATACTTCTAAGTATACGTACCACACAAGAGGATGGTGATAAGGCGGCGACCAGTTTACTGACAACGTTGACAGATACACTTCTGTTATCCTGACTGTCGCTAAGTGGTAAGTTTTATCATCGATTTGCTGGTAAAACGTGATCGTCATTCATCTGATTTTAATAGCGTTCTATCGAGTAACAATTTATTGAAATTCTCTCTTATATTGTGCTTGATAACCTTTTGCACTGTGTCTTATACTTCTTTCAAAATAATTCGTTTCATCAGAGACTGGGTGCTGGTAAAATGTTGTGTTGTGTTGAAGGCTTGTTGTTATTCTTAGGTTATTACTACACGCGTTTCCATATGTCTATTTCTGCTGACGAAAGGTAGGGTACATTCAACCTATTCTGAATTTTGAATAACGGTCAAGTGATTAGGTGATTATTTACTTGACTCATCTTCCCATGACACAACAGCGGGTGTATTTTGGACCTTATGCAATGTTTAATGTACATAGACCCTCTAGGCACGGTGGTCTTCACTAGAGGCCAACATTGCTATACTTTCGTTCGGACTTTGGTAATCGTTATTAGCAATGGTATCAGCGTTGCTAATAACGTGGCTTGATGTGTATCTCATTAAATTGTGTAATTACTCAACAAGTTTTTTATATTTTTTTGCTTCTTTCGCAAATTTTTGAAGAATTTTTTGAATCTTTATTAACAGATTCATAATTACGAGGTTGTTGGCTAAATTTTTTGACTTTATTTGGCAGATAAAAAGCAGTGGAAACATACTGCAGTATTCTTACCAAGTTTAATTTTATAATTGAGCACTTTCGATGGCGAAGCCTGTTTACGAAGTACCTGGGTCGGGTGGCCCTCATCCTCACCTTAAACATTTGAATTGAATATGACTGTTGCTGTAATTGAGCTAACATATTATTGGTTGATAAAATCAAGTGAGCGGAGTTATTTATTAAAAACTTAACTATGGGATTATTTTACTATTTTTAAAAGTGGATAAAATTAATTAATTTAGATAATAATTTTAAAATTATTAGATGTTTGATTATAATATAAAATAAGTGAAATTTTTAACTTATTTATTTTTTAGCTGCTTGAAAATATGTCGAAAGTTTAAAAGCATATCAATGGAGGATTGTATATTTTGTAATTCTTTCAGCATTTCTTTAAAGGGTTAACTTGATTAATGTTAACAGTTAAATGTTAACTTGATTTCATTTATACCAGAAAATTTACAGACCATGAAGATTGGTTAGAAGTTTCATTTTCTGAAGGTGGTGGTTGTAGAGGAAGTTGGAGAATATTAATTTCTTTTTTGGTTTCCCGAAAATAGGTAACTAATTGGTAATAAAAGTAAAAGAAAAATACTAAAAATTTTTCCATCGCTAGCATTCAATGAAAAATATTGTTTTTTCTTTCTTCTTATGTTACGTTAGCGGTAGTTTGATATTTAATAAAATGCCAATCACAATAACAATTTTCGAATGAAAAAAAAAATCCATGCTAATCCATGGATTGTTGCGTGGAATTACCGCAGAATCTAGGTAGTGAGACATCTCTTTGTACCAGGCTTGGTATTTTTTTTTCCAGCTGTCCCATTTTTTTTCCTCCACGTCGTCAATGCCATTGGCCTGTAATGGATGTGGCCAGCGATTGTGTCTAGTTTGACTTTGCGAAACAGGTGCGCCGAGCCCCTGAAGACGATGATAACCATTAAAAAAGGGTTTCATCCAAATGATTGGACCTGCATCTGATTGACAGCTCGTTTAATGAAGAAATGAATCCATCCAAGAAAAAGAAGTCCGCAGGAAAAAAAATTGTTTTTAAGCTGGAAGCCTGTTTTGTTCCTTTAGAGACTTTTTTTGAAGTAATGGAACCTTGAAGACCACCGCATGGAAGCTCTCCAATGAATCATGGCCATTGATTAGAGACACTTCATGTGTCACGTGACCCACTTGAACGAGTTCTAATAAAGCCTCCTTAATAAATGTTTCTGTTCTCTCTTCCTTTATTTTTTTTCCTTTCCCCTTTGTGTTCCACGAGAACACTGAAGTGTCTTATTTCCACAAATGTAATGGAACCGAAAAAGATCGGTGTGAATACTTTTGGCTGTACGTGTTAAAACTAGGCATATACTGTTTCGTATAAAAAAAAATCGGATTTTTTTTTTTTTTTTTTGAAGCTTTAGTGGATACTCAACTTCTAATGCTCTTGGAAATTTCGACACGGCATCGTTGCAACAATAACTCATTTACATGAATGATCCATTTGCGTCAATAACCCCTCATAGCATGCATTTACTTCATAATTGTGTTTATTTTAGTGCTCTGGACACAGTGTCTTTGTTGGTAATATGAGTAAGTTGTGTATATAAGCAATATACATCGACAATCTGTGAGCAATTTTGTTAGTAGGTAACTGGATTTTTTCTTCTTTTGTGAATAATTTGAGGTTTTAACTAGAATTATTATATAAAAGTTTTTGTTTAAATTTTTTTTGATGGAAATTGACTTTTATCTTCATACCGATTTTGATGTAAGATTGAGTTTAAGGCTCGAGCAATTAATATTCTCCAAATGAAGCCTTTACACTTACCTATTAGATAACCTGATAACAAGAAAGAGTTTTATAGGTGATTTACCTTATTTATGTGTCGCAAGGGAGAGTATTCTCAAGCATCCACTCCGATAGACATGCATGTTGGAAACAGAAGTACAATCTCTTCATTTAGCAAAACTATAAGCCAATAGGTTAACACTTCAGCCTTGGTTTCAACAATTTGTGGGTTCGAATCCCACCTCGGGCTTGTACGTTTGATGTAGTTCGAAATTCTTTTTAAACTTTAGGACCAGTTAGCAATCGTGTCAAAAGAAAAAAAATGACCATTCAGCGGCAATCAGACAAAACCAATTGTTTGGCAATGGATAGCATTGAACCTGGGATCCTACACTCCAAAGAATATGGTATTACCATTTGCCCTAACTGAGCTTTAAATGACGATTTAATATATACGTTCAGATGTATATATGAAAGTATATTTTCTGATTAACATTATTAAATATAATGTTAAGTTTCAATGTTAAATCTTGGCCGTATAATGATTATATATTTATGTAAATTTTTAAAATAAATATGTAACCTATATATTTTTTATTAAAAGAATGCTTTTTTTTGTTTGTATATTTGCAACATTAGATTTTGAGCCTGCTGGATAACCACAATTGAGATTTAGAATTACCAAAAATTAGATAAAAGACATTTTTAAGTAAATCTTTAAGAAATTAAGAAACACCCTAGTGACATTTTCGATTGATTCGACATCATAGAATCGAGACTAGAAAATTATTAATTATTAGTCTTAGCACATATTTCAGAATAAAAACTTATTGTAAGTGAAAAAAAGAAAATTGTTTGCCCCTTTAATAAAGCTGGTTAGTAATGGTGCTAAAACAGTGGAGAGAATAATTTTTAGCCATTTTTGTGTGTGCGTTTTTTTCCCCTTCTTTTTTCTCATAATTATTTATTTTAATATTTAATAATGAATCTTTATGTTTGGAGTAACATATTTTGTATTATTAAAATGGAATCATATATAAATTCATAATTGCCTGATAAATGTGTCAAAAAGTAATTTTCTTTCATAGATATTTAAACATTTGAGAATTTATATGTTTAATACTGTAAAAATTCCCAAATTACTATGAATCAGAATTTTTTTCTTTCATTATGACTACTTATTGAACACTAGTTTTCAAGCATTATTTTATGGAATAAATGATTTTACATATATATATATATATGTATATATATATATATATATATATATATATATATATATCCTTTTCTTGTATTTAATAATATTGAACGTTGTTATGTTTTTAGCACTGGTTTTTACCGAAGAAATGATTCTAATAGAGAATTTCGTTGTGTGCATTTCTGGGAACTTCTTTTTATATCTCTATATTTTTATCATATTAAGATTTTGTTCTTAGAGATCTTTCTTAACTTTTTTCATATTTTGATTGATGTAATTTCTTTTAATAAGCAGATAAAATTTAAAAATTTGGGGACTTTTCGCACTTATAATGCATATTTTTAAACTATGATTAAAATAACTTTCTTTTGTAAAACTGAACATTGTTATAGTTATATTTTTTAGCATTATTTATAAGAAATAAGTGATTTTGATAGAATTTCCCTTAGCCAGGGTTGGGCAATACCTTATCGTGGAAGTGAAGGATATAAGAGGGTCGTGTCTTTTAACTTTTTTGAGTATATCTGGACAAAATAGGCTCCCACATTGCTTAATAGGTTTGCACAAAATAAGCTTGCACACTACTTAATAAACTCGTTATCCGAAAAATGCTTGTCATGTATAGCAAGGCTATAGGCTAACTCACTACTGTAACTCTATTTTGAAGCGTTGATTGCTTAACAAATTATCTTTGCTGATTCTTCAACCTTTTCAAACACTTCTGTGCTTTTATTTGATGCTCATTTTTCAAAAGTTTGGAATAACATTCGTTGTTTTGTTCCATATGTATTTTTTTTTTACATTGTACTCTTTAAAGATTTGGCATTTATTTCATGACACAATAAATATTCTGCATTACCAAAAACTTAATTTTCAATTTTTCCTTAAATTACTACATTTATATTTCGTTTTACTCTTTTCGAAAGGTTCATAGTTTTATTAATGTTCGATATATTTATGTTTCGTGTTTCAAAGATAAAATTGTTATCAATCGGAGACTGTGTATTTGATGGAATATAATATTAATACTTTCATTCTTATTTCGAAATGAAAGTTTTAGAAGATAATCATTTGATCCTATGGAAACCAAGTTTGCAGATAATTTCCACGTTTGGGGCAACACGCGCGCGAGACTGAAGAAGCTTTTCTAGTTTTTTTTTCTTTCTTTTTTTTCTGGTAACATTATTCTGAGTGACCAATGTTGGTGACTGCATTGAAAAATATGCCAACTATGTATTTAGATTGAATCCCTGGGACTATAAGTTTGGTGTCAATATTATTGTAATGTAAAATGGTATTATAATTGTAATTGTAATGTGGTGTAAAATTTATGATTCACTCTATGTGTGCTATAAGCATGGTGTACCAGTTAGTTATTTTTTTCTATTTTCTTTATTTAATTTCTTTAAACGGTTTTGTTCGCGTGACGAATCTGGCTGTTCACAAGGAAAATGATGTAGATGAAGATGGATATTTTTTTAATGTTTTTTCGGTCAAAAAATTTTTTTGAAGATCTTTTGAGGTATACAGGCCGATACTGCACCATTTTTACATTATGCACTTTTAGAAACTTTTCTTTTTATATTATTAGATCCTGTTCTTATTAGGAAATTGTTTCCGAACACCTTTCCAACCCTGACATAATGAAAATAACTCCCAATAAATTTTCCGATAAACATTTGGTCTCTTTTCATCTGTGATAAGCATTGGTTTCCCTGTCATTATAAAAAATGTTAGATCATAAAAAAATGTCCAAGAATCAAAAGAAAGTGATCCTCTTTGAGCAAAGTATTTGTTGCCAGTCGACGAAGCATGGCCTCGCGGTCTGCTGAGTCGGAATTCTCCGTAAAATGTCACCAAGGGATGGACGTGCGTGACCGGGTCTCATCAACAAATCTTAATCACCTGCCAGCCATCGACATGCAGGTTTCGAGATCCGTCTTGTAGGAGGAGGATGACGATTGCATTGAAGATTTCGTTTTAAATGCCTGCTGAGGACGAATTCTTACTCACACGGTGCAGAACGTTTGCTTCTAAATCGGATGAAGATCATCACGCTTTTGGGTGCACCACTATTTTAATGGCACATTATGTCCGGTTCGGGTTGGGCCAAAGAATGAGCTTAACTGATGTCACATTAAGAATTTTCATGTTAAGACGATAGTTGCGTTCTCATATCGCGGTATATCGAAACTGCTTAATCACTTCCCTTACAAATTTACTTAGAAACAAAACTGGAAAAGAAGTTAAATTATAATTTTAAAGCTAGTGAGAGCAAGCATTAGTCCTTAAGTTTTAAAAGAAATTGCTTACAATTATTGCAATTACTAACTTAAAATTATCTTAATTAACGAAATTTTTAAAAATTTAAATCATCCTTACCGATTTCAGCTAATTATAAAATGGGGGCTTTTGTGTTATCTTTTTCATTGTTTTTTCTTCTGTTCTATTGTCAACATGTCAATGACTTGAATCAATGGAAAATGGCTTTTCAAACCGATGCTTTGCTTTTTATATGAGAAATAGTTTTATTAACAGAATGAACTTCGTCAATTTCTGAGACATTCGATAATGAACTTCGCCTTGTTTGCACTGCTGCAAGAATGCGATTTGACAACAAATTTGTTGACAAGTCAGATGTAAGATGTTATCTTAATATGTTGTCGTAATCAATTATGTGTGACGTAGATGAAACGTTATCTGACGTCATGGATATTTTGAACCAATTTAGAATTGTAATAAAATGAATTTAGTGATAATCTCAATTGGAACGAAAGAAACATCCACTTTATGGTTAATAAATAAATAATATATATCTCATAATTTTTAATTCATTGTTAAATATTAGGAACTGAATTTTTCCTAATACCCAAGCACTAGAAATAGATCTTCATCCATTAGAAAAGGGTGCACTTGATGGCAACTTATACAGTATATCCAGTAATATACTATTGTAGCCCCGAAGATGGGGTTAGGTTTTCAGGGATTAAACCGTATACCCACAAAATTTGACAAGAGTTATCTTCTCACTTGAAAGATATTATGACCACGATCAATTTTAATAAGATTTCACAACTTTACATAATTAAAGAAGCACCATTCGATAAAGGACACAGCGGCCAAAATTAAGACTTGATAAGGAAATTGTTACTGCAATTTGAAATTTTTTCAGTTTTTTTTTAATCACAAATATCTCCTGCGTATCGATTGGTTACGATTGTGATAATGTCAATCAATTCATCATCGAAATATTTATCGGAAAATCTGAAACATTGCTGATACTATCAATCCTAAAATAGTAGAACATTGTCGTTAATTTAATCTTCAAACCAAATGAAAAGCGCGATGAAACAAACTGTACTAACACATATTTTGCTACTACCGAACTATATCGAGATAAATCACTTACAGTATACATACAAATCTCAAATACGTAGGAATAACAACCGTTTGCCATATACATGAAAACGAGATATATATATAATTTATTTTTAAAGTACTATATAATAATAATAAATAATTAATTTAAATATTGTATTGCTTTTTAGCTATACATATACCTTTATTACTTTTTAGTTATACGCATATCTTTATTACTTTTTGTTTGTTACAGTTAGAAAGAATCTTAGTTATATAGGATAAATGTATCCCTCTTATCCTATAGATAACTAAGAGATTTTCTCTCTCAGCAATTTAAAATTTCAGGGTTTTGCTGATGTCCTAAATACACACACATCAAAAGCACACTTCTGCCGTTTATGTATTTGAGGCTTTGACAACAGATAATTAAACTAATGATAAAGTATGAGAACATTTGGGAATGCTTTTCATTAATAGTTGACCATTTTCGGTACTATTTTGGCCGCAAGGAAAGAAATCGGGAAAATTCCCAAGCACTTACACCGAGAGAAGTGTATGCAGAAAGCTTAAACATACTGCGCAGTTTTTTTCCTTATTTAAAAGTAACTGGCATCGAACTCAGAATAGCCACTTTGAAAAGTGTAATTCTGTCAATAGATTTCTTTTATGAAGCTTGCATATTAATGTCAAAAGTATAGTTCAAATATAATAGTAAATATTTAATATCTGTTTAAAATTTTTTGTTTATAATAAAATAAAAAATTTTCTTTTTCATTATTGCATATCATACCGATCTTTTAAACTAACAGTTATTTTAACAAAATATAATTTTTTTTTTTTTTTTGAGAAAAGATACGAAATGTTATTTTTTTTAAAAAAAATGATAATTATTGGAATTGGAAAATTAATTTTCATAATCCTAAACTTAGGCTGAAAAACTTCCATATATTTTTCATTGTATTAAGGAATTACTTTTGTTTTGATTTTGAAAGAAATATATTAATATAAGACATATTAATAGATATGAAGTAAAATGTCTTTTTTTTCCCGTCTTCTAGTGAGTTTCATATTAAATTAATCTGAATTCCCCTATGAGATTCTTGTTCTTTTTTAATTCCATTTCTTTTTTTTTCTTTCTTTTTTTTTTTTTTTTTCCTTCCAAAAAAAAGTAACTTTTATAAAAGCCTTTTCTGTGCAAGGTGACCGTTGAAAAGACCTTTTCCGTAAACAGTAATTCTTGTTGAAAGCTTAGTGTCCCTTTATTTTATTATTTTTTTTCTTTTCAATATTCTTTTGATTCTCCACGTACCATCCCTTATTTATCTTCTGTTCTCAATTAATCGATTTAAAAAAAAAAGAAAGGGAATTGTTTTGGGAGGAAAAAAGAAATCCCGACTTTAATCAAAATTGATATTGTCTTTAGATTGAAGAAAGAAAACGGATAAGAAAGAAAAAATAAAAATAAAAAGCTAATGCTTAAGATAGGCAAAAATAAATCCCCTTAATACAATAGACGATTACAGTAACTTTTAATGATTCAAAGCGATACAATTTCAAACATGTTTTAAAATTCAAAAGCTTTGAAAAAATGGCTTTTTTAATCCAGAATATTTTTTTCCTCTTTCTCATTGGCAAGAATATTAATTTGTCTCTTTTTTTTATATCACATTTTTGATGCTTAATGTTCTACCTTAAGCAATAAATATTATATGGAATCAGACAACTTTTGCTGTGAAGTTTGTAAAATTTTAACTTTTTATAATAAAAAAACATGTACAAACTAGTTGATTTCTAAGCTATTTGTGTGCAATATTCCAGTCTGTTAATTTATTTCATCAGATTCTTGCAAAAGTACTTTTCTGTACTTTAATAGTGTGTTCTAACATTAGTTACGAGTTATTTTTTATTTTTGCATGGACTACTTTATTCAAAACACATTTTAAAAAAATCGTAAATACTAATTGTATTTCCTGATGAGAATGACAAAATTGTTTTATTAGATGGCGATATTTAAAAAAAATATTGTTATCAATTGAAAAATAAAAAGCAACAATTTTTTTTTCACTTAAAGTTGCGAATGAAAACATTTTTGTTGGCTTCTAAATAGAAAATCAAAAAGAATTGCTGTTACTTTTTCGGTTCAAAGGTTTTTGTTTTCATAGTTTTTGCAACATTAAAAATAGTAGTTTCTCTGCGTAATAAATATCCTTAGATAAACATTTTCACGAAACAAAACAAATTTAATGTTTTCAGTTTCTTTTCTTTTCTTTTTTTTTTTTTTTTTCAGATTCATTGCTACTCAGTGTATTCCAAGCCGATTTTATATTTAAAATTAAGAAAAATTCAGTTCCTGTTTGAATTTTTCTTTGTGATTCTCCCATCTTTAACTTTTTTTTTTCTTAAGAAGAAATTTTCCAAGTGCTGCTGAACTCGTTAACCATTTCACTTATTTAATTTTTCTATTACTATTTTTCTTTTTTATAAGACATGTAAATGATGGAACTCTTTGTTTTCTCAAAAAAGACCTTGACCTACGGGAATAAACGAAATTGCCATATTTAATTGCTTTACCATGCATAAAGACACCGGCAACTTATGCACGGGTCTTGACTTCTTTTCCTTCTACTGATGCCACCGGTTGGTCAGTTATCTCATTCAAAATGTTGTGAACATTAGCAGCTGATATTCAACAGTCCGCGATGCGCATCCAAGCTTTAGAAAGCGATAGCAATGAAGATATTTCTAAATAAACGACAGAAAATGAACTCCACTTACGTTTTCTTTTTAGTATTCGTTCTTTCATTTTTTTCAATATTTTCTCATTTTCCAAATTCTGTTTTTCCATTATTCTTTTTCAATATTATTTTTTTATTCAGTTTCTTTTCCAATATTCAGTATTCTTTTTCAACATTTGTTTCTGCTTCCAATTTTTTTTCCTTTTTAATTTTTTTTTTTAATATTCTAATTTAATTTTTCAGCATTTCATTTTATTCGTTCTCTTATTCTTTTTTAATTTATCAATGTTCTTTTCTTTTTTACAATATTCTTTTTTAAAATTTTCTTTCAGTATTATCTTTTCAATTTTTTTTTTACATTCTTTCTTTTTTCAATATTCGTTCTTTTTGATATTTAGTTTTTTTTTCTTTCCCTATAATTTTAGTTTATTTTCGAATTTTCTTTTTTTTAAACACGTGTTTTTCTTAACATATAATATTCGTTTCTTTTGCGATATTCTTCTTCTATAATTTCTTGTTTCCTTTCCAATGTTCATTCATTTTCCATCGCTCATTATCTTCATAAGGACTTCAACTGTTTTTAAACGTTCCGCAGATGTGTGTGGTTATCCTAAAACACACATTTTAGGTTCCACCTTTACAGGTCCCTTGAGGATATTGGATCTTTATTATTACGCTCTCGAGTCATTACGTCAGAGAAACAATCACTTTTATGATAGACTGCCTGGGTTATAAATTTTTAATGTCTATCATGAGGCATCTTATGAATATTTAATTATATCATGTGTTTTCTTAAAAGAGTATGGATCGATTTTTGTGAGCTATGTCTTAGGGAAAGGAATAAAAAGTTTGAACACTTTTATTAAATAACAGATACAATGTTTTTCAGATAAAATACATTACTCGTTAATTTTATTTTTCTATCATATACTTCATTGATTAAATTACTTATTTATTTCCTTTTTATTAATCTAGAAAATATTTTGTTCCCATAATATATGAGTTAATTACAACAAGATTAAACGACACTGACAGTGAAATAAGAGCATTCCTTGCATATAATTCAGATTATAGTACTGGTATATTAATTAGGCATTCTTAATTGAATATTTTTTTATTCGGCAATTGTTCCATATTATTTTTTTAAATGTCAAACGTATAATAGCTCAAAATTTTTAAATTTATTAATCATTTACTTATATTTGTTTACATAGTTATGTTTTTACTCAAAACTCTATTATTATATTAAAAATTGCTTTTTTCTGTTTCACTGAAAGGATTGAGATGTATTATTTTGTTACTTATAAAATAAGTTGGCTAAATATATTTTCATTGATTTCAATAATTTTTTTTTTTACATAAAGTTTTCAAGAGATTTTATTTATTGAAGAGTATATAATTTTCAATTAACTGATTTCACTTTTAAAATTTATTGAAGTTAAAAAATATATATTTTAACTAAAATTTAACTATTATAATAGTTATTTCTATTGCCTTTAAGATATTGTTTGACAACCTGAACTCTCAAAGCATGTAACCAGCAATGAAAATTGCTGTAAAATCTAAAAATCAAATATAATTTTAAAAAAGTGTTTAACGCTATATTTATTTGTGTAAAAACAAAAATGAGCTTAAAGTTATATTTACAAAATTTTTAATGGAAAAATACATATTTTTTTCAAAAATTAGTACTGTATTATAAGAGAAATATACAAGATAATAATTTTTATTTCGAAATTAAGATTTCCTTAAAATTAACGTTTTTCGTGATTAGTTTTGGAATAGGTCTCTGATTCATTGTTTAATATTCTTACTTACACTTTTTAGGTTTCTTATGAATATTTCTAAAAAATTTTAAAATCATTGCATTATCTTAATAAATTTAGCTGAAACTGCACCTTGATTTTGTGGATTTCTTCCCCCGTATAATTTAACACGTCGCTCCGAAATAACTTAAAATTTTCTCTGTTTTTAGATCTTGATTTGAAATTGTGGAAGAATGACTGATGTCCTTCTTTCATATCACACAGACATACAGTCTCTCCAAAAATCTGTATAGTTCATTCTAAATCATCCTCATAAACTATATTTATAACTGTTCGTACAAATAAACAGGTTTGTTTGGTGAACTGTGAGAATAGAGTTATATAAAGGATAACATTATTTAGAAATATTTCATTTTAACACTTCTTTTTCATGTACAAAAACTTTCATTCTCCTTGGACTTCCAAAAGAAAATAGCATTATTTTATACAGAGTTTTTCTTTTTTTTAAACATTAGTGGTGCAGTTATTTGACTACCTACAGACAAAATATACGATAACCCTTTGATGGTGCAGTTAATTAATTAATTTTCCAATAAAATAAATTACATAAAGCATTGAAACTTTGATTTGCAGAGTCCTCACCATTGCTTGAATAAGATCTAACATGTGTCTGTATAATATGGATGTAATATTAAATTCAAATTGAGGTGAAGAATTATATAAGCTGTCGAATACAATGCATTCAATACAATACTAAATTAACGAATATTCACTGGCTTTAAATATACTCTAAAATAAAATGCTAACCAAAAAATTCAAATATTAAAGAATTCTTTAGATTTTTTTATTCTTTGAACAAGCAACCCCGAAAAATCCTGTATGCTAGATTTTTCGTTTAACTAATGATGAGCGAAACTTCTTACCAAGGTGGGTATCACGTGTGTGCTAAAGATGGACAGTTTAAATCTTTTTTAATGGAATGTTATACATGTGTACATATGTGAATGACCACAAAAATGTTTTTAATTATATGATAAACTAATATTCTTTAGCTGGAATCGATTAAATAACTCTTTCAAAAATATGAATGTACAAAAAAAAAAAAAAAAAAAAAAAAAAAAAACCATTTATTTATATAAACAACCCATTATATTTTTTTAGTTATTTCCATTATTCGAAAGACTAACTACTCCTCTAAATGGGTTTAACAAAATGAATCTTACCCACGCTTCTTCCATTGACAGGAGTGAATACCTTGCAGAAGTTTCGAGAAAAATCTGCAAACTTCATTTCAAATTCTACGCATAAATCTCTCTTGTTCCTTGCAACCATTTCACTCTAAATGTATCCTATCATATTTCTGAGTTCGATGTGGCGAAGAGAACTTCTAAGGGCCCTGCAGATGTCCAGCCCCATAAATCTTGGAAAACAGCGATAAAAATTGCGGGGAAAAAAATGGGAAATTATATTTCGACCGTCCTATTTACTGTAAATAATCTTTTCTTCTGCGTACAACTTTTAGGACTAATGGACATTTCTGTGTGTAACGAGCGAATGTGTATAGAACAGTTGCTATCGCGTGCCTGACGTCTATAACTGAGTAAGAATGAACGTGCACCATGGCGTTTCTGCATTATCTATTTTTTTTCCTTCCATTTTTACTCTGTTTGCTCTTTAAGTTCGGAAATTACTTCTGTGTTATGCAAAGAGTAGTTTAGAATTTATGGTAGGCATTGCAAATGGCGCTATCTTAAATGTATCTGTCTTGCAACAGTTCTCCAAATAACATTTTCTTTGAATGAAATTATTATTATTTTTTTTTTGTTTTTGTAATTGGACTTGGAAAAAAAATTATTAACAGCATACTGGGGTTTTTTTTTTATTATTTTATAATGATATAATTCTCTCTTGCAAATGACTAGATATCTGTTTATTATGCGTATCGAAATGCATCGATCGAATACCAAAAATATCGATGAGGAAAAAAAAAATTGGAAAGTTTGAATTAAATCTGTTATTGAACTCTTCTATTTTAAGGCATTGCAGCTGGTAATGGTGCGTGATGCCTTAAATGTGATGTTAAGCATTCTTAAAGAATATGAAATCTGAAGAAGTGAGTTATATTTTTACACGCTTAAAGAACTGGAAAATGTTTTTGGATTTTTCTTTGACGGAATTAAATGAGGATTAATTAAATATGAATTAATTTAAATACTATTACGAATGAAAAGAGATTTCATCAAAAGAAAAAAATAGTGTTCTATAATCATGTACTGCAATTTTAACTACCATAATACAATCGGTGAGCAAACCAATATTGCAAAATTCAGTCACCACAACAAATAATTACAGAGTGCAGAAGCTAAAGAGTTGAGCTGTTAGTGTAAAGTAACCAACTCCGTTTTACCTCTTTTCGAAGAAAATTACTGTTTAATACATAACTAAGATCTCTTTAAATGTACCTTTTATAACTGTAATTCCTTTCTTTTTTCTGACACAACGAGGAATTATATATACGAACGATATATATATATTTTTTTCCTTTTCTTCAAATTATATATCTCTACCTTATATCAAGATGGTTCTTCTTTTATTTATCGTTCTTTTACTTCTTCGATGGTGAGAGGTTAAACGATTTATTTTTAAGCTCTGTAAATTCTCCAGAAAACAGCTTTTTTTTTTGTGGGAAGAAGAATTTGTCTCAATTTTTGGACGGACCCGCTTCCATAAATAACACGTCGCATTAGAAAAGTGAGTGGTCCAGATCCTGGTGACTTAGCACTGCGAAACCGGTCTTAGGGAAAGAAAGAAAAGTGCAAGGAGAAAAAAATAGGTATGGGGTACGGGAGAGGGGGTTGATTACAGTGATAGGATCGACGAAATGATCGGTCTTCTTAAATGTATAGGGCACGCCCTCCCCCCCCCAGACAGACATTTAGACATTCTTGCTCGTCGCTGTGGATTGTCTTCGGCTCTGAAGCTTCCATTTTTTTCCCCTCACTTTTTCTCGAGAAAAAGATGGTGCGATTTTTTTCTTCTCTCCTTCGATTTTTTGACTGTCATTTATTAAATTCTATTAGTTTTGTTGTATGATGCGGCATATTTGTTTATTGTGTTTGAAATGGATTTTTCCTCCAATTCTCTTAAGCTGGAATTTAATTCATATATATATATATATATGTATTGAGGAATCATTGTGTTGCGATGACCACTGAGATATTACTGTAAACATAATGTGGTATTGTTTTCATTTTGGCGATATTTCATGATGATATTAAAAAAAATAATCAGAAATATTTCATATGAAAGTTCAGATGTGATGAATTCTCTTTCCGCAATTCTCGTAGCTTTCAAACAGTAGGTTATCAGAAGGAAATGTGTGTAATTTTCCTCATTCGCGTCCTTTTGAGAAATTGTTCCTTATTTATTTAACAAAAAAAAAAAAAAAGAAGAAGAAGAAGAAGAAGAAGAAGAAGAAGTAGAAAAGACGCATTATATAATGATTGAATTAATAATAAATCTCTGTAGTTTTTCCTGCATTCAGCTTTTTGATTTTGACAACTGATGAATCTCTTAAATAAAGGGATTTTAAATTTAAAATCGATGATCCTTTAAACTTACTAGTTGTTTTTAAGTGCATGCTTAAAAAATGTTTTCAAAAAGTTTTCTTAATAAACATAAGGTTTTTGCATTCATTGTGCATCAATTGATATACACACACATGTGTGTGTGTGTGTGGGCGAAGAAAGATATAATAGAAATTTTAAAAGGTAAAACAGAACATAATTAAGTGCAAAAAATTGAAATTTGTTAAAAAAAAAATTAAAATATGAAGGGAGTTAAGCATAGTGAATACATAAATGGATATAAATGAACATATAAACACATAAGTTGAATAATTTAATAATATTTTTTTTTTAGCTACCTAAATAGTTAAATTTGAGCTGAAAGAATTGCTTAATTTTTACTACATTTGTGTGTTGATTATTCTTCCATATAATTTTTGTAATGTTTATAATTTTATTTTACTATATATATATAAAGAGGGAATCCGTTTTATTTATTAACAATAAATTAATTTAATAAAAATAGAAATATATTAAAATCATTATATAAAAGTAAAAAAAAATTATAAATTTAAATAAAAAAGAACATCGACAATTGAATGCACACATTAAATATAAATATATTCTTCACCATTTTAAAAATATTCTTTTGTTGCTACATGTTATACTGTATGGGTCGTTAAATCCAATTGAAAAAAAATTAATGGCTTTTTTTTAAGGAATATAAAAAATATATACCGGAAGGTGAAACCAAACAATGATGCTTTGTTAATTTCCCCATCTGATATTTTAGTAATTTCTCATTAATCTTCATATATATTATTTATATTTTATATCAATACTATTGTTTACGTTCTTATATTTATTTCTCCCAATTAATAATGAGAAAAAAATAATATTTTCTTCTTTATAATTATTTCTTATTGGATTTTTCAATTTTAAATAATACAAATTAAGTTTTATATCTTTTTTTTAACCGCATTTATAATAATATTTTATTTGCTAATGGATTTTAATTACGTATATTAGAAATGTAATTATAGCACTTTTTGAATATATTCATTTATCCGAAGGAATTTAACGAGCTCAGTTTATATTCTTGTTTTTTGTTATTTTTTCTTAATTAAACTAAAGTAGCATTTAAAAGATTTTTATGGTATGTAATACTTGGTTGATTTGCTCCGAATATATGACTGAAAATACATTTATATTAACAAAGACAATTTATTTTATTTATGACATAATTGATTCATTATATTTTAATAAATTACAACTGGTCCTTTTACGAATTTTTTTTTATGAAATAATCGTTAGAGAATTCATTAAATACGGACTTTTATAATTACGTGTATCAGTTAAGTTGTCAGAGATAATAGAAGTAAACAATACATAAAAAAATGTCATTATTATCGATATATTTGATGTATATATCTCGATTTTGATGTCTAGGAATTTTTTTCTAGAAAAATAAAATTTTTATCTATTTCATTAGTTCTGGATGATTACATGGCCTCTGCATTAATAATGAATTATATAACATTTCAATTATAGTAAAAATTGTTAGACGCATACTTTCTTTTTGTAAATTTAAGAAAAGGAAAATCACCCAGATATAGCAATTATTGAGTGATTAAATTATGAAATCTTAAATTAGTTTCAATATATAAAATTAAGACATTTAATAACAAGACATAAAATTATATACATACATTTTAACTAAATATATTCCCATTAAAAAATTATTTTAATAGCAGTTTTAATGTGGGTTTTCATTTAATTATTCATAAATTAAATATATTATGAATAAATTGAAAAACTTATTCACAGTTTAGCAATAACGGTATAAGCTGTAATCGATAATTTTATTTATAATTTTTATAAAACATCCTTATAAAAATAATATTTTATAGATTATATAAGTTATATATTATTAAAATATTATTATAATTTTATAATTTCATAAATTATTAAATGTTACAGTTACATATTTATAATATGACTATTCTTTTCCACATAGTAGTTTATACATTACAAATATGTGTGATTGTTATAAAATAAGAATATATTGTTTGTCACATGTATCTTCTGTTATGTCCATTCATTGTACATTTGATTTATATTTTGGCTTTATATAATTATTCAAAAGTATAAAACTGCTTTATTTTTGTTATTTTTAATAATACTGCTAAAATGATTACTTATCCTAATATAACTCCATTATTTTTTTACAGATTTCAAATTTAAAAATCGTTTATTGGCAAATATTACAAATCACAAATATTTAAATCTCATTCTTGATATTTAAACATTTTTTACTGCTTTTCACTATATGCAGATGATAACATGATTATGAAATTTATGTTATGAATGATCCATAGATAAATTAGAAAAAATTCATTGCTTGATAATGGGTTTTTTTATTTAGAATACAATAAACACTTTAATTATGCCTAAATAGAATTTCTCTTTACTTTTTGACAAATACGATAGTTTATTTATGAATTTAGTAGAAAATTTTTGGGAAATATATTTTTTTACTCCCCTTTTTTTCAAAATTTATTGTTCCCTTTTTTCATATCCAATTATTTTAGCCAAACTTTAAGCGATAGAATTTCTCTGAGAAAATCAAAACAATTTTTTCCTAGGAAATTTATTAGAAATAATTTTTCCTTTACTCATTCATTCCCTAGTTTTATTGCAAAATGCATTTTGCTCAGAAAATAAACTCTTGCTCAGAAATAAATTAGGACAAAAACCCACCCATTCTCAGAAAACATTTATTTTTAAATTAATTTCGCAAATTTTTGTTTCCAAAGAGGCATATAGAATTTTTATCTTATACCAAATTATCTTCTGCGGGTTCATAAAATGTTCTTACAGACTTGACGTAATTTAATTAACATTTTTAAATGTAAAATACCGGATTAGGTAGGGAAGAAAAAAAAATCAGCAACATCTAGAGAAAAGGTGAGTTGTGGCGACACGGAAATATGTCGTACGCATTTTTATAAAACTTCTAGCAAGGGCGTAATTAAATGAGAAAAGCTCTGCTAAATGGAACACCATGCTTGGAATAAACTTTTCCACTTTTTTCTCCATTCTTAATGGCAACAGCGACAAAATCGTTTGGCTCTTGAAAGACTGTCTTAATGAACAGCAAATTGTTAATTAATTGAAAGATCAATAAAATTGTTTTTCCAGTTGCATTCAGAAATTTAATTAAAATTCAAGGAAAATGAGTTTTATTAATGAAGTGAAAATTTCTTTTTTTGTAGAAAAAGGGTTTGATTTATTGATATTGTTTTGTCGTCCGTTCAAAATTCTCTTTTGTCAATCTCAATAATAGATTAGAATTTAAATTTATGTAATTGATTTCATTCGCGAAAGAAAACGTTTGCATGTCACGTGATTAGATTTTCGTTGAATAAAAATTTACAAAGCATTTTCAGTTTAACTGTAGATTCAATAAAAAAAAATGATTAATGGAAATTGTTTAAAGTTAATGCAAAAATTCTCTTTCTGTAATCAATTTTCTTATTTCGATAGAAATAACCTTTCTCATTTGCTATTAGGCTTTAGCTGCACCTTATCTTGAAATAGGTTAGAAAGTGAAATTTTTATTATAAAAACATACATTTTACTAGAACAACAAAAACTTTTTAGGAAATGCAATTCTTTTCTTATAAATTTATGCTTTTAAATTGCATTTTTTCACTGCAATTTTATTTATTAAATTAGTCATTAATTTAAATAATTATTTATAATATTTTATTATATGTTTAAACTTACCTAGAAATTTTTGGTGAAGAGCTTTTATTTAAGAAAGATAAAGAATTGTGATAAGTTATAATGATGAATAATATATAATAAAAAATATTTCACATTTTGCTGCTTTTACTTGATTTTATGCTTTAATAACACTTATTCAGAGTGGGAGCTATCAATTCAATTTTTGTAAATTAAATAAAATACATAAAAATAATATATATAGCAAAATAAAAAAAAACATGCTGAAAGAAAATATGCTAAATAATTGAGTATTTTATTTTCAAACCACAAGTCATAAATATTTCAAAAGAAATTTAAAAATTATATGTTTTTTTCCCCAATCTTATAATAGAACTGCGCTTTTCATGATATAAGATCCCAATTCGATACCAGATATTGTCGAACAACGGGAAATGAATATTGTATGCTTTCTTTGTTTATATCAATAACACACACACACACACACACACACACACACACACACACACACACACACACACACACACACACACACACACACACACACACACACACACACACACACACACACACACACACACACACACACACACAGTATTATTGTTTCATTGACGTAAAATTTATATTTAAACTCGAAATAAAATTATTATGACTATTATTTTCCATTATTTATGTTTTACCTTTTATGGACTTTTAATATTTCTATCTATTTATTTATATCTTAATAATATTTTAACCTTGATTTTACAAAAATGTAATAATATTGCTAACGTATATAAGCTGCTATAAGTATAAAAATTAATAACTTGTGATCGTATTAATAAATTAATTTTAAATCTTGTGATCTTATTAATAAATTAATTTTAAATTAATAACTTGTTATTGAAATACTTTTAACTTTTAATTTATTTTTAGATATTAATCTGTTGTGTGAGTTCTAGTTTACGAGCAAAGTTACACCAAAAGAATCTTTAAAAAACATTACATTTATTTCTGGAAAAGAATGCGGTGGGGGTTTAGAACGCGCGAATTTTCTTTTCTTTTTTTTTTTTAGGAACAAACTCCGGAAACTACAATAAATTGTAGAAAAATTAAACTAATTTTAAATAAATTCTACTTAATTTTATTTTTGTTCGAAACATAATTCCCCTCCTCCCTCCTTCTATCTAAATCTGCATATATTTGATTTTTATGAGGTCGTAGTGGCCTGGTGGGTTAGCACGTTTGTTTTCGTTATTGGGAAGTATCGAGTTCGAATCCCGATTCAATCAATCCACTGTGTTTTCTAATGGTGACTGTTAAGTATATCGTGGTTGCAGTGTCCTCCATGTGAAGTGATACCTCTGATTGTGACGAGCTAAACCTGGGGATCTTCTGTTTTGTTCTTCCTTCTAAATTAAGAAGAGAGAGAAAGAGATAGAGACCGTCCCTTGTAATGCTGGAAAGTGGAAATCATAGTAGCTGACTATTATACAACAAGATATTTGTTTTTTATGTAACTGAATATAACATTCATATTGATTGCCTCTTTAAAAATCTCATTAAAATAATACTTTATTACAAAATTGCAAACATTTATTGAAAGAAACCTTATCGTGACTTATTCAAAGTTTTAGAGTCACGAAGTACTGCAATTCGTAACGTCCTCCTTATAATACGTCCTCTTTATTATAGTAACGTCCTCTTTATAACGCAATTATCGCATTTTAATCAGTCTGTTTTCTTTTTCAATGCGTTTCAGTAACGAGTGATGTGGCAATCAAATCAAGCAAAATGAAAAAAATTGAGCCATTAAGGTGTTATTGAAACTGAATAATGTGTTCCTATTGTGAGAGCATTCTTTTACGAAATGACTTTATCTTGAAATCACTAAATATTACTGTCAAAACTTTAGAATATGTTTAATATTTTTAATATAAAATTATTCTATATATTGTTTTTTCACTGTAAAATTCCACGGAAACTTAAAATAATCTGTACTTAATCTTTTGCTTGTCATTTATTTAAATGAGATCATCCGGCAGAATTTGTCTGCACCTCAGCAAATCGGAAGTTCGATCCTCAACACAGGCAGTGCTTGGAAATTAATATATTGAACTGTAGGTTCTTAATTGCACCTTAGAAATTAATTTTCCCTCATAATAACCATCTGTTAGACTTTATTTTCAATTCAACAGTTCGTGCGTTCGATTCTCATTATGGACGTAGATATCGGAAATTCATCGATATGTTTTAATGTGTAATAAAATAAGAAATCTAAAAATGCAATTAGATAAATGAAATGAAATTATATTACTTCTTTTTTTCAAGTTTATCAATTTTGTAAGATTATTTACAACTCAAATACTAGTTTTTTTTTTTTTTTTTAAATAATTAGCATGCGTTAAAATTTTTCAGTTCATGGGTTCGATTTTTATTTTGGCTGTGTATGTTGTGATTGGGAATCCAACTTAAAATCATTGATTTGATCGCTTTAACCTTCGGAAGTAAAAAGAGATGGTAATGCTAGAAACTAAACCAAAATCAAATTCGCGTTGATTCCTGTTATTTTTACTGTGGTAGTGTAATTACTTAGTTTGTATTTTACTGCAGTTAAAAAATTAAAGAACAGAATTGCTTTTCCCTTAATTTGTATATATGTTGTGATATATTTTACATCTTTTATAATGCAGAAAGTATTATGTTTAAGACAAGGAAATGTCATTTCTTTGATCCCTTGCTCCCCAGAAATTCGAAAAGCACCTTCGAACGCATCTATTCGATTGATTAGTTTCCCAGGGAGTGTGAGCGAAGGAGGGGGGGGGTTTCCATTTTTGATGGGATTGCTCCAGTTTTCCTCTTCCCATCGTGTCCGGAGCATCTTCCTCTGGTAGAAATAAGCCCGACGTCACGAGCGGGGTCATCACCGGCCTGCAAGGAAAGAAAGGAGATGTCAGAGCGGTCATTTATTGTAGGAGGCTGCTCCAGGCCCTAACAGTAGTGCTTATCGAGCGAGCGTTACTAATCGCCCGGGTCACGGCAAGCGGCCTGACAGCGCCGCTCATTTATAATGATCCCGATGTGTCCGGTTCGGCCACCCCATCAGGAAAAGCTCAGTTATATAAATGGAGAGCGAAATTAGTCAAATAGTCCTGGATGTGTCGGCATGGCTGCTTCTCGCTCGCCAAACGGATCACGTTCTGCAGAGGATTCAACTTCCCAAGAAGCGTGCTTTCCCGACATTAAGCGCCGGCCGGACTCTGTCCCTTGGTTTGTGATTCCCGCCATGTCCGGTCTTTGTTACAGGCGGGAGGGTTTTCTTGGCGTTTTTTTTCTTCTCTTCCCTTACCCTGCGCAGGTTACGCCTATTAGTGTAATTAAAGTAACATTAATAGGGTGTATAATGTGTGTAATTTCTAGAATTTCCATGTTGTCCGCACCACATCATTTATCTTTCATTTGTGCGAGGGTTGGGGAATTCAAAACCTTAACGTTCACGTGATGGGAATCAAAAATTTCTTGCGATGATTCAAAATTTAGGGGGATTATTATTATTTTTTTTACTTTGAAAACCTGGTATTATTTTCTAAAAATACCTTGGATAAAGTTTATCAGTAATACAGCGTTCTAAAGTGCGAATAGTCCTGGATTCGAATGTTGTCCTACAAATTTCTACATACATGTCTGTCGAGGTGCATGCTTGAGAGTTTTCCAGATTTTCTCCCTTGTGACACATAAATATGATTTATGATCTATGAATCAGTCCTCCCTGAAACCAATTATACAGTAGACGTCAACGTGCTTTTACAAC
The DNA here is from genome assembly GCA_030067965.1 of Latrodectus elegans. Classification (NCBI taxonomy): domain Eukaryota; kingdom Metazoa; phylum Arthropoda; class Arachnida; order Araneae; family Theridiidae; genus Latrodectus; species Latrodectus elegans. The sequence continues at coordinate 22,650,390 of CM057820.1, read as the reverse complement.
AGCTTTAGGCAGATCACAATGTGATATCAAAGATCTGAATCCAATCATAATTACTGTTGAACAATCGGAAATGGATGCTACTCTTCTAATTTCTGCATGCATTGTTATCGGAGTGAGTACTTAAGAGTTTTCCGGGTTTCCTTTCTTTCTACAAGTGAAAACGTTTCACTGCCTATGCCCTCGCAGGTAATATGCATGGTGTTTATCAAAATGATTAGTCCGCTACACTGTCGAACACGCGTTATCGAAGCACTTGCAGAAAGAAAAAGCAATTTTGAATCCAAATCAGGAGCCGAAATTAATATTCGAATTGACTTATTTCTTACTGACTACCAAAGCACACCTGAAGGAATAACGAACGGTGTTTCAGCTCAGTAAAGAATAATATAATTGTAAAATTTAATTTAACTAGTTTTCGAAAGTATGGTTAATGATTTTACTGTCTGAAATTCACAATAGAAGGTTCGAAGCTATCTTGTGCTTATGGTATTCCGGCCAAATATATGCGATTGATATTCCATTCAGGATTTAGTTGGAATGCGATAAGAAAATCATATATGTTTATAGGCCTCATTCTCCTTCACTGGGATGCTGGAGCTACATGGAGTGTCCACGTAAATTTGTGACGTTTAAGGTCTTTCTGTGGAGAGGAGAGTGGTAAGCGTAACCTCGTCACATGACCGTGGTTCAAAATTATGAGATAAGTGATGGGCGGGAGTATATTCCAAATCTATTAATCATAAGGTAGTCTGCACCGCTATGTACGTATGTATGTTTATAGATGATTAATGCTTCCGATAGTGTCTAAGACATGAAAGCATTCAGATGTTTACTATAATGTACAACATCTACTTGTTTACTGTACTTGTAACTCAAAAATCCAATATTAATTGTATTTGTAACATAAAACAAATAGAAATATGTAGTGTATTTTAATATAAAGCATCGTTATATTTACTGTATATCTGTAATATAAAATATCGAAACATTTACTGTGCATATTGTACCGAGCTTCGGAGTTCGTGTGGATTGAGAGTTGAAGAAAGCAACTACTCGATGAACACAAGACTTTTATTCGTAAAAATTCCACTTGAAATACCAGCTGTAATAATCACAATTATACAGCTACAATTCGTCAGATACGATAAGTAACAGCTTCCAGTCACAGGTCTCAAATACCTCAGGCAGAGAACAGCTTCTCTAAACTACCAGTCACGACTAATCGTTTTCACAAAACTTACTGTGTGTACAAAAACCCCTAACCATGTTGGGCTGCGGTATTTATACCTGACTTGGCGGAGAAATCTACTAATTTCGCCAAGGTTCTGGAAGCTTCTAGGGTATCTCGCTAAATATTGGTCCTAGAGCTTAGGTGATGGATGTTTCCAGAAATATCCATTTCTCGCCAAATCGCCAAAAATCTCGCCAAGTCGCCAACAATGTCGCCAACTCGCCAAAACATCGCCAAGTCACCAAATCGTTAGAAAACCCGCTTTTAATGTATAACACGTCTAAATACTGCAATTTTTGCCCAAAATGTGAGTATTTCCGATCTGTCTGAGATATTTTAAAATATATACAATAATTATTTATAAATTTGTAACAATATAATGTAAAACAGCCATATATATTTGCTTTACTGTATTCGTATACTCATTTTCTACCTACCGGCACATATTTTGCAGTAATCACTTTCTTTCACCCGACGAATGTATTATTTACAAGAGAATTCGTTTTGATTTTCGCGTAAGTAATAAAAAAAAAAATATAAAAAAAAACACATGCCGAATAACAAGTTTTATTATTTATAAGTGTAGTTTTCTCTGGGGTGGGAGGGGAGGGAGAATAGAAAAATAGACCGGATTTAAGCTGGGAGGTGAAGTTCGTATGACTACTTTCTTTGTGACTAATGGTTTTCTGGATTCCGGTGAAAAAAGAAATCACAACCGTACCTCACTCCTTCGCTCTCACTACTCGGAGTAATAACGGTTTTCTTTGGCATAACCCGCTTTCTGTAATTCTTGTAATCAGTATAAAAAGCGATAACGGGGTGATATAGGAATAAATATATCGCTTGCAAACACAATGGAACCATTGATACAATTCCACATTTACTTCCTGGTGGCACTAATGTTTTACTACTTTCTGAATGCCCACTTGATGTAGGGCATTGCAGAAGGGTTATTTCCTACTAAAAATATGCACATGCCCTTTTTTTATTTTTTACTCAGCTTCATTTGCCTAACCTCTTCTGAAACATGCAATTTCCTGCTCGGTCCAAAATTGTGAACCCAAGGTAATGTAACATTCTCTGTTTTAAAAGTATTCAGTGTCATAATAAAAAATGACTGGTTTTTATTTAGAAAATATTTATCTACTGAAAAAGGTTTTTTTCTGTTGCCAAAAAAAAAAAAAACTTTCTACGTTTCGGTTCTTTCCAATTTTATTTGAGCCCAACCAAATGATTGATATCCAATTATCATTAAAACTATAGTTTTGTGTGTTGACCAATTTATGCTATACCAATATAAATTAAAAATAAAATATGAATGTTTAACGAGTTTTATGTAAATTCCTTTTTTTCTGTTCACTTTTTTGTTTTCACACTTATGATTTTTTTTTAAAATGTTAAGACCTTACATCTTTATCAGATCATCTCTTAAATTAAATTTTTTATAGAAATGTATAATCTATATTTATTATATAAATGTGAGATCGTGGTGGCCTGGTTGGTTAGGGCGTTGGTTCTCTTTATTGGAAGGTAGTGGGTTCGAATCCCGACCCACTAGAAGATACGTCGTGTTCACTAATGGCTGCTGGGGCACATAAAATATATCTAAGTTGCAATGTCCTCTTTGTAAAATGAGCCTCTTGGGATGACAGGCCAAATCTGGAATTTTTCTGCTTGGTCCCTGTTTCAAATTTACAAAGACCCAACTATTTTCAGTCAACGATGGCACAATCACTGGGTGTCCCAATAAATAAAGGGCCATCACTTCCACCGATAGTGGTGAAAAGTCCTTATAGCCGGACATTATAAATAAAAAAAAATTATTATATAAATCTGCTTATATGTACTATGACATCAGTTGTCGTTTTGTAATACTGATACTACGTATAGGACAGACTATAGGTCTAAAATTGTTGTAAATCATTTTTACTTCCTTTTTCATTTTTACTACCCTTCTCGCAAATTACCTTCTGTCTTCTGTGTGCTCATTTCTAAGATAGCAGGTCATATTCACATATTGCAAGGTAGAAAAACCGGAAAAATCTCAAAATGCATTTTAATGTCCATCAAGTTTATATATATATCGCCATTCATAACCTCATTCATGGACAGTGAATTCTATTTGAATGTTGCAAGTTATGTGATCCGGAAACTCACAAGCACTCATTTTTTGTTGTTCAACAGTGGCTGAGGTTGAAGTCGGAACTTTCTACACTGAAAAGTGCAATCCAACCACTAGGCCATGATGGTCTCCCGATGTGTCACATTTTATTGTATCATGAGCAAGATGGCCTAGTTAATTAGATGAGTCGTTCTCATTATCGGAGGGTAGTGAGTGCGAATCCCGGCTCATCTGATTATTCGTCGTGTCCACTAAAAGCGGCTGAAGCACGTTAACTAATTTAATGGCGCAATGTCTTCCTAGTGAAATGACACCTCTAGGGTGGCAGATCAAGTATTGGGAGTCTTCTGCTTAATAACTACTACTAGATGACTTCTATTAACTGGTAGAACTCAACTCTAAGGTAGATAGAGGGAAGAGCTAGTGCAGCTACAACATTTTACTATATTCATTTTTTCTTTAAAAATTAGGCAATTTTTCGATTTCCGATGTAGAATAGTTCACAAATATTATATTAATATATTCAAGAAATTTAGCATATTCTTCTCTGAGCTTTGCATACATTTTTGGAATTATTTTAAAGTTGACTATATATATAGTTTTAATTATTTTAAAAAATTAACACTATAAAAAAGTTTTTTTAAAAATTACATATAAAGTAATTTTATATATTCAATTAATTTAGGTCATTATCGTCTGGAATATGTGTAAATCCTTAAAATTTGCTTTCAGTGTTATATAATGGAATTCATATTTTCTGTAAAACTAACGATTAACGATAATTTTCAATAACTAATAAAAAAACTGTTCAAGTTTTATACTGATAAAATAAACTAATTTATAGTATTCTCTGAAATTTTGCCTAAACCTTGGAATTTAGGTTTGATATTTAAAATCGAATGATTTTAATTTTCTTTAAATTAATAATAGAATATATTTTTCTATTTATTATAGAATAATTTTCAAATATTATTCTAACCTATTTGGTAAATGTAGTATATTTCTCCTTCATTTTACATTAATTTTTGAAATTTAAATTCAGTCTTTTAATGTAAAATAAATAGTTTATTTTAAAATTTATGATCGAAAATATTTTTTTAATACTGATAAAAGACAATTTTTTTTCTAAAAAAAAGCGAAAATAAAACAAAACAGGATGCATATATATTTTGAAAATAAAAGCAGCAAAATTAAAAATTTGATTTATAAATACCAGTTGAATAAAACCTGTTCAAAGATCAGAAACTAAATAATCTGAAAAAAATATATAAAAAAAAAAGGTTATCATGAAAAGAATTTAATAAGATTGTAATTGTTTCAATTAAAAGTTGCAATCAAACTATTGGAATCTGTTCGATTTAATTTCAGTGTTATGCTGTCCGATGGTGGGGGGGGGGCAGCAGGAGTTGTCAAACGAAGTGTTCCAGTTTCGATAATTAATGAAAGTAATTGCTCACGTTCCCGAGCGCTTGCTCATAATTAATTTACAATTAATGGGCTACAAATCGAAAAGGTGTATCGAAGTTCTGAAGCTGGATTCTGTTGCCACATACAAATCGAACAAACTTCTCCAATTAGAAATCATTACCCTCAAATCTTATAAATCTGTCAATTAATTTAGTACCGCTACCGTGTCTGATACGCATACCTTATTCGGAGACTTCGTTTTAATTTGCTTCCATATTGGATTTTCAGTTAATTAAAAATGAAATGATCTAATAACATTTCTTCGGGGTGTAGCTAATTTTTTTTTTTCGTTGCGTGTGATTAAAATGTCAATTTTGGAATACAATTTCTTAAAAGCTTTAATGTGATGTTATTTATGAAACTATAAGCAAACACGAACACATACATACCGATGTTTATAAGGTATAGAAAAATAAAACATTTGATAACTTTTATATAAAAAAAATTAAATTATATTTGTAATTTTCATGATTTACACGTACAAACATAGCGTTGTAGTTGAGATCCGGACTCAACCTTATGGCTAATGTGTCTGGAATACCCTTTTATTTTTTTATTTAATAGTTTGTCTGTTCATCAACAATACCCACCTGAATGGTTGGCATTCCTAACTCTTGAACTGTGGGTCTCGGGCTCGAACCCCGGTTTGGGCATAGATGTTACTTTCTCTCTGTATTTGTCTGTCCTTTCTTCTGAGATGATGTATAAATGTGGCCCACCCTATAAACGGATTTGTGGTGGTATGGCGCAGGTAATGCTACGCCTGCGTGACTTGGTTCACAGGTGCTAACTGGGTAACGGCAAATGAGTAGCAGTTTCCAGCTTTGTTTTGGTGAAGGTTTAATCACCCAAGTACCTACCATTAATTAAAGGATAGAAAGAAAATTTAAGAAGATTTTTATAGTAATTAACTACACGTAATTTTAACATACTCTTTAAAATAAAAATAAATAAACTGCCATTTTCACTGATACCTACAGGAGGAAATTCTTTTTTCGGTTCCTTAAAGACCCTCAACGGCAGTTCATATACCGCTGGAGTCATCAGCATAAAAATACTCCTCTTCTGACTCGTAAAACATTTGGCTAGAATGTGAGATTAAAATCTTCTAAAAGTTGTAAAATTCGTTCTGGTCGAAGACTTAAGGCTCATCAAATTTTCATGCCGCCGTCTTTTCTCGCAGATTGTTGGAGAAGTGAAGTGAAGAGAGAGAAGCATTAAATCTCGCGCTGGAAAACGCGACTTCTCAACCCGGAGCACCTTTCGGAACAGTTTTGGAAAATCATTTAACAGTCGAGAGTGCAAAATGGTCGTCATGCCAAAGTATTATGGATTCCTAGCATTAGGACGTTTAATGAATACGCTGAAAGAAGCGCGTGAAGTGGAATTTTAGGAAGGAATCGAAGACCGTATCGATGTTCTTTAGAGAAGATAGCCGTGAATGAGTGAATTTTCGTGAGAAGAGGTGCTTTTACGAGTTGGAAGCGAGTGGTAAATAAGGCTTTCCTCGGTTGTGCAATTCAATTTGGAAATGTTGAGTAAAATAAATGGTAGCATGAGCCAGTAACATGAACCCTATAACATGAGCCATACGCTAAATGGACTCTTTGAAATGATGGGGATTTCTTCATAAACAGGATATATCCAATCATTTCAAGTCTTCTTCATGTGTGTAAAGTCCTTTAAAAGATATTTTTTAGTGTTTGAAAAAATAATGGAATGGAAAACTTCTTTTGAATTAGATTACAGAAAATCTTACTTTATTCATTTTTTTTAAAGAAATTTTAAATTGGTAGCAATTTTTCCAAAATGAAAATTTATCAAACCAGTCTTTTATTATATGTTTTTGCTGTGTTATTAATTTTAGAGTTTTCTCTGCTTTTTAAACAATAATTAATACCTCATAGTGGACAATTTAATATCCGAAGTTCGTTGTAAAACATTTTAATATCTACCATCTAAATTGGCTTCCGGAAACGCCTTTTTGTCGATAGTAAGCGGCATTTACGTGTCTCAAGGGAGGAAACCTTGTAAACTACTAAGCACTCACTGATTTAGCCTAACCCCCTCATGATTTTCAATCACGGTCAAGTAACAAGATCAACAACTTAGTCGGCGTACAAGTTTCCAAAATGCCTCCCAATAACAATGAGCAGACATTATAGACCCTAAGGCAATTTTAACACTTCTATATACCCTCTAAACATTACTCTCTTCGTCTGGATTCGATATATATATATATATATAGTAAAATTATTACATAAAATAATGTGGGACTCAAATACAAGTAACCCTTGGTAACCGCAACTAAACTAATTGGTTAACCTATTGCTGATATTGGTAGCTGAGAATCAAGAATGAGAAGAGCTCCGGGTTTCAATTCAAATGTTCATTAGTTTGATTCCCGTTATTAGGCATAAATTATTCGCCATTCTTAATGCATTGTGCACTTCAAATTATCATCAAATTAATTATCGTTTGCAATGAGTCACCGTTGGGCGTTAACAGGATTATGTCTCATGAATAATTATATTAATAAATTATGTCCCATCAATAAATTGGTAGTTTTTTTTTTTTTACCATGATCACGTAACGAGATGACACCTTATTCAGCATTTTCCATTCTAATCACCCGCAGTTCATCAGCACCATCTTTGTCTGCTCTTATCAATATAATTGTCTCCCCAGCTGAATCAAAATAGTTCACAAATAATGATATTTGCCAATAACATCTTAAGAATATCGTTTTTTTATGGATAATAATAAATAAATATATATATATATATAATTTCTGAAGAAGCTATAGATTGATTTGGTATTTTTTTCTCTGAGTTTTTGATAAGTAAACACTATGTTGGCCAAAATAAATTGTCGCATAATTTGAAGTTTCTTATCAAAATTTAATATATTTTACCATACTTTTTTTTTCTTTGAATTAGTTTTCTTTTATTCGTATAATGCTTTGAATTATTGTCTCTCGGTATCATATAATGACTGAATAGAACCAAATACAAATGAGAAATATATTTTAATTCTATTCTGTTACTATACAGTAATCTTGGTATCTTTTCTTTCAGAGTAGTTTTGAGTTGGCGATTTTAACATAAACTTATTGTCTTAGTTGCAAAAGACGATTTAAATAATCGAGAAAGCAATATTATGCTTAGCATAAATCGCATTTATAGCGACTCATTATATTTTAAGGTAGAAAAATACCAAAAGATGGAATAACTTTTAAGTATAGTGAAATAAAAAGTAAGGGAAAGCTTTTATGTGGTACCACTCATTTTGAAATATAAGCCCCTAAACTCGATCTCAAATGTTGTTGGTCAATGTGAGATGGATGTTGTGTTTCTGTCTTTTGCATGTGCATCTGACTAATGGGAGCATGTCAGTTTTCCTGGTTTCCTTCTTTGCTATACGTGAGTATCAATGAAAAATCTTCATTGAAAGTAATATGCAACGGTATAGAAATGGCTGTTATATTGGTTATACTGTCCGGTGTGCTACATCAAAATAAACGGTGGATTTCTCTAAAAAAAAAAAGCACAAAAACTCTCCAATGGGTATTATATAGGGAAACATTAACAAGTCTTACTTGTTTTTTACCCCGAAACTCCATTTCTAATCTATACGATTTACGCATACTAATGCCCAGTTTAAAAATCATTTTATTTTATTTTCAAATTATGTGCTGTGGGGGTTAACTACTATTTGCTTAGAAAAAGTGCTTACGAAAATCAGCAAACTTACGGTTTTTCCTGTTTTGTTCCCTTCCAAATCCACCTGCCAATAAAAAGATAAGTACTTGGCGTGCAGTCATTATCAGAGAACCAATAAATTCCAACTTCGCTTTCTTCCTTTTAAAAGCATTGATACCGGGGACTAGGAAGTCGACTCCATAAATTAACGTTAACGATTCTCCTATCAGCGTCGATTAAAGGTTTTTAGAGCCTCCGTTTTATGAACGCAGAAATGAAATCGCGTTCGTTTTAGATTAGAGACCGCATTTAAGCATGGAAATGGATTTTTTATTTGCCTCCGCCAAAGGTGAAAGTTTATTCGTTTATAACCGTAATAAATACCAGGTATGAAGTATTTCTTTAAAATAATGTTTGAAAATGTTGCATATTAATTGCTTATTTTACACCCCTGTTGGAGGAAAAAAGGTCCCTAAAACATTTTCGCGATTGTTAATTTTAGGGCTTTTTTTGTTGTAGAATGCTATTGGAAATCTCCGCGGAAACATCGCAAAATTTTAAGTCAATGGCACAGTAATCGTTATGAATTTTTAAAAAAAAGAATTCACAACTTGATAATGAATGAAATAAGGAAAAATAATCGTTCCATAAAATATTTATTGACCTACAGAAAATTTTTTGTAGTCATTTATGAGTTGCTAAGCGCCTGAATTTATAATATTGATAGTGCAAACTTCAAGTGGTTTGATATCTAAAGTGCTTAAGCTTTTCGCTGAAAACAATTGACGTATACATTTTCATTATTAACCAAGCGTCTTTTTCATTAGTTAATAACTTGATTTAATCTGTATTATCGTACAAAAAAATCTTATTTTTCTCTTAATTTGTGGAATAACGGTATCTCACTAGGGGCCATACATAATGGTCTAAGATTTGTTGGGAAGCAATTAAACGTCCACACATAATGGCTTTTCCGGTTGGTTTTCGAAAAGTGTAGGATATAAAACTCAAGTATCTGCTTCGATGTATTTGCATGGACAAAAGCAAAATGGCTGGTATCGAAACCAGGACCTTGTGCTGCGAAGAACGGAGTTCAATTACTTGGCAAAGATAGGGCCGTTGTGACCAGGTTGGTTATAGCGCCTTTCTCATTATTGGAAGGTAGTGAGTTCGAATGCCGACTTAACCGAAGATCCGTCGTGTTCACTAATCGCAGGTGAATTACGTTAAAACTGGGCATGGTCGCTATGTCCCTCAAGTGAAATGATACATCTGGGGGTGGCGGACCAAGTATTAAGGGTCTTCTGCTTGGTCCTTTCTTCCTTTTCATGGCTAGGTACAGGGAAGCATGCTGGTGCAATAACAACTTGGTAAGGGCGGACCAAATTTTTGGAGTTAAAATAAGCTCTTGCTAATATAAAGTTATTAAATATGCACTCTTTTTCACTAAATTCGGGTCCTAAAGGCAAAACGAATGTAGATAAATCTTCATTTTTTCGCATAGTGTGTGTGTGTGTACATATATATATTTCGTATCCTGTACTTCGTATTTTTTATTGCAGATATAACCTCTTTTAACAAATGTATGATTTTGATCACCTCTGGTGTGTAACTGGCATTATGAACATTATCAAATATGGTTAAGGAATGTTTAACTGACCAATGATGACATCTCACGCCACTGTTGTCCACAAATGAGAGACCAGTAAGCTGTACCCTTCTGAGGGGATTGGGTTTTCTTGGTGCTTTTTTTTTTTTTTTTTTTTTTTTGGTTAAGTTCTACCGTCTACAGGTGTTATAATATTGATATCATGATTAGTGTTCCCACGATAAAATTGTTCCTGTAATAGTAAAATTTACTTCTGAAAATCTGCGTCTCCAATAATTCCCCTTAATAACAATAAAATTAATCAATTCAAATTAAAAATTTTCTACAAAATGATCGAAATATATCCCGTTTTCCATTACGTGTTAGGGATTATATATATTTACTAGTAAAAGTGATAAATATTCACACACACACACACAAAAATTTATCACATTTACCGTAATATATACACACATATTTCACACGTTTTCATTTTATGAGATGCGAGTTGTGAAAAATGAATTCATATGCAGTATATCAATGATTTCTTTATGTCTTTGATAATAACATTCCGTGGTTCTTGAATATATAGTCAAAAGATTCATTAATTTTTGTAAACTTCCGGGTATACGAAATGCTTAGATTCATTTTACGTGTACTTATATATATATATATATATATATATATATATATATATATATATATATATATATATATATATATATATATATATATATATATATATATATATATATATATATATATATAAGGGTACCATATCAGGCATTAACTTCGACTTTGGATGTGGTTCGGAGCGGCGTCCTTGGATTTCCATTATTTTTTTCTCACCACATACCCATAACAGTTTCATTGATAATAGCATTACCTAAATCTATATAGTAATTTTTCACTATGAAGGTAACAGTTACATAGAATATTTATCGCATAAATTTTAGTACTGTGATTTTTTTTTTGATAAAGATAACATTCTTTTCCGCTCATAGAATTAATATGATTTTAGTTACAGTATTTATAGTACTAAATCTGATTTATATTGTATTAAAATAGCAATTAAATATGAAATTTTAGTTCTTATTTATCCATTATTTTATTTTATTGAAATTTCCTACTTGTATCAGTATTGAAACTCAGCGTTTCTTTTAAGAGTGTTACGCTAGTTTATTTTTTACTCTCATTTCGTGTTAAATCTTTGAATCAATTCTGTCAGGTGATATCTTACAGGTAGTTCTATTTCAATGCTGTTTAACAATGGGAGGTCGGTATTGTCTTTTTACTTTCTATGTGCACATTCGTTGGAATTACCATTTGGGAGTTTTCGTGGTTTCCTACTTTGCATTTCCTTGATGGCAATAATATGCATTGTTAGTTAAAAACTTACAACAGACTTTACTTCTCTTTGTTTATTACGTAAGGACAAAAGGAAATGTTGATCGGGCTCACTGTGGCTCAGAAGTAGTATAACTCGGGTCGAAGTGGAAAGTCTCGGGTTCGATCCCCACCATTTTTTAACAGTAGGATATCAGTGTTGTATTTCTATGTTCTGCGTGAATAAAGGTGGGTACTAGTGAAATTTTCTGGATTTTCATTTCTGTAATACACAAATATGGCCGAATCCGGAAGTCATGTCACGGAGGATATTCGAATGTCAAACAACTTTTGATTGTTTGGCCATCAATTACGGTGTGTCAAATGAAGCATATATCATTTTTCAATACAAATGAAAGTATCATCTTTTTTATATTTTTAACATCAATCTTCATATTTTTTGATAAAAGCTTCGAAATTTTCTGTTCAGGATGTAGTATATTCTGATTAGTGAACCGCTAATCAGAATGACGTCATTATACTACATCGCTTAACCATATCAAAGTTAAAGAATACTTACGAGCCTTCCAGTAAGTTAAAAAAAACGAAAACAGTATTAATAAATAATAATGCCATATTTAATAAACTCCGCTCCCTTCAACTTGCGTTTCTGCTCTAACGTCGCATGAGAGCTGCATAAGAACTTATTGGCGGTGAATTTCATGAAACAACGGCAATCTATTCTTCTAGCCAATTCTTATTTTTTATTACTCCATATTAAATTGATAATATACGCTGTACATCACAAAGACACTTCGGGGAAAAAGGAGAAGCTTCCGTAATTCTCTGAAGGAATTACGAAAGTCCTATTAATTTATACTCACATTAAGTTTGGGGACTAGATAATAAGCTTTGTTCTCTTTATTCTGAAATTCTAATTATAATAGTATAAGAGAAAAAGAGTTTCTAATTTCTCTAATCAGATATTCAAATAATCTAATTAAGAAGCGGTGCTAGCAAGAGATCTTGTCTCCTGATTGAGGCACTAGAGAACATCTGGCCGCCCGAAATATCCTTAATATCTAACTTGTGCCGCTCTATCTGCTAATGAAAATATCCTTATCTATATCATCTCTCTGTGTAAGCTCTGATAAATAGGAAATGCTGGATAATAAGAATGTGAAGTTACAAATAAGTTGCTATTAACTTTTAATGTGATAAAAATGTAATGAAGAATTACATATATTTTTGAAAGCCATTATCAAATAATAATAATATGAAATGTGGGTCTATTTTTTTTAAGTTAACCTCCCTAATTTTTTTTATTTTTATATGATTAAAACAGGTTTTATTTAACGAATGAAGAAAATTTTTGGAAAATAGACTTTCTGGAATTTAAAATGTCCAAGTAGCTTTGAATTATTAAAATATTATGAGAAAAAGGTGATTAGACCTTGGAAGTAACAGAAAGGAATACACACATATAATTGGATAACCTTCACACAATTTATTGATTTGATGGAAAATTATCTGAGACTGGATTGTGGTCAGGGGACTTGGGTGGCCACGCAAGTACTATCTTATATTCCTCCAACTAAATTCCGATCTTTTCGAAGTCAGGGCATTGTTAAAACAATGCATTTAAAGTATCAGTAACAAGCTTACGGAAGCAAGTAATCGCTTCGGATAAAGTTCATCCGTGAAGGATAATGTCACGTCACATATACTTGGTCTCTCAATTCATTTTAAGGGTATGTCCTCCTCAAAGGATATTTATTTCCTTCGTCTATTATGTAGAAAATCCTTTTACTCTGTTAATATATACTGTTTCTTATTAATTGCTCTATACAGGAATTCGTTTATAAACTTAGAGGGAAGTCACTCCTTTTAAAGTGTTACCTTTCCTAGCCAACGCTAAATGTTGGAAACTTATATTAATCACTCAGCAAATGAACTTTATCAATAATCCCTGAACTCCATTTTGTATAACGGTGTACCAACTTTCCCTTCTTTGTGGTACCCAATCTTTTAGGCTGCAATGCCCTGATTGATTTGGGTGTTGTTATCGTCATCAGAAGAGAGTGAAACCGAATGCCGTGTTCCTTAAGGATCCATCGTGTTCACTAAAGGGAACTGTGGCACGTTAAGTAGGTTGTTGTCGCAAGGTCCTCTAAGAGAATTGATATCCCTGGCAGTTCAAGTAGTGGTGTATCTTCTGCTGGGCTCCTGTTTCTTAATTTCGAAAACTCCACCAGATTGCTTCCACCCAACTGGTAGAGCTAAATTCTGGGCTATTTACAAGGATATATGCTAGTGCAACATATTCCAAGATACAACTATGACAGTGTAAGCGACCTCCCGATTGTCCCTTAAGGTTAATGAATTTAAAATACTCGTCCATCTCCAAGTACCTCGAAAATTTGAGCCACGTAGGAGACGATGTCACATCAGAGATGGCACTTTCCTCTCCTCGTCCACGCTACACCAGAGGAAGACTTTAGACGTCACAGATGAACGTGGACACATCCCCAACTCGTGGAGCTTCAGCAACCCATTGGGGTGAGCGTGATCACCCTCTCAATCAGTGTCCGAGGAAATAATGCCTTACTTTGTTGACGTTAAAGGGAAGCGGCATGAAGTTACTAAGCCACTGGAACTCTACATTCAAAATAGAATGACCCATGCAACAACAAGGCCAGAACGATTTCGTCTAACCAATGCTTTTAAATCGTCGCGTATTTTGCGTCTACTTGTGATATCGTAATGCAGTGTCTGTTGTTGTGGTTAATATAATTAGATCATCTTGCACATTTTGCGTTTAATTGTGACAATGTAAGCGACATTTATTGTTTTGTCAAACGCCTTCTCACGTATTAGTCATGTCAACGCCCGGCCTTGGCACACTTCCAGATTAGCCCAACACCACCTATTCGTTAGAGTTTCTCAATTCATATTCTTCTTAATTAAGGAAGATGTTTTTCTTAACCTGTAAATGAGCATTCTTGGGGAAAGCTTTTGAAATAACTCATTGCGATCAGTCTCAGAATGTGTTACCATCAATGGAGCAGCATTTAATTATATAAAGGTAGATGTTTGTTTATGTTTTGGCTTTGGGAATCACAGAATCCCCAATTGTGAAGCATTTCAGACGAGGAGTTGTTTCAGCGCCTGTTCCTCCAGCCATCCGTTGGTGGTGGCCCTCTATAAATTGAAATAACGATTATTTTTTGTCACACACAATAATGTAGGCATATTTTATAGTTACATCATAGGTCTATACCTGTTGAGGGATATTCTTATTTAATATTGCTTAAATATGAATATAATTTAACAGATTTTAGGTTAAGATACCACCAAATAAAATATTAATCAGGTTAAGATACATGCTAAGCAGATTAGACATTAATTAGCATAAGATATGTAACCAAATAAGAAATTAACCATGTTAAAATATGTTACCATATAAGCTTTATTTATTTATTACGAATGCCCAGAAAATTTTCTATGACGTCATTTGTTATCTGGCCTCCCAATACCTCTGAACAGTGCATATTAAGTATATAAGCATTGGGCACGTGTCAAGATGAACCAAGTAAAATATAAATCTGGATAAATACACTCGTTAAAATATGTTACCATATGGGATATTAATCAGAGTCACATGTTAGCGGGTAAGATTATCCAGTTAAAGATACTGTTATCAGGTAAGATATTAATCATGTAGAGCTATGTAACTAGATACGATACTAACTAGTTAAAAATATTTCTCCCGAAACTAAAAAAATATTTGTAAAAAAAATGTATTTTTGATACCTAGTGAAATTAACACACTCATTGAAATTATAATACAGAATTTATTTCCATTAAGTACTAATACAAAAAGTTGAAAAACGTTTAATTTTATTTTTCTGAATTCTTATGTATTTTTCTAAGTATCTGTGGGGTATTACGTTCTTGGTCCCCTGTTATTTCACCGTTTCATCAAAAATTTCGTCGAAAAACGGCCTTCAAGCGCTACTCTGTCATCTACGTGCATACAATAAGCAGAAACGCAACATTTATCATTATTTGTTCAACAGTGCTGGGCTTGAACTCGGAAACCTTGGTAAAGAACACTTTTCATTAAAAATATTTGATATATTTCTCATTATAATCAGATTTTTATTTGATAATACAGATTTTTAATTTTCATTTGATAATACTAATTTTTATGAGATAATACTGATTAAGAAGAAACATTTTAGTCCTTTCTTTCGAATTTTTTTTTCTCGCAACAGAAGTTTTTAAAAGGATACTAAATTTTATCTGGTATATACTATAAACTAAAAATCTAAAACTCTTTCGCAAGACTTCATCAGAGGTTTATAGCTGAAATCTTGTTTCACTTCAGCATGATTTAATCACGAAGGCGCAGTAAAAATCCATTCTTATAAAACTGAGAAGTGCACTTTAATAAAACTTCAGCGGTTAGATAATGCCCAGGGAAAAATAGGGGAAAAGGAAACAAAAGCTCGTGAAATGGGCGACCCTTTTTTATCCCTCTTTCGAGGGAATAATTTTAATTTTTATTTTTATTCACTCCCACATCACTCTGTGATCTTCTTTATTATTTAGTATTTTCTATCTCCTCTGTATATTTTATTATGTCATGCAAGTACATAAATGGGGAAAAAAGTAGGGAAGTCTGCGGT
The DNA here is from genome assembly GCA_030067965.1 of Latrodectus elegans. Classification (NCBI taxonomy): domain Eukaryota; kingdom Metazoa; phylum Arthropoda; class Arachnida; order Araneae; family Theridiidae; genus Latrodectus; species Latrodectus elegans. Next base: position 22,634,264 of record CM057820.1, on the reverse strand, counting down.
GCTTTCAACACGATGTGCTAATTGCTGAGAGAAAGCTATTAAGTTTTGAAGAGGGGGAAAAAAATCCCTTTCCCGAAAAATCTGGAGTCTTCGGAATCTGCGTTATTTTCGTAATTAAATTCCTCTCCTGGAAAAAGGTTTATTTATTTTTTTTATTTCTTACACCTTTATTTTTGGATTGGTTCTTTAGGAGAAGTTCACTAGCTCGAGAAAGAAGTATACTGAATGGGACTGAGTATAATCTTTTCGATCAACTCATACTAATTCGTGTTTTGGATTATAAATCTTCTTAGGTAAAATGTGATGGTTTTAAGCGAATTTTAGTATTCTCCCATTTATAAAATGTATTAGATGAGTTATTTTTAACATTTTCTTTGTCAGGCGCACTTATTAATCTTATATTATCCCACTCCTTCTTAGATCTATCTACCAACACAATCAAAAGCATTTGGGTATAGCAATTTTCTTTCGTGTGAACGCTTTTGAAGAGAATAGTTAATAAACCAGCTATTTTTTCCCTACATTTTATAAAAAACTTATATATTTAAAACTTGGAAAGTTTTATTTTATAAATTTTTTAAGGATTTATATTTCTCATAAATTTGATACCTAAAAAATATTTTTCGCTTTTACAATATTAGTTAAATTTATAATATAATTCTGAATTTCTTTATGTTAGTTTTTACTGAACTCTGAGCTTGTAATTATCGAGATAGTATTTTTAAGCATTTGAAACCATGCAACAACTAGTCAAGTCAGGTATTTAAACATTCTGTGCATGTTGACGTTTTGTAGACAGTAATGCATCTTTATGTTCAGGATAAAGAAACTCGCAGAAACCCCTCATCAACATCGAGGTCCACTGGATTAATTGTTGCACCAGCCTGCTTCCCTCTACCTAATCCTGAGTTGGGATGAACCAGTTAGATAGAAGCAGCCTGGTGGAATCTTCGTGATTTTGAAGGAAGAACCAAGCAGAAAACTCCCAATACTTGGCCTACCACCCCCAGAGATATCATTTCACTTGGAAGACATTGCAACCACGCTAAGTTTTAGTATGTTCCAGCCGCCTGTAGCGAACACGACCGATCTACGATTAAACCAGGATTCGAATTCACTACCTTCCAATAATGAGAAAGACACCCTAACTGACCAGGCCTCCCTGGAATAATTGTTCCCTGGAATAACAGAGCTCTTCTGAATGAGTTGACCAGCTCATAATTCAATCCCAGCCTCAGTGTTATAACTGGAAATGGATGTTGCGCTTTTGCAGGGACATGAGACGGGTGGGTGGTTGTGAGTTTCCAAAGTTTCCTCTCTTGAGACGCATGAATATCACTCACTATCTAGGAAAATTCCTTCCAGATTTACATTGTGTATATTAAAATGGAGAACAACAGATATATTCAAAATGCTGTCCACTATAATATGCCAAAACATCTAACTCGACAGATCTAATTGCGGAAAGCTGGTATACAATACTTTTTTTCCGGACATTCATGAATAGCTGGTATTGAACCCGGAGCACTTCACTATCAAAAGCATAATCAAATTACGATTAAAATATATATATACACTTTCTTCGAATCATATATTTATAAATATCGAAAAAAATTATGACTAATTTATCGATGAAATCGAATGATTGATCAAATCAATATATCAATACAGAGTCTATTCAACTATTACGTAAACACATTGTTGGTTATTTTTTTTACCTCTCTTTATGTAAGGAAACATAAACAAACGTGTAAGATATTTAAATAATTATTTAAGATTAAAGTTTATCTCCCCCCTTCAATTCTACAGATTTTTTGGGTTACATTAATAAAATGTAGAAATCAATTTATTATCTAAAGAATTTTTTGATTAAGAATATAAATTATATTGGTTATGTGTATTATTTTTATGTAAGTACTGCACAATTCCTACAAAAAATTCATTTCAAAAATAATAAATCTTAAATTTTAATACCGTTTTTATAAAACATGACTAAGTTCGAGAAATAGTTATTATTATTTAATTAAGAAGTTTCTTTTAAATATGATTAATTTTAAATATTAACTTCATTTAACTCGGATAATTATAGCAAGGGATAAGGATAATCGTAAACAGAAATTTTAACTCCATTATCATGAAAAAATTAATCTTTAGGTACATAAACGATATTTACATAATAATAAGCAAAATAAATCCGCGAAATGTAAATGCAATTTTGTCTTGTATTTCATATATGATCGATTATATTACAGAAAATTTAAAGACTGATTAAATATATAGACAATTATTTTAACTGCCTAAGTTTCTGAAAAAGGAATTTTTTTAAAAATTTGTATGGAATGAAAAAATTGTCATAATTAAACCGGATAGATAAATTTATATTAAATGAAATTTCGAAAGCAATTTATAAAATTGAAAAAATCAGATTATTTTTAGGATAACAAAAGTCAAATACATTTATATTGAAAAGGTATTAAATCTACAATAAAGTCAAAATATTAATTAAAAAACACTGTGTACTTTTTGAAGAGCAAATAACTTAAATCTCCTGATTTCTCTAATCTCAAATCTTTTTTAGATTTTAAGATCATGATTTATGAAAAAATGTTCATTTATTTCGCAATAAAAAATCCCAGCTCCAATTTTTTTTTTTTTTTTTGGAATATGCATTATGTAGCACTAATCTGTTAATATGGAAATGTTAAGTGGACTCTACGATGTATATAAATTAAATGTTTATGTAATATGATACTGAGAATATTTTTAGGTATTTACGAATAAAGTGGCAACTGAAAAAATCAGCAGTCGTCACTTCTTTATTTATTTTATTATATTCTTATATTCTAATGACTTTACCATATTTTTCACTTAAAGGCCGCTGTGGCCTGATTGATTTGGGAGTTCGTTTTCGGAAAATAGAGAGTTCGAATCCTAACCTAATCGAAGCCTGTTCTTTCGATTAGGTTAGTATTCGAACTCACTACATGACAGATTTAACGACATTAAACAGGTCGTGGTTGCAATGTCCCCCATGTGAAATGATATTTCTAGGTGGGGTAGGTCAAATCTCGGAGTCTTCAGTAATCCTGTATAATGGCATACTCTCTGGGTCCTTCACTATATAAGGTGCCACCCCTTCCTACCCTTGCAGGGCTGAATGCGGGAATTCCTAGAAGTTGGGTATTATGCGACATTATTTTCCATGACAATGTACTTAAAGCTGATGTCATTCTAATGTTAAATGAAAAACGTTAAATATAATTTAAATCTTATGCCTGAAGTATAACAAAACTTAAATGTAAAATATTAACTATTTTCATAAACAGTAGAACTCCGATTATCCGAATCATACCGGACCTCATTCGGATAAATAAAAATTCGGTTAATTGGGTTTTCTTGAAAACGGATACATTTTAATTAAGTATTGTATGTCGAAAAATGGAAATAAAACGAGATATTTTTAAAGAAAAATATACCTTTTAATCCATTAAATAAAAATGCAACACTTTTACATGTTAAGGTACTTACAAATGCTGTACATTATTACAGTATATATGTGTGCAGTGCTGTAAATGAAAATTATTGCTTGTGCTGAACATCTCGGCCAGAGTAAACTTTCATCTTTTTTCATCATCTTCATGTGTTTTTGGGCAGCCAAGTCCGCGCATCCGCTACACAATATGTCTATCCATTTCGCCGAGCTATCAACCGAATGATTATCACTCTTTCCTTCGGTTCAACAGTTCATGGGTTCGAATCCCCCCTTAAGCATAGATGTTTGTAGTCGTTCGGAATCCACTTTTTGCCGTAAGTTCCGGTCTAATTACTCCTCGTGTGTAGACAATGAGCGACAATCAAACTTAACCAAAGCATTTTAAAGCCAGCAAATCGGTCACTTACTGACGGTCCCAACTTGGACGTTAAGGTCATCTTCTTAATCGACGCTTTAAATGACTTAACCATAATTTTTAATTTCAAATCGAAGGTCTTACTCGTTATCCATTCTTCTATATCTTCAACATCAACTTCTGAACATCCAGAAATTTTCAAAAAAATGTTTCTGAATACCTCAAGTGACACGTCTCTTTCTCTATCTCTCTCTCTCGTTCTTATTGTCTCCCATCTCTAACCTTCTTTCTCTTAAACTTTTTCCTTTTCTTCTTTACTCTAATTTATTTTTCTGAAATTCTGAAATCGACTCGGATTGACGAAGTTCACTTAACTGGAGTTCTACAATGTTGTATAGAAAAATTTAAGAAATGACCTCAAAAATTTTTGTAACAAAAATATTGATGTCAAATAAGTTTCTGATGATTCGTATGAAGGCCGTATATCCATATAAGACTAATAAGGGAGTTGATATTAAAAATAATATAGAAGATTATTATGAAATTAAAAGATTTAAATTTTAAATAATCGATTGAAATTAAATTATTGAGACGACACAAAATTTTAATAAAAAAAAAATACATAAATTGTATATATTAATCAGGTTTATATTTTGACGAAACGTTTTGTTGAATACTTAAAAAACTAATTTGATTATTTGAATTTTTTTTAAATAAAAATTAGATGCAAAACTGTTTTTAAACTAATTTTTAAATTTTCGAATCTTTATTTAAGTTTTGTAAAATTCAAAATGCAAAGAAATCAGAATGCTTTTCATATATATATTCTTAGGGAATTAGTAATGACATATCAACAATTCATATCTTGAATTCATATATTGTTTGCGAATTCTTGAGCATCCAATTTGTCATTTACTGGCATTCACTTACAAAGCTATAAAGTTATGTTATTGGCTAGACAAAGCCTTATAATATTATTAACCGGCGATATTTTTCGCAGAAAAATTTATTTTGTGTGTGTGTGTGTTCCCGTAATTTGATTCGGAGCTTTCTTAAGGCGATATATCCCATTCGTTCCGCTCTACTATCTCTTTTCATCAATGCTATTATTTACAAAACGAAGTATTGATTTATGCTTCAAATTCAAATTATCTCTCTGATATTGATTTGTGAGCAAAATGAAGTATTGAATTACGAAAGAAAACTTCGATTATTTTTAATGTTATCATAAAGTGTATGAAATGAGTTTGACTCTAATGAAATATTCTCATTCAAATACAAATCAGCTGTAATAATATTTGTGTTAGCTGGGTTTTTTTTTTTTTTATACAAGCATTTAATTTTATAATAATCTTTGAATTGCTTTCGTTTGTTGTTAATTTTACGTCAAATTTTTAAATTTCTTGTACGTTGAAGCTAATTCTGTTTCAACCGATCCTTTAAAGTAGATTCCAAATCATTGCCAGCAAACATCCATTAATGAAGTGGGAATCCAACTTATCAGCTATATTGTATTAAAGGCCAAAACTTTAGTCATTCCGCTCGACAGTTGCTTATGTTTTTAAACTTTGTGAAAAATGATATTTGATTTTTCCTATTTTTTGCTATTTTTTATTCGCTATGTATATGATAATGTATGTTTTCCAATTAATCATTTTAAATATAATATTAAATGTACCAATTAGAAATAAGAAATTGGAACACACATTTATTGCATTACCCTAACTATTTTCATCAAAATTTAAATCAAATTTATATAAATGCAGCAGTTATATAATTAAATCAATTTTATCAAAAAACCTAAACTATTGGGATCATTTATATACATATAAAAAAATTATTCCTGACAGTAAAATAAATCATTTACTTCTTTAAAATCTAATTCCCTTCATATAAAATTTTAAATTAGAGTACTTTGGCTTTTATTAATTTTTAATTTTTGACATTTCATGTAAAAATATGATGTTGATATACCATTAAAAATAGCTTTATGAATTTAAACAGGAAGAAGGGGATAACTCTGTAAATGCCATCTGCATTATTTGGAAGTTTCATTTTAATACATATGATGGAATTCCAAAATAATTTTACTTTGTTAAAATAAAATTTTATTCTATTCATATTTAAATAATAAAGTAAAATAATTTTAATTTTTTTTTTTTTTTTTTTTTTTTTTTTTTTTTGCAAATTTAAATGTTTGAATATAATGCTATATAATATGAATATATTCCAGGGATGGCAAACCTTTTTTGATGTCCGTGCCTCAAAGACATAAAAATTCTTTTTTGAATAGGTAACGTGCCACAATAAAATTTCCTTCGAAATTTAGCGTGGTGAAACTATACGTAATTATAATTATATAAACAAATAAAAGCAATTCTTAGTTAAACAATTCTTTATTAATCAATAATTTACAAAAAGCAATATGCTAGAAACAAAATTCACGTTAAAAACAATTATTTTTGATGATATTTTTGTTGCTCTACACAAGATGATAAAGATTTAATATCTGGTTCATATTTTGTTAATTACAACTGTACACATGCAGAGCTCGACTCATCCGTCATTCTATTCCTATTTTTATTTTTATAAAATATAATTCAGAAAATAGAGATTCATATTCCCACGTCTATGAAAATATTTATAAAATTACCTTTGCTAATATTTTTAAACAATTAAACGTGTCAGGAATTGAATTCCATGTAAGTTAGAATTATTTCATCTCCCGCAATTTTATTTATTTTATCCAATAAATAATTCTAAAAATATATATTTTAATATAATGTTGTTATAAAATAATAAATCTGTATTCGTCGGCAAGAACATATTTCGTTACATATTAAAGCACTAAAAATGTATTACCAACACAAGAAAATAATAAAAAAATTCAAGGTAATTTTACTAATTATTTCTATATTTTATACTGATTTTTAATGATAAAATAATATCACATAATATTAAAATATATTTTATTCTTCAAAAATAAGCAACATAAATTATAAGTTTAGTAACTTTTAATAGCTTAAGATTGTTACATGTTAAAATTTCAGTCGTGACACAATATGTTCTTACAAACGAATGCAGAATATAAAATTTGAAATAATATGTAAAAATATTTACCTAAAATAACACTATATCTATTTATAATAAACGGTTATATTTTTTAACAACTCACTGAAGTTTCAAAGACGATGGTTACTAAAAATGACTAAGTCTGTCGTCTGATTCAAGCGCTGAAACGGTAACAACATACAATAACATTAGAAGGCGAAACTGGATGCGCAATTTTTTTTTTTTTTAATCTATGCGCATCTTTATATTCTTCGAGAGAATTCAATCGATATTTTAATAATAAAATGTATAATTTGGCGATACCAGTTCACGTACTAAGATAGGTATTCAGTTCTAAAAATTTATATTATAAATTAAGTGTAGCTTAATAATTTTTATTTCATTTCTATCAAAAAAGATAATTTATAAAAAATAATTTTGTTTTTGTGTGTGCCATCAAAATTTTCAAACGTGCCACTTGTGGCACGCACGCCATTGGTTCGCCATCCCTGATATATACTAATATTAATACAGTATTAGTATTATATTCAAATATTTAATTTTGGAAGCTACTGTTAAAAATAAATCATTGAGAAACAGTTTTAAAAGAATAAATTTATGAAAAATATAGGAGAAATAACGTTATGCAAGTGTCATTTTAGTCTCTGATATATCGTTTGGTATTTTAATACAATATAATGGAATTAAAAAGAATATATGTTATAAAAGGAAACTTTTGTGTATTTCTGAGAACTGCTATATTAGATTCACATTCAGATTTAAAAATTTTAAAGTTAAATGTAGAAATAGCACATTGAAATAATATTAGAAGAGTAGATTCATGAAAAATATAGGAGGAAAATTACTTAGTACAAATGTCATCCGTGTCTTAGATTTATCGTTTGGCAATTTCATTCTAATGCAAGATGATGGACCCAACCATTTTTCATAACCATCTTCAAGAAGCTTTGAAAGACGAAGCTTAGAATCAGATTGATGATGTCTCCCCAGACATTATTAAAAAGGAATTTTATTGAGAAAAAGTAGAAAAATAACCGATTCCCTTAATGGAGTCCAGTAAAAGATGTGTTTTTAAGAGCATGTTCGTTTTTCCTGATATTCAGCATATATATTTCTTCCAAGATGAATTATGTAAGATCATAAAATATGTAAGCAATCAAATTATACCCAGCCTATTTAATTAAAATTGTTCCTTTAATTCAAAAAATTGTATTCGATTTAACGAGAAAATGAAATTGTATTTTAAGATTAGTTATTAAACTAGTGTATATGTTAAGCTAAAATAAAATAGTTTTAAAGCAAAAATAAGTATTTGATTGAAATTTATTTTCAATTGGAAAATTATTTTTGCTTGATAATTATATAGCTATTTCTAAATGTTATTTTCATATTCTTAGAATAATTCAGATTTAATTATAAAAATTAAGGATAATAATATGTAATACATATTTTTTTCAATCCATTTAGCTATTTGATATAATAATACGCATATTTTTCTTTGCTGATTTTTAATTTTACTTGCTTGTTTATTGAGCACTAATTACTTATTTTTATTTGGTTTCAACATTCTTAATAACGATAAGAAGTGAAAATTTTCAATTGTGGTTTATTATCAGTAAAATACTAAAAATAATTTATATTATGAAAAATACAGTCTAATTTGAAATTTAACCGATTGTTTTCTAAATTGTCATTTTTATTTTTTTTATTTATAGAACTTTCACAACTTTGATAATACTGTTTTATAATTTTTAAATAATCTTAGTTTCATTTGAAAATTTAAAGCAACATCTGCGCCATCTAGTGTAACTTATACAAACAAACTCCTTCAATCACTCTTTAGTTTTTCATTTAATATCTTTTTTTTTTTAATTTTTAATTCCTTTTAAACCAACAACATTTTTTATAATGAATTTTATATTTCTATTATAACATTTCAATTGGCAAATATTTGTTTGTCAAATCATATTTTAATTTTTTAATCTTGGTATTAAAAAGTTTACAACTCTAAATGTTTTTCTATTGGTATTTTCTTTCTCTATTGATAAAATTACAAAGAAACGGAATTCTAATACTGCACATTATTCTTTCCTTGATAAACCGCATGTTGTTTCGTTTTTGACAGCAAAAAAAGAAAGAAGACGGAAACTATATATTTTGGCGATTATTTTTATACATTGAATTTTCGATCTAATTCTGAATATTTGGCGGTACTTGAATGGATCCCAAAAACAGAAGACACTTTTTCTCATTATTTAGACAACTTGATTCTGTAAATACTTCGTATTTTTACTTAAAATTACTATTCTTATCATTATTAGTTCACATTATATTAAGTTATTTTTTACAAAAAATGTATCATGGGTATGAAAATCGTTAAAGGCTTTAATATTTATTTTAATGCTTTGAATTTTTCACCAAATACTATATACTTTAACTCATTAAATAACAAAAGTAATTCCGCAATGAGAAAAACACTAAGGTTGTCAAAATAAAATAGTCTTTTATATTGTTCCTTTTATATTTTTCGACAATTTTATTATTTATTTGGCTTTGCTGATTATAAATCATTTTAATTTATATTCTGTTGGGATAACATAATTATATATATTTTTAGCAATTATTTTTGTTCAATTAATAATTTCAAATTGCAATTTATTATTTGTAATCTGAGTTTCTGTTTTCTTTCTTTCTTTCTTTTCTTTTTTTTTCCCGTTTTCACGTGGTCATTAAGAAATGATTTTCATCTTCTTTCATTTATAATTAATAATTTATACTTTTTTTATTTATATTAACCTTCTGAAATTCCATAAACTTTTCTTTGATTCGCTTACAATCTTTGTTAAAATTAATGGACAGTTAAGAGGTTCGATTTCAAAAGCTTGGCAAAATTTTATTTGTCCTCAATAAAATCACGCCAAAGAATTATATGATATCTTATCCCATTTAGAACTTTAATCCCATATTTGTGGGTCTTCTAAAAATTAGTCCATATTTTCATCTGTTTGTGGTATTTTATGTCTTTTATTGAAAGTAATAAATGTTAATTTTTTACAATTCTATAAGTTTTGCGAAATTTGTCTCCAACGATTTCCTGACAAAGTGATTATATGACATCTGTGCTCAGTTCGGAACTTCATCCCTATTTGTGAACATCTAAAAATCAGTCCACCACTTCATCTATTTGCTTACATCTTGACAAAGCTCTTAAATTGAATAGCAAAATGAGTATCTGCGTGCGATGAATGGACACCAAGTGTCAAGTGCACTCATCTAAGTGCAACGGGCGACACGACTTCCTTTTCATCGAAGACTTTTTCTGTTGAGCGTGAGTCAGCTTTCAAGCGTCGTTTAACCCATTGATACTCTCCGTACAGGAAGAGGGAAAAAAATAGGTACACAGAGCCTGAATTACGGGAAAAAAATAATAATGAAAAAGAACGAAAAGGGGGAAAAAAAGAGGGAAAATATAAAAAATTTATTGAAAGTGAGGTGGGGTGATCATTAGGATGGGTGGGTGCTCGCTCACTGTAATTAGATTAACACTGCGGAAAATGAAGCCTACCTGAACAAAACGGTAGAAGCGTGAATTCTTTGCTTGTAGGTTACGATCCGCTTTGATAGGTTTAGTTGCAGTTTTGCCATGGGTGCGAAATCATGCATTTTGTTCAGAAAGTGAACTTCTGGTTATTATGTTACTATCCTAAAATGATTCCTGAGAAAATTTAACATAAATAGTGAATTAATTTGCCACATTTCATGGTAGAAGCTTCAAGTAATTAAAAATTGGAATCATGAGTTTTGTTCAGAAAGTGAATTTTTAGTTATGATGTGAATTTTCTTAAAATCATTCCATAGAAAATTCACATGAAGAGTGAATTTTCTTTTTCATTTTATAGTAGAAGCATGGGATAATCAAAATTGGCTATGTTTTTAGCCTTTCTATCCAATGTGTAATGGTGTGGATTAGAACAGAATAAAATGATCCCTACGTCGTACTACAGCTACATGTGGTCCTCTATTTAGGATCTGGGTCCAATCGTAAGAACCCTGAATGTCTATGCCATGAATAGAAAAGGTACAGTTATGATCAATAATCACAGCTTTATGCGTAATCGTACCCAAACCAGAGCCTAACTAAAGCAGGGGCATACATAGCAGTTGTCCCCCTGGGTGACAGCCCTGTATGCCTCCTTAGAGTGGCCCCCAAATCGAATACGAGGGTTGCTATTTATATTTCTGGCCTAATAATGAAAAAACAAATATGTAGGATCGAAATTGGTTTTATTGTTTTTCAAAATATTCTCCATGATGATCAATACACTTTTGCATGCGTTTGAACCAATTTTCAAAGCACTTTTTCCAGTCCGATTGAGGTAACTCCAAAACATGCGTTTTGAATGCATCAACCGCTTCTTCGGGGGTCGAAAATCGTTGTCCAGTTAATTTATTTTTGATGTGTGGGAATAAGAAGTCATTGGGTGCCAAATCAGGGCTGTACGGCGGATGACCCATCAGTTCGATCTTTCGCTCCATCAGAAATGCCTTTGTTTGAGTCGATGTGTGAAAGCTCGCATTGTCATGTTGAAGAATGATTCGCCTGTTCTTCTGCTTTTTTCGAATTTCTCCGATGACTTCTGGCAAACAAATGGTCGTGTACCATTCAGAATTGACCGTCCTGCGTTGCTCTAACGCCACTGTTGCCACATGACCGTTAATGCCGAAGAAACAGGCAATCATTTGTTTCGATGTGCTTCTTCCTCGAACAACTTTTGTTGGTTTTGCCTCGTCTTGGAAGACCCATACAGTTGATTGCTGTTTTGTTTCCGGCTCATATGCATAGATCCATGATTTGTCACCTGTGTAGATGTTATACACAGCCTTTGATGTACCTTGAATGTATTTTTCCAACATTTCCTTGCACCAATCGACACGAGCCTTTTTTTGAGCGTTTGTCAGATTATGCGGGATCCAACGCGAACAAATTTTTTACGCTCAAATGTTCATGCAATATTTTATTGATGCTAGTCATACTAATGTCCAAAGACGCCTCTATCTCACGGTATGTCACATGACGATCTTGCTTTATCAGTTCACGCACAGCATTGATCTTTTCTGGCACAACAACGGATTTTGGACGACCTGCACGGGATTCGTCCTGGATCGAACATCGACCACGATTAAATTCGTTATACCAATTTTTTACAGTGCTGTAGGATGGCGCTTTATCGCTGTATAAAGAATTAAGTTCATCGAAGCACTCTTGTCTTGACAATCCACGTCGAAAGTTATGAAAAATAATGGCACGAAAATGTTCACGATTCAATTCCATTTTTTGACAGAGAAGAACTTTTCAATTTACTGTCAACAACACAAATAAAGCTATAATGGTAAATAGTCTGCTGAATTTATGTTTAAAAATATCAAACTTTCGATTAAAATCGTCTTCGGTCGCCTAGCAACACTTACTGTTGCCAAGGCCAGAAATATAAATAGCAACCCTCGTAGGTGGTTTATTTTACGCTTTCTTCTTTAACAAACTTTTTTTGAACAAAATTTCAGTACAATGTAAAATCCGCCAGTTTTATGCTAGCTTTTTTAATTTCTCCTATGAATACAAAAAATCCATATTGCATAAATCCATAACTTTCTACGGTAAATTTTTGCAGTTGCAATGGACAAATTGACCAATCAAAAGCTTGTATTTTTATCGCCTGTAAACATATCGCATTTTGCGATATGTTTACAAAAGTAAGCGCTTGACTTAATTGAGTCATTGTAAATGTGAAGAATTTAGCTTAATTGCTCTCATCACCTTAATTGCATTAGCAAGTATATAAAATTTTCACAAAGTTATATTATATACTATTTATAATCTCTGTTGCTCTGAATTTCTAATCACGTTGTGGATATGAGGGGCTCCGGAAAAAGCTTATTAGCCCAGTCCCGAATGTCTTGGCTAAGTCGGGCCTTGATCCAGACCCTTTAGCCAAAAATACGAATACCTCACTGTTTGAGGTTTAGCGATGAATGTAGAAAGCTCGAAATCACACTTTTAAGTCAGACTTTTTTTGTGAATCAAATAATGATTTCATTTGGTTTGTTTGTTTCGTCATGTTAACATTTTGAATACCAGGGATAATTCAATTGGGAAATAAAGTGAATTTTGAACTATTACTACAATTACTTAGGAAATTAAATTGTACTGAACTTTATTATTTTTAAATAACCTCGGGCACTGGGTGATAAACCCTGCATTACAGCTAAGCCGGAAACTAGTACTCATTTAAAGTTACTCGGTGGTCATCTGTGAACCAAGTCACGGAGTCCATACTACCACAAATTCGTTTATAGGGTGGGCCACATTCATAAATCATCTCTAAAGTAAAGACAGAGGAACACAGAAAGAAACATCCATGCTCGAACCGGTATTTGAACCCGGGACGAACATTCTAGAAGGCACACTGGCTACTCAGCCATCGATCGGTTAACAGTACTGAACTAAATACCAGCCATTGAGGTCTCCCTTTTTAACGAAGAAAAAATTCTACGCGAACACTTAATATAAAATTTTGGTATCTTTTCACAAAAGCGTTTATAGTTATGGTGTGGAAAGAAAAATATCGACTCAGATGTTGATTTCATCATCATGGATATATATTTGTCTTTTTTTTTTATTGCAGTTTTATTATCACTAGAGCTATTTGAGCGGGAACTTTAAGTGGATTCTAAACCACTGCAGTTCAGAGAAGGGAGTCGAACTCATGACCTGTTGAATTAAAAGCTAGGACATTAACCATTCATTAACTCTCTGATATCCGAATGCAGTAAATGATGAATCATTATGTGTTAATTACTTGTAAAATGCTAATTGAAAGTGTTAAGTTTCGTTGTCTTCATTGCTCGGTTTTCATTCTCGTGAAAGTTTAAATATTTTGTGACTCCGTGTAGTGAACTGAATGAAAAATTTTCAAAACTTCAATTAATTGAAACTTAAAAGACAATTGTTGTTATTTTTGTTTCCAATCCCAGATGGCATATCCATAAAACTATACCATATCCATAAAACCATATCAACCATTCTATACCATATCCATAAAACTAAAAATTGATAAAAATCTAAAAAACGGGGTGAATTTTTCAAAATCTCGGGAATCCGAGCACCTGAGTATAGGGTGAGGAGAGGCCTGCACCAATGATGCTCCGGAAAGTCATTCTCACCCTGAAGATATGCAAGGGATTCGACGAGGCTACTCGAAAAACGTAGGAGAGGCACCCGCCTTTTTCCTGAAGGCAGTTGGGAAGCATTTCAATGCCTACTGTATATTATTGTTTTCCCAGAGAATATATGATAGATGGTGACGTGTTGCAAGGGAGAAAACATGGAAAATTCTGAATTATACGACTGAATATGCATACAAAATTAAATGCATAACATGCATGTTTTTTTCCTTTTCCTGAAGACAATTGTTAATAATTTCAATGCCTTCTGTATTATTGTTTACCCAGAGATATTTTATCGATAGTGAATCTTCACGTATTTCAAGGGATAAAACCCGTAAAATTGCGAACTATCCTACAGAGCATGCGTGCGGAAATCAATGCGTAACATGCATGTTTATTGTTCAACAGTGGCTGGAACTGGATCTGAAACTCTTCACTTCTAAGAGTGGTGTTTTACCATTTGGCCGAGGTAAGACTGTTCTTAAGCACTGCGCTTTCCATCTCTGCAATAATTTTTAAGCAATATGCAACATGTTTTAGAATCGCTATTGTCTGTACTAGATTGTTATTTCATAGGTAAACTGTAACGCAGTTCAGTAATGATGCCGTGGACTATAATATCGCCTTCTAACAAGTTTCACCGGGTGGTGAATTGTATGCTAAATCGCCCTTTTCCATAAACATGAATGCACTTAAAAGAAAAGGAGCATCATCCGAATATCGCTAGCAGTTTTTAATGAGAGGTAGAGGGACAGGGTATATTTTCCGCCAAACGCTCATTCCATGCTGCCAAGAAAGGGACACCCTCACTTTAAATGAGCTTGCGGCGGCAATAAATAACGCCAAATCGTGTGGCTTGGTATTAATTATTAGCCAAGAGGCTCTATTGGGGAGCGATTATAAAAGGGTTATTAACGGCGCTTAAGGAAGGGCGTCATTACTGCCGTGATATATGATCGACTTGCTTTTAATAAGAAAAATCAATGCATGAATATTTATCGGGAATTTTTGCCCTCCCCCCCCTGCGTTGGAGCATTCATCGTCTGGACGGTGCTTCTTTTGTGTGGGTCGCCAATTAAACTATTTTCCGTGGAGAATTCGAGATTCAGATCTGGGGAAAGGCCGCTTTTCATAGCGCATTAAGTCTTGATTATTCTTTTTTTTATTTCTTTTTCCTATATAGAAAAATCTAATTAATCTGGATATTAAATCAACCGAATTGCTTATGGTCTTTTTAATCAGATGCCCAAATCGAAGGAACTTATATATATGCGATTAAAAACTATATTATTGAAACATTCATTATCTTTTAAAAATTTTCATAAGAATTCAATTAATAAAATTTCTAGCTCGCATATGGTCAGTGTTTCTCTTTCCATTTTGGTTGGTCTGATTCTTTTTCCATTGTCATTCTATCGTCAACTAGGTTAAGCCAGAATTATAGTTTTTCAATGTGTTGTGAACCACTAAAATCATACTACGTAGGTCTCGAACCCATGAATTATTGAAGTGAAGAAAAAAAACGTTACTATCATCTGGGCTGGTTGGTATGGATTCTCCAATAAGAATTTTATCAATTTATGCTTTTTTTTTTTTACTGATATCTAAGAAATATTTATGTAATTTTAGGAAACTTGACCTTTTTCGTAGCATCGTGTGCTTATAATGTAGATCAGTGATAGAACTTTATTTTTGAGAGCGAAAGATCTCTTTTTCGACTAATTACTGTTGAATAATGAAATTGTGACGCTAGGTTTCCGCTTCCTGTATGCTTGTCCATTGAGGTCTGTGCTGGGGAATTTTCCGGGTTTCCACCATTGCAACACGTGAATAAGTCCGGTTGTCTAAAAAATTCCTCCCAGCAAGCAATTATGCAGTGGATACTAAAATACCTCACTACAATAGAATGTTTTATCAGTAGACGAATGTGCAACTCTAGACCGGAGAACAACAAACAAATATAAGCAAATAACTAGATAAAATTGAATTAATTAATGCTTGATTTTACTGGTAGATGGCGACAGCTAATATTTTATTAGGTGAAAATCGTATTTTATATTCTTTATTCTTGCCTAAATTGATTCAACTTTAGAAAAGTCTGTAAATTTCTATCGCATGTAAAAACTAATAATACATTCAACAATTCCATTAATAAATGTTCGAAGAATATTTAGAGAAAATCGAACATATGTTATTAGTTATGTGTTGTTGTCATGCGCCAGTTAGGCTGGCATTATGGTGTGCGCTGCTCCACTTTTCCAACTGAACCATATTTTGGTGGGGAGACCGACTTCTTCAGTACACACACAGGCCATAAGGACCCGTTTATAGGACAGACAACCATTCACAACCTATTCATACAATGAAAGGACAAAGACAGGATAGATATATATATAGAGAGAGTACATCCATGTTCGTAATGGGTATCGAACCCAGGATCTCCTTATTCGCAGTCAGGCACGTTGGCCATTAGACAAAGTTGGGTGATTCTACCAGTAATTATTTGTAATTGTGTTGTGGTACTTTATCTGAGAACAATTAAAAAAATCAGAAATACTATTTTCTCTATTTAAAGCGTAACGAAACTAGTGAAAACCTCAAGCAATCAATATTTTTCTTTTTAATATTAAATAGCATCATGCAAATGCTTTATTTTCACTAGTTACTAATTGTTATAATTTTACTGATGAATGCTAACTATAATTGTTGCGTTTTACTAATTGATAGCGACTAATTATTTGCAGCAAAATCTTAATGTACTTTTCAGGACAATCTAAATAGCGTAGAAACTCTATTCGTTAAAGTAGTTTCCAAAATACCCACTGTAATTTGTTTTAAATAAATGCGGATCATATATTGTTTCTATTCGTACATTTCCATTCAGAAAAAGAAACCCGGTCGTTTTCAAGATGAGGCGTGACTTTTCGTTGGTGGGTAGGATAACAGACGACCCCCTAGAAGTGCAAAATTTAGTATCATCACTGTGGGAATCACCCCCTGAAGACTACTCGAGTCAAGCATACTGCTTCACCTTCTCCCACCCCAGCAGTTATTTATTGTTTCCATTCTGCTGCCGACTGCCAGCAAAAACTGCTCTTTCAGGCGTACCGAGGAGTCATTACCTCGCTTGCTGCTGCACCCCTTGCCTGTGACCGATAGGGGGGGGGCTTCTGATGAAAGAGGGTCTCTTTCCATCTGAAAGCGTTAGATATCTGTTTCGTCATCAGAAATGAATTCCTTTTCCTTACTGATTACTTTGTCTAAATAAACCATGTATTCTTCTGCACTACGCTTCGTTTCAACAGTTCTTTATTTAATTATTTGTCATAATTTTGTTAAAATTCCTCATTAAGTGTCTATGGAATTCAAGAAAAGCATCATCAAACATCGGTGGTCTAATGAGTGTTAATTAAGTTAAGTACTCTCTTAATAATAAAACACGAATGCAGACAAAATTATGTTTCTTGTATTTCTGTTGAATATATATCAATATATATATATATTTCATTTATATAATCCTATAATTACTATTTATTGATACATAAATAACGTCTTTATTGTCACAATAAACATCTCCTGAATTATTTACAATCTGATGAGTACAACAACTTGGAAAGGTTCGTCATATTAGAAATTACAATACAGTAATTTACAGTGACGAAGTAATTGATCCCCATACTCACAGTGACTGAAATGATTTCACTTCAGTTTGACTAGAGTTTTTAAGGACTTATAATTACATAAATTACGATTTTAATTATAATTTTTTTTAATTTGATGAACAAGAATTAAAATTTCAAGTTAACGAGAATTTTTTTGAATTGTATTTTTAATGCATTTATGATAAAGAATGCTTTAAGAAAGCTGTAAACTAAATTAAATGTTACTAACTGTTAAAATCATATTTGAAATAATTAAAAAATAAATAAATAAAAACAGCGTTCAGCAGTTTCCCTAAGACAATAATATATCTCAATAAGACTCACCTGAATACATGTATATAAATATATTTAAAATTTACCTGTCTGCTGTAATGATTTTAATTTTTTAAAAAAGGTGTTGACATGCATGAACAATTATATATTTAAAAAAAAATTAAAACTTAGTAACATCAAGAGAATAAATAAAATAACGGAAGCAGTTTAAAAAAACTGCATTGGTGTTTTGGTGTGTAAAAACAACAAATATTGTGTTTGCTTAATTAGAGAAGATAAACTAACTGTAATAAATTTTTCTTTACCCAGAGTCTTTCTCTTTAAGAATAATTTTTTTAATTCAAAAATATATTATTTTACAAATAAGTCCTTGCATACGAAGCTCGGCAATTCTTTCTTAAGTGAAAAGGCTAATGTACTTCATAGAATTTTTTTTAAATCGTTAGCTTTGAATTTTATTATTGTAATTTGTACGCTCAAATGCTTGTTTTTTCTTTTACAGGCACAAAACTAAAGCTCAGAATTTGTTACCTTGCAAAAGCGAACAACAGGGTCATCTGGGGGAGTTGGGAGCCTCCAACGGGGTCAGCTATGAAGACGTTCTCATCAATCACCACCCCACCAGGATCCCGCCAGCTCATCTCGCTGGAAGCCAGACGCTCATGCCGCTCGAGGTGGGTATCGAGTACTTAACCCTTTGGACGCCTGAAGCTACATTCTACATTCAGGCGGTTGTTTCTTAAAGGGTTAAAACACTCATATTTTTATAATTTTATTCCAATATGTTATAGTGAAGCTAGTATTAGCTTAATGATAGAAATAAGCTCTTTAGAATTAAGGTTCCGCTTTAATATCAGCCTCTGTTTAGAATAAATAAATAAATAATGCTGCTGTTCTGTTTCATGCAACCATATGTGTCGTAGTGTGTGCCTGGAAGTTTTCCTGGTGATTTATGAGTATGACCCATTATGGGTGAAATGTTTTAGAGAGACAGGACAGATATTCAACCGTTTCGTACTTCGGTATATGATGTCAGATTTAATATTGTGAACTCGCGGCAGCCTAGTGTGGGATGGAGCTCATGAGAGTTGAATTTTCGGATCCCGATACAACATGGCGCCCATCACCAAGAGCCTTGTAACTTTGCCCAGGCGATGTTGTCCTACCTGACCTGGTACCCTCCTCTCCACATCCATTCCACACTTGAGAAACGCTCATAAATAAACTATGAGAAAAACATTTTGTATTCTGTATTTTAGCTACCAATCGATTGGGTGAGAGCTTGAGAGTTTTCAGACCCACACTGAATTATGAATCGGAAGCAATGAAACGCCTCACGAAAGCCTTTAATGGCCCGAGTGTCCACTGCGTTTGGTCAAATATATTTTAGTTTCTAATTTTAGGATGATTGGGAATAATGAGAATGTGTTTCCGTTTATTGTTACCAAAATATTAGTAAAAGAAATTTAAATAATACTGTTAAGTGTTACGATCCCTTACACCATCAAAAAGTAGCGGATAACTCTAAAATAACTGTTACCATCTACTCGTTCTTTTAACTACAGAGCAAAAAAATTCAATATTCCTTATTTGTAATATATTATATTAATAGCTTCCCGAACCGACTGCCCTGTGTAGTGGTCAGAGTGCTTGACTGCGGATAGGGAGATCCTGGGCTCGGATCCCGTTTCGGGCATGGATGTACTTTCTCTCTATGTACGTCCTGTCTTTGTCCTTTCTGTGTATGAATGAAGTGTGAATGTTTGCCTACCCTGTAAACGGGTCCCTATGGCATGTGTCTACTGAAGCAGTCGGACTCCACACCAAAATATGGTTCTGTATAAACAAGTGGAGCAGCGCACCCCATATTGTCAGCCTAGCTGGCACAAGACAAGGAAATAAAATAAGCTTCGCGAGTTTTTTGCTTCTCTTGATTTGTAAATTAAGTTCTAATAAATGACATTTTATCATCACATACGGAGAAAGATATGCTTACTCAGTTTCATAATTTTCGGAGCACTGAAAATCATGTTGAATATTCCTTCTTATAAAGTTCATTTATTGGGATTTTGGAGTTATGATTATATAAAACAACTGATTTTCTTTTCAATTTATTTATTTTTTTTTAACACGGCTAACGCGTTTTAGCTTTCAATTGGAAGCAAAATATATGTACTTCGCTTAAATTTAATTTATAAAAAATGTTTTTGTGACAGAAATCCTAACTATTACAGTACAATACAATAGCAATAAAAATGTTTTTATACTAACCTTGCATATAATACTTAGAATTCATATACAAAAGCTGTCATGATTTACTTGATATATTTACTCTTATAACATTGCATTGGCCTATGAAAAAGACACAAAATATTAGAACATGAATTGGGAATTGTAAATAGGATTACCTACTAAATATATTATTTATAATTTTCTTATGTTGTTAAAGGCAAAAATAATTGATTATATAGTTCACAAATATGATTTATTTAAAAAAAATTTTTATTATTGACTTTACTTTTGTTGTAGAAAAGATTGAAAATAATTTCAAAATTTTTAATAGTCAAACTCATGAGTTCTTTTGAAAAAATAACTTTTTTCAAAAATGCCAATTGTTTAAGTTCAGAATAATTTGTCGAATAATTGGCCGCTAGTGTGTCAAAGAAAGGCTGTATAGGACAGCCTATTTTTTCAATATTTCGTAATTGCTGGTATAAATGTTAGTATATTAGAGTAGAGATAATTAGTATTTTCTTTTCCTAAAATGATTATATAGGATTGATTAAAAATAATTAAATATTTTATATATTATGTTTTTAATAATTTTGCTCTCTCTCTTAACTAATTTTAATTCAAATCATTCAAATGCTTGTGGTTTGTTTGTCGCATCAATAATATTTTTCAGGTGAGGTCCCATTTAATTAGAATACATAATTTAAAGTGGCTCCAAGCCATTACAATCTTCCATACTCGAAGGTGGATCGAATTCACAAACTTCTGAACTGAATGCCAAAGTACTTAACTATTCTGCCACCAACTCGATTAAAACATTCAACTGATATAAACATTTTCGTGCTTAAAACATTTATAGAAAGTTTTTAAGACAGTTTGGTATTTTCCAAGCATTCGAAACGCGTTTTAATTTAATATTTTATGTAATAAATTTTTTTAAGTTTTTAAGAGAGGAAGTGTACTTTTTATATAACATTTAAAAAGGTATATTTTTATTTTTGCTGACGAGAATATATCGAATTCGTTATGTATATCACTCATTGAAAAAATTAAACCAATGTTGAAAATATAAAGAGTGGAAGAATTAATTTTGATTCCACTTAAATTGCCTACCGAGAGGTCTATTTTACAGAGGACACTATCATAAGAGAGGAAACCTGGAAGATGTCTAAGAATCCTCCTCGACTGAAGCTCACTCAGAGTACAGAAGTATAACATCTTTCTTTCGTTACCCAAATGTGTCGGCATCGAACTCTAGACATTTCTGTCTGAAGAAAACTGTCCAACCACTAGACCGCCTCTAAACCCCCAAAGAGTTCATTTGCAACAATTTTCATTAATTTTAAATCTCAATGCATAACACGCTTGCTGAATTCGTATTTATAACAGATATAAACAATGAAACACAATTTTTTTATTTTAAAATAAATATTTTAGTTGAATTTGTAAGTTAAACAAAATAATTACGAGGAACCGATATTTGTGACGAGATAACGAAATTTAGCTAGATTTTGGATTGAATGAAAACAATATGGTGATATTTCTACGAAAACGTATGAATGCCCATTCATGTAATTGTCATTCAAATTTCGAAGATTTGTAGATTCGAAACATCGGTTCTTGGAGCTTTTAATAACATGTTGTATAACAAATTACGGCATTGCAATCTAGATGGCGATACAGTAGCCTTAACTTTACAGCCCCAATGTTCTCTGTGAATGTACTGATTAAGCGCAAGCAATCGGCGCTGAAATCCAAAGCAATTGTTTCCTATGATGACTACTGGTCAGTCAACGCATCCTTCATTAGCATATTAGAGGCAGTTGGCTGCAAGCATTGAATGCAGATGTAAACCTTGTAACATGGAGCACCTGTTACACTGCGTGGAAATCTGCCAGGATCCGCTCGCTTATTGATTGTAACCGCAACCGCCTAATAATAAACTGCAGCCACCATAATTGTTACTCTTTTGAATCTTGATTGGAGGATATCGGATTCTTGTCTAACTCTGTAACCGTGCTCGTTATGAATCAGAGTCTTAGTGACTTATTGTAAATCCCCCTTAAAGTATAGGTGATGGTGTCTGATACATAAATAAAATTTAAGACGTTTCTTCATTTGTCTCTTTTGTTAGCGTTGATTTATTCAGATAAAAATGAAGTTGTATGCTGTTGCTCTAGATTAGAGTTTTTTTTAACTATAGGTCACGGGATCAGCAGAAATGTTAGTAATTTCTATAATTAATTTTTATTACAATAATTTTCCAATTATCAAATATTGTATGTAATACTGATATGCGAAATATCTATTAACAATTTGAGCAATTATTATCAATAATTCATAAACTAATGCAAGTATAAACAAACATCTGCTCTATATACATAAAATTACTCATAATTTTTTTTTTTTTTTTTTTTTTTTTGCAATTGATAAAATTCCTAAATGAATTCCTTTCCCCCCGTTTAGATAAGTTTTGTTTTTCTTTCATAAATACCACTTGTAACTATTCTTTGCTGAAAACAACAAAGAACTGAAATAATTTTTTTGCTAATGATGGACACTAGGTGACTAACCCTTAACTACAGCTAGGCCAGAAATTGCTACTCATTTATCGTTACCCGCTCCAACTAAATTAACCCCTTGACTGACGAATTAAATGGAATTTGATGCGACACAAAAAAACTATTTAATTTCGCTTAATTGAACTACACCATCAATTTACACCATCATCCCCACTTTCATATAATGCATCCGGCTTATACATGTTACGGGGATTATTTATAATCTTTACTAAACTCAAATATTGGCTAGTATAACATTCACCGTGCGAGACTTCTGCTAAACTGAACTCTTACTTTCAGTGTGCTTTTTTAAATGAGAATCGTCGAACGAGTGAAGCAACTATGTAATCTAATTGTAACTTGCACGGCGTCCGCCGAAAGAAGCGCTTGACGAGTCTGACTCGTCAAAGTCTGTGATGGCCCAGGAAATCAATGACGAGTCAGACTCGTCAAAGTCAGTCAAGGGGTTAAAATATTTAGTAACTAAATATTTTAATTTAGTTATTTTTTTCCTGTGAACCAAGTCACGTTGGCGCGTAGCATTAAGACGTCATACCACTACAAATCCGTTTATAGAGTGGGCCACATTCATTCATCATCCCAGCAGAAAGAACAAGGAAACGTAGAGAGAGAGTAAGGAATATCCATTGCCGAACCGGGATTTAAACCCGAAGCCAACAGCTTAAAAGTCAGGAACGTTAACCTCTCAGTCAATGGTCAGCCCCTAGTGCTAATATAAACCACTTAAAATTCCATTTTCCTGTAGTATTTTTCACAGACAGTTTCTTGTATTTTTGCGTTGGCAGAGAGAATTGGAAGATTCCTGAGCACCCCCTCAGATAAACGCGCTTTCAGAATCGTCGCATTTATCTGGGATGCTCCTGTCAGAGAAGGACCCAATCTTGTCATAGATCTCGAGTGGTATTCGATGTTATTTTTTTATCCGCCAGAGCATTATATTAAACTAATTCAGGTTATTTTTCATAAAATTTTATAGAACTGTGATTGCCAAATTGCAACCCATAGCTTTTTTTGTTTCTTCCTTGTTTGTCATGCTTTTATAGTGCCATAAGAAGTTTTGGCAAAATGTTTTCCACAAAAATATCACCAGCTAGTTATTATTTACTTTCTACAACTCTGGAAATTCAGTAATTTCTAGATACTCAATACTTTAGAAAATTTTATTTCCTGTCTAATTTTTGTAGATTTACTAGATAAGTCTTTAAATATGTGGTTTCATAATGCGAGGATTTCGTCCTTCCAGCGCTGAAACAATGGAAATGATAGCATTTTACCTAGTGGAGCACCCCGTGAGTAAGCAATCGAAGCGCCGAAAGTATGTCTTCGTAATTTAGAAGCCGGGACTAAGCAAGTGACCCTGAAACTTGGCTTGTCACCTCAGAGGTATCATTTCCCATGGAGGACATTGCGACCACGACATACTTAACTTGCCCCAGCCGCCATGATCGAACACGATGGATCTTCGATTGGGTCGGGATTCGAACTCACTACCAGTCGATAACGAGGACAAACGCTTTAACCAACTAGGTCACCGTGACCCACTTTTCAAATATAGCTACTGAAAAATTGCATTATTAAGAGTCTGTCACATTATATAGTTTTAAATGTTTGTGATATATTCTTGTAATTTACTCTTGTGATAGATTCTAGTAATTCTTTGTAATTTTTATAATAAATGACTCCAAGACAAGAAAAGTTAATCTTAATTCACTTACTTCTTTATGAGAAGGATATACAATTATAATCACAAGATATTTAATAATATGAATCAATGTAAAGTAAAATAAATTAACTGTAAGACAGTTGAATAGTTAATTAAAGTTCTATGTAAAAGCAAATCCAATGATTTTAAAACTCAGAATTATATTGTACACTATTAGCATGCGTGTGTAAAAATTATGTATTTTAAATTAAATATGAGTGTCGTTTTAGGGTATATATGGGGGAAAAATTTGTAAAGGCAAGAAATTACGCAAAATTTGATCATTTCGAAATTACTTTATCAATAATTTAAACTATTATTTACCGTTTAATAAGTGTATATAAAATTATCATTTACTCATTAAGTTTCAGCATGTAATATAAGATTCAATAAAAACTTTTGCAATTATAAGTTATTCCTAATTTGACAAATCTCGGCATGGAATAAGATCTATGAGCGATTTTGTGAATCTTAGTAAGTAAGAATAAAATTCTTTCTTTCTTCCTAAGTTTCTGCCTGATATATGATTAATAAAACACTTTGTAAAATCAAAAAGGTAAATGTAGGGAGAAATTAGTTTCGAATTTTTATATACAAATAAGGCTTTGCAACTTTTGTAATGAGCTGGGAAGCCATGATATGTTATTTACTCTTTTAATTTTTCTCTTACAGATTCTGGATGTGAAACTGGGTGAAATCGGTCCACCTCAGATAACTGCACTTCACGCTGCTGCTTGCTACAACAGGCGGAATGAGGGACAAATGATGGACGGCAAGCACTTCCACCCAGTGTACGAGGAAGTGTCCCAAGCACCCTCCGGCGACAAGAGCATGACGGGAAAAAGCTACGAATCGGACTTTGACGAGAGTGGTAAACTGGGCGGAAGAAGCTTGACAAGTGAAGATGATTTCGGCGAGGATGAATTTGGCGAAGGCAGTGGTCATTGCTCTGCCACGAGCAGCGTGCGCGGCTCAACGGGTGGTGATCTGTGCAGAGACCCTGTCTCCAGCGACGAAGGCACGGGCGAAGACTGTGACTACATGGTGCACGATCTGCCCGAAATGCTGCCCAGTGACAATTCGTTCAACTATCCTTCTAAACACATGCACGCGGGTGTCAAACCCGAGAAACTGAGGGGGCAACCTATGCCAGGCCCTCAGGGCCACCGGCATGGCTCAACGAGGTACCCTCACTCAGACAGGACTGCCAACATGTTGTCGCCCACTCAAAGAGTCATCGATCCTGCTATGGGTCACAACTTACATTCCAAGCCACCGGCGGAAAGATCCCCTCACCACGCTCCCTCCAGTCCTTTTGTACACTCAGCGCCCCCTGTCAATCCCAGAAGTAACTATCCATCCATCCCCACCAGTCCCCAGTGGCCGATGAATCGCGGTTCGCAAGATAAGTTGGACTATCCTGCCAATGCTTCTTCGCAGGAGAATATTTATTCGACCATAGACGATGACGAGGCCGCGGACTACCCCGTCCGCCCTCCCTTACCTAGTCTCGTAAGCCCACACCGTGGCAGCTCTTCAAGCAAGTATGGCCCTGGACTGCCGAAGAACGTTCCAGCTCGCGCCGACAGGTCCATCCCACCGCTAAGTCAACGCAATACAGACGAGAACAATTCGTACGGGGACATCATGCCGACCTATAACTCAGCGTACATGTGATGTGCTTCTTGCTGAAGGAACTATCGCGACAAATGCCAGAGCTACCTGTGATATACAATTTGCAAATCCGATTTGCTGTTCGCACTTCAGCAGAGTTTCATTTTATCAAAGACAGTTCTGTTTTTCTCTCTCTTTCTCATGTGCGCTACTTTTTAAACCAAGCTAACGAAATACAAAAAGTTAATTTTTCTATTTCTGTCCGCCAGTTGTTCCGACTTGAAATGAACGAATTGAAATTAAAGGACCATTGAGCGTCTCTCATTAAAAATAAAGTGTCTTTTTTTTTATTGCTGCATGTTCATATAAAAAACAATGATAGAAATAAAAGATTATGCAACTTTTAGATTCTATTGTGTTTATTATTCCTTCTCAACCCTATCGACTTCATATATACTGATACGTTTATACAATTTCTTCGACTCAAAATGCACTCTCGCAATGCCCAGAAAAATATATTGTATTAATGAATCATTCAAAAAAGAGCATAAGAAATTGTACAACAGTTTTATGCACATCGTGGAAATAAGACAAATGTACAACAATAGTGAACAATGCCAACCTTCAAGCTACTATAGTAAATACAGTTTTACAGCAAAGCACAATATCCAATGCAGGATAGAGTTTTGCGGCCAGATTTCAAGCTATATATATATATATATATATATATATATATATATATATATATATATATATATATATATATATATATATATATACATCAAAGCACAATATACAGTGTATGAGTGTTTTGTACCAGCCTTCAATATACAGTAAATGCAGCTTTGTAACAAAGCACAATATACAGTGTATGATAGTGCTTTGCTGCCAGCTTTCAATATACAGTAAATACAGCTTTTTACAACAAAGCAATATACAGTGTTTGATAGTGCTTTCCTGCCAGCCTTCAATATACAGTAAATACAGCTTTACACACACAACAATGCACAATAACAGTGTATGACAGTGCTTTGCTGTAAATCTATTATTTACTTATTCGTTAAAATCCTTTGTTGTAAAATGGCTTACAATAGTAAATTTCATTTTGTACAAAAATAAATTTAGTTTTTTACAATAGTAATATAATATAACAATGTGCAATAGTGTATTTAAAGTAATAAATATAGTATTACAGCAAAGCACATAATTTCTCAAGATCGATTTGATCTTAATTTCCCCTAGAAACTAAAAGAGTATAACTTTCCCGTCTTCATGGGGAAGGAGTCTAGAAAAATCTCGAAATATGAACGCAAATACTTCCTAAAAAGTCTGTACGGTGTCCCCAAACAGATGATATCACATTAAGTCCAGCAAATCTGTTTTTTCTCTATAAGATTTCCATAGATTAAATGCCACAAGGCTCATTTTTCTGTTTTGAGAGAAAGCAAACCTTACAAGAGAGCTATTTTAGCCATTTTCTTTTATTTTGTAAAAAATATTTTTAATAAGTCATAGACAATAACATGTACGATATAAACCATATCTTATGAATTAAGGAACTACAGATTTATTAAAGAGACCCATAAATTCAAGATGCTTGTATTTACGAAGTCATATAGACCAGTAAAATTGTAAAACAGATCAATTATTAGGTCTTAAAACTGTTTTTTTATTTTATTATTTATTTATTTATGTATTATTATAAATAAAGCACTGTTAGAAAAATTTAGCATAGGTTATATATATGTGTGTGTATATAAAACATGGAAAATGAAATTCTTCCTTAAAAACAATTCTTACTTTTTTTTTATTGATGAAAAATCAGAAAAGTAAACTTTTTAAAACACATTTTTTTGATGTTGGAAAGTATTTTGCCGCTGTTTTTCTCAAAAAATAACTTAATCCTTTGAGCTATTCATCTAGCTCTTTCACGCCAAGCCGGTAATCGAATGGTTAGCGCTCTTGCCTTTGGTCGAGTCGTTCGTGGGTTCGGAACCCACTTTGCATTTGGATGATTGTTGTGTTCCGGAGTACTCTATAAATATTGGTCTTATCTGCCCTTGTGTGAAAGAAATTACCATTGAGCAGTAGACAAACACTCTACACTTGTTTTCCAGATGGTCCCAGTACTATGTCGTTTTCTTCTTTGATACCTGAAAACTCTCTCCTACTCATTCATTACATTTTTAATCACCCAAGACTTCTTACAAATGAATTTACATCAGAAGTATTAAAGATATTAAGTGGCAATAGATTTCTTTATTGAAATTTTTTCCAGATGAGTAAATCGTTTTCACTCAAATCTGCAGATAAATTTTCTTGAAGGTTCCAGTTACAATGATATATTTAATAAAGAATTCACGTCAAAACGACCTTGATATCGTTTTCCTTGAGACATCATTACAAACATACACTGACAAATGCATTCCGCTAAGATTGTTTATTTCCTAAGGCGATTCCAAGATTTATTGGAAAATATTCTGATTCTTGAGCTAGAAATCGAAAGTAAGATAAAGCGGAAGTAATTCTACACGATTCGCTTTAAATAAAATCCGGGATTGAACAGTTCGTGGATTCGAATCTTACCTTAGACTTGGAAGTTGTTAGTGGTTCGAAGTCCACTTAAAACTGTAAATACCGGTCTAATTAATCCTTGTGTTCAAAAGATGCGTCCAACAAATAAGATTTCAACATCAGCAGTGCCGTTAGCTTCCCACCAATAAAAGAATTTTCATTTCTACATTGGAAATGTCAATCCAAGTTTCTCAAACATAAAATTTAATGTTGGCATAAGCAAGTAATAGTCTTAAGATTCAAAAGAGATTGTTTACTAACGTTGCAATTATTAATTTAAAATTCTATGCGAATGGCGGATTGTTCTAAATTGCGAAATACGTAAATATTGAACTCTGATTATTTATTCATTATTTAATGTTTTTCTTTGACACTTTTTCTCCTTTTTTGTGTTGAAATTATCGTCTGACTTTGGCTTAGTGTTTGATTGACTAAGATTGAGTATTTTTGTCCTTTAATTTTTACTATTTAAATTTTATTCATTTTTTTTTCTTCCTTTCTCATTATTATGGATTTAAAATGACTGAAAGAGAGACTGAAATGATTTACACGGATTGCGATTTGCGCATTCCAAAAATAAACACGTTAAGATTATTGACTTTCGAAGATTCTATTCCACAACTAATTCAGTTAGCTGCGGAAAAAGGTATTACTAAGTTCTTCATTTTCCTATCTCCCATTGATGGTACTGCATCTATTCCAAAGAAACCTTACAATTTAAAGCAAGAAATAATTCAACTTGTAAAGAATCACAAGAAAATAATACAAATTCAGCACACCCGTCAAGGTAAGCTTCTATTCGAAACTAATTGCCCAGATACTGCTGTAGAAATAAGCAAGATAAACATTATTCTTGGTGTACCTGTTAACTCCAGTTTTCAACCTGAATACATTTCTTCAAGATTTCTTATAAAAGAAATAAATGTAGATTTACCTTTATACCTTGTTGCTGAAGAAATTGCGCAAAATAGCTTAACGATATTAAGCTTACAAAGATTTACAAAAAAGAATTCAGAAGAACTGAGTGAAAATATTTTAGTGAGCGTCATTGGTCATCATCTACCTCAAACTATTAACTTATTCTATTCCATCATCCCAATTTCTCCTTTTATTGATAACGTTCGCCAATGCGGAAAATGCTATAAATACACTCACCCTACGAAAAAATGTAAACAAGAAGTCTTCCTATGTGAAAACTGTGGAATATTCCATAAAGACTCTCCTGTGTGGCAATGAAACACCTAAATGTATAAACTGTCAGGAAATCATGCAGCTAATAACATTTCCTGCCCTACGAGGCTTGAAGATAAAAATTCTCTTACATTTTAAAAACATGAACCACCTTCCATTTATTGAGGCGAGAAGACGTTGTAATAAATCTTTAAAAACCAGTTACTCCAGTGTAACCAAAAGTCATCTTCCTTTCGTGCCGAACCAAAATGAAATAACTGATATTGTTAAAAAAGCAGTGACAGAGATGGCTTCTATTTTTGAAGCAAAATTACTTGCGATACAGGCTAGACAAGATCAAATGGTCCAACAAATGTTCTCATTCATGAAAGAATGTATGCGAACATGTTCGAATCCAGCTAGATCAGTTTCTAGATCTCCTCCAAGAAAGAATCGTGCAAGATCTATCCAGTCTAGAAAGATAAGTCCAAAAAATTCAGTGAATCAGCAAATAATATCTCCCGAGCAATCTATTTTGAAGTCTAATCAACCAAATATTACATATGCAGAACCTAACATTGAAGAAAGAATTGAGCCAGGAAGAAGGCGTAAAAAACATTCAAAATTTTTTTTTAATAATATTCTTTTTATTACGAGCGCACCCTTTTGTTTGATTTTTAGTGACTGCTCAGGTTTTTCGTTTTATTTTATGTTCAATTTAATTTCTTGGAATGCAAGAAGTGTTCTATCTAAGCGTCCGTATATAAAACTTCCATACTTTCAATCTTCCGATGTCCTAGCAATTCAAGAAACGTTTCTTAAAAATTCCGACTTATTTCAAATTTATAATAAAACAATAATTAGATTAGATAGGCAAGATGGCCGTGGTGGAGGACTTCTGTTTGCTGTTGATAAATCTCTACCAGTGCAAGTTTTAAATATATCCCGCTCAGAAAATAACGATACAGAAATATTAGCTATAAAAATTACTATATCCAAATCATCTCTTACTTTAATAAATGTGTATGTCCCACACGGTAAATTTTCAAGTTCTTTGTTCCATAGCATCTTATCAAATATTCCTCCTCCTTTCATAATAATTGGAGACTTTAATATACGAAGTTCGGCGCTTGGCAGTTATTCAAACTCTCCCGAATCTTCAGAATTCCTCGATTGGATACTGGATAGCAACATTTGTCTTTTAAATACCTCTCAGCCTACTCATTTCGGACTCCACCATAGACCATCCCTTATCGATTATAACTTTGTATCTCCTGATATTTTTCCTTTTTGTACTTTCTCAGTCAGTTCAGATAGTTATGGTAGTGACCATGTCCCTGTTCAAACAAGTGTCAAAATCTACAACAATGATTTTTCAAAAGGTATTTCCCGCAATAGAATTTTATGGACTGGCTTCTTCAATTCAATGAACACCCAAATTGCTAATAACGGACTAGTTTCTGTAGGTCATTTTCAAATTTTATGCAAAGACTATCTTGATAAATTTAGGAAAAAGCAAATCTTTCCGTTAAAATCATATCCTCCATGGTGGACATCGGAATGTTGTTATCTTTTGGGTCAAAAAAGGAAACTTTGGAGGAAAGCGAAAAGTTCTCTGAATCAGACTCTGTGGATACAGTACAAACGAATTTCTGCAAAACTTCATCAGCTTCTTCTAACCCTTTCCAGAAATTTCTGGGATAAAACTATAACAAACGCTGGTATATCTAAAGACATTTATTCTATTCTCAAAAGACTTAAAAATAGATCTACTGACTCACCAACTCATCATCTATTAATTTCTAGCGAAACTTCAATTATTTCAGATCCTGTTGTTCAGGCTAACTTATTTGCCAAATTTTATTCTCGTCAAACTGAAACTGAAGTACTACCTCTCGATTTAAGTTCAAATTTTGATTTAGAATATAACTCTGCATTCTCCCTTTCTGAGCTCCAAATGGCGATTTCTAAATGCAAAAATACTTCAGCTGGTCCTGATTTAATATCAGCTAAAATTTTGAAGGGTCTATCAAACATAGCTTTACGATCCCTTTTGTCACTCATAAATACCTCTTGATTAAGCGGTATTGTTCCCCCGTCTTGGAAAAAATTCATCATAATTCCTATAATAAAACCTGGAAAAGATACTACTTCAGTAAATTCTTATCGCCCAATTTCTCTTACAAGTGTTCTATGTAAGGTCATGGAACGCATGATTTTAAATCGTCTAATAAATCATATTTCCCTTTCCAAATATTTTCATCCAAATCATCATGGATTTATGCCTTATAGAGGTTGCGTGACAGTGTTCTTTCTATGCTTCATCATCATATTATTGCTTTACGTTCACAGAGAAAATATGTCATATGCGCAACTGTAGACATATCTCAAGCTTACGATTCAGTGTGGCCAGACGGCCTTATTTATAAGCTCCTCCAATTTGATATCAGAGGAAATGCTGCTCATTGGATATTGGATTCTTTATCGGATAGAAGTTATAAAGTGAAATGGCGTGGAACTTTTTCTCAACCCACTTTTTCTAATAGAGGTGTCCCTCAAGGCAGTGTTCTTTCTCCCTTTCTTTTCAGGATTTATATGTCAGATATTTACGAAGTTCTCTCTCCCGATATTAAGTGTTTTATTTATGCTGATGACATAATCCTTTTGGCTGCTCATTCATCACAAGAAAGACTACAGCAAAAAATGCAAACTGCAATCATAAAACTTGAACAATGGTGTGAAGAATGGAAACTAAAAATTGATTCCTCAAAATGTTCAGTCATTGATTTCTCTTCCAAAAAATCTCCTGTAAATTTTGTACTAACTATAAACCAATTACCTATCTCTTGGTCTAAGCACATAAAAATTCTGGGCCTCTATTTTACTAATAATTTAACTTTCAAGTATAACTTTCAAATGAAAAAAAATCCATCCAGAAGAAAATTAATGTTTTAAAAGCTATTTCAGGAAATAGATGGGGAGCAAAAACTAATCATTTACTTCAAATTGTTCAATCCTTCATTATAAGTAGCCTCGATTATGGATGTCATGTATTTACATCAGCGAGCTTATCAGACCGAAAAATCTTGGATCCGATATATCACTCAGCTCTTAGAATTGCTACAGGTCTTCCTCGCTGGACACCTATTCCACTTCTTCTGAAAGAAGCAGGGGTCGTACCTCTTTTTGTAAGACAAAACTTTCTCTCTACAAGGATGTACATTAGAAACCTTGCACTTTCTACTAGATCTCCATGTGGTAAATTATGGGAATTAATGCGTTACAGCCATATCTCTGGCGCTCTTTCTCTATCTTTGCGAATGAAAAAATGGCTTGAAGAAAATGGAATTCAAGAATCACATATTTTAAGAGTTCCTGCAAAATCTACATCTGTTAATATTAATTTAAAAATAGTTCTTAGAAAATATATTTTTCAGACTAAAAATCTTCCTACAAATACTATCAATGACCTCTTTGAACTGCATACTACTTCTGAATGGTCCAATCACATATTATTATTTACTGATGCATCTAAAATAGAAAATAAACTTGGAATCGCTGTTTATAACAGCAGAAATAACTCCTTTGTTTCCGGGCAAATCAATAAGTCTAATTCCATTTTTACAGCAGAGGCTTTGGCTTTATATCTGGCGGTGACTAAATTCTGTATTTCTCCCTCTAACTATGTCATATTATCAGACTCCTTATCCTGTCTAAGTAGTTTGAATACTCTCTCAACCTCTTCCCCAACCATCATTCAACACATCGGATCAGCTTTAGGAAATGCAACTAAGATTTGCGAATCTATTCAATTAGTTTGGATTCCAGGTCATTCTGGAATTGCTGGGAACGAAAAAGTAGATGCTCTTGCAGAATCGGCCATTAATAAAAGTTATATTCTGCACTCGATTTCACCTGAAGACCTTATCCATAATATAAGAAACATTTTTACCAATTATAATAACAACGAATGGAATAATAGTAAATACGCATCTAACTTTTCGCACATGTCTTCTATCACGAAAGTTCACCGCAATTATACCAATTCTCGCCTTGAAGAAGTGTGGCTAGCTAGAGTTAGAACTAGATCTTTTCCGACAAATGCTAAATTACATAAATTCAGACTTTCTTCAACGGATAAATGTTCTTGTGGAGAAAGAGAAACCATGGATCACATAATGCTATCGTGTCCTCGTTATGATCAAGCAAGAAATTCTTTAAGAGAAAAACTTGGAATCGGAGCTCTTTCTTTCTCTTGGATCTTAGATTTGTCAACGAATCCAAAAGAGAAAATTGACGCAACTATTTCTTTTTTGAAACAAATTAATAGATTTTAATTTTTTTCTCGTCTTTGTATTTTCCAAGCGGCCTATTTTCCCCTTCATTCGTCAAACAAACGCCGTGCTTAACTTTTCGTTTTGATTGTCTTCTTCTTTTTTTTTCCTTTTTTCAAAATCATTAATCCATCAATATTTGTTTAGGTTTCAAATAAAAACTCAATCCTACTCAATGCGAGCTATAAGCCTACGAGCATAAAGCTCCAAAACAGTTTTTGTCGTAACCTAACCTAACCTAAAATTCTATTAATTAATGAAATTTTTAAAAATTTAAATTCTCCTTTGTCGATTTAAACTAACCATACAGTGGATGTTTTGTCATATCTTTTTCTTCTCTTCTTTTTGCCAACGTATGAATGACGCACCAACGTGTGAATCAATGAAAAACAGTTTCTCAAACCGATGCTTTGGTTTTATAAAAGAAATCTTTTTATTAACCAAATGAACTTCAACACTATTCTGAGATAGTGAACTTCGCCTTGTTTGCTGCCGCTCGAAGAATGCGATTTGAAGGCAGGCAACAAATTCATTGTTAAGTTGGATTTAAGACGCCGTAATTAACTGTGAAGTAGAGGAAACGTTATCTAACGCCATTGATATATTAAACCAATTAGAATTGTAATAAAGTGATAGAGACATAATCTCAACTGGAATGCGCGAAGGAAATAACCACTTTGTGGATAAAAGATTTGAAAAATAAATAAATAATAATCAGCTCATAAAAAAGCAAATGAAACGAAAAATGTATGAAAGCGAGCTCATAAAAAAGAAATCTTTCAAAAAATTAAGTTCTTAAATGGGAGTTAAATTGATCATTGTATCTATATTGCCATGTTAAGGACCAGTTAGTTCTCAAAATGTAAATTATGGATTCCTAAAAGTGCTGGTCTAGTGTTCTACATTTCTATCTCTCAAAACTTAAGAGCTAAGAAAAAAAGATGTTTTTACATTTCTATATATCATCACTATATTATTTTTCACCATATTTATTTAATCACAATTTGATGTATTTAGTTTAAGTCTATTTAGTTAAGTTTTTTTAATATAAATATTAAACATTTGCATAAGTTAAAAAAAGTTTTCCTTAAAACTGATTCTTTGTTAAATGAATAAATACTTTAGAAAAGTTTTAAAATATTTAATATACTATTGAGCGCAAACTGGAGCTTCTACATAAACTCAGTAATTTATATATAATACTTTACAGAGTTCTTTGCATATATTTAAAATTGTTTGAAATTTTGGAATTATTATTTCATATATACACAATTAATTATAATTTTCTGGAATTAGTATATTTTCTACTTATATATAATTATGATACTTAAATGGACATATTTCATCTGAAACAATGTTCTTATACTGTTTTTTTAAGAAATCTTTGTCAACAATATTTTCATTTATTTAAAAATTATGTTATTAACTATAAATGAATTGCTTTCAATAACCATGCTTTAAAGAAAATATCAATGATATGGGATTAATAAATATTTAATAATATTAATTAAGAAAATAATTTGTAAGAATATTACTATAATAAAATATAAAACAAATAATAATATTAATTATTTTTTAAGACAATGTAAATGCAAAACTGGATAAGAATTCGCTAAAACTAGTTCATTTCAACATTAGTTGAAATGAACGATATAAAAATTTAATGTAATAAGAAATTTTAATAAAATCGTATATAACTAGTTACAAATATAAAAAATATAATTCTAAAATTTTAAATAAAGATTCTAAAAATATGTATAACATTGTTATTAAATACTTATTAATTTGAGCTATAATTTCAATAATTATTGTAATAAAATATTTAACTTTTATGAAATTGAAAACTATTAGGCGAATAAGCATCCGTCTTCCCATTGAACATTGTTTCCTTTAACATATATTTTCAATAAAATATTTATTTGATTCAACTTTTCAGCATACATTGTTTTGATTAAAATAGGAACTTTTTGATGGACCCTATTTATCACCAGATGACGCTTTAAAACTTGATATTTGTTATGTGACAAATACCAAATGTAAACTATTTACATTATATATTTATGTACAATCGTGTTGGAATTTTGCAAATGTGTCCAATTTAATTTAATACAGCAACTTGATGGCCATACTTTTTAATTAATGTCACATTTAATAGTAAATAAACCGTTGAATATTTATATATTTTCAAATTTTCATGCGTTTGAATAAGCTGAATAATTTTCGCAAATAAGCGAAAATTGGTATTTTGGCGAAATAAAAGAAAGGAGCTTTATTGTGGCAAGAGAAATTTGTCATAAATATTGTTTTTTTTTTATTCGTAATGATACATGATAATAAAGCAGTTTATATTGCCAAATTTTTGCCGAGATATCCATGCAGTACAAATTTTATTGTAATTTTACTTGAGTAGAGTAATGTTTTAAAAATGAGTTTCACTAAAATACTTATCGCGGACAACATTACGAACAAATTGGCGAAATAAATATCAACTTAGTGCTATTGGTAACTTATTGGATTCAACTTTAATAGAGCTATACAGTAACGCATTAAATAAAAAATCACGGAACCTACTGATGTCATATGAAGGGAGTTTAGATTTCAACCCTAAAGCTAGATTTTTCCACAAAATTAAGATATTCAGAATTTCGATCTTAATTTTAATGGATTCACTTTCATTTTATTATTTTAAAAATCTAATGGATAATAATATAATAACAATTTTAAATTTCATTGAAATAGAAGAAAAAATAAACGTAAATGTACTAATGAATATTTTAAACCTCATTAACTAAATGAAATATAATAAATTTAGATTGTAAACTTAGAAAAAAAAAATCAGTAGGATTGAAATTGTACCAACCATAAAAGTCACTTTGTTATTTTTAAGTTTCTTTTTATATTTTCTTTTCCCCGGAGTAAAAAACCTAACTTTTAATATTCACATTTGGTATCTTCTGCCATATTTTTTCAGTTTTGTAAAACAAACGAAGATTTTTTTATGTAACTTTTTCTGATATTTTTTAAAAAAGTAGTTCTTTTCTGCGGTTAATAATAGTTTATTTGCTTAATGTGAATTTTTTTATTTTATTTATACATGCCTTTTGTTATTTTTATGTATGGATTAATTTTCTCATAAAATAAAATTGCAATTGATTTAAAGAGAGAATAAAGACCATTTTTCTTTTTGAATTGCTTCCATAAATCAAGTTGAACATTTGCTTTTCGAATAGCACTATATTAGGGAAATTTTTTTTCTTCCATATATGTTATCGACTTTCAGAATATTTGAACGTAAAATATTGAAAAAGGTATATGGACACATTCAGGTAAATAGTAATCTATGGAGAATAAGAATTAATAGAAGGACTCATTAAAAGTAAAGACAAAGTGAAATAAGGCACAACGTTTATTTTGGCTCGGCCACATAGAGAGACAAACTGATGATCGTGTGGTAAAATTCTTATACTGGAACCCAATGTACAACAGACTAAAAGAAAGACAAAAAAATGTCTAGATGATAAGCGACTGACTTAAAATATTTGAAGAAAAACCAACTAAAAGAGGAAGGCTGGAAACAGATTGTGCAGCAACCTGAGGCCGAACCCAGGCTGTGCAAAGTCAAAGAAGAAGATTTATTACCAACTTCATATAATCAAGATTCGTAACAAAATGTTCTCCGTTTTCGATATTGGTAATTAAATCTAATTATATTTGTGCGATTATATACACTGGTGTGCAAAACTTAAGCAACAAGTGGTTTTTCGGCCACAGCTCCCCAACAAAGTATAAGATAGCCATGAAATTGCAGTATAATGTGTACGTAATTCAACAGAAAGATTATTTGCATGCAAATTTTCGAAATAAAACGTCATAGGTGATGTAAGTGTACGTAAACCTTGTGGGTCGGCGCGCGCAGGTCAAAACTGTGATAAAAGGATGAAGAGCACTGTAGTTAAAGACATTCGCTGGAAGTGCAAGTGATTTGTTTTATGGAACATGTCTTCAAGAAATCATTTAGACGACTTTACTCGAGGAAGAATGACTGGGAAGCTTGAGGAGGGGCGTAGTGTTATCAGTGTCGCCGAAGAGTTCGGGATCAACAAAAGTGTTGTTTCTCGTGCTTGGAATGCCTTTAAAACTACTGGTACAGCTGTTCGGAAGATTGGTGGTGGCCGTCCAAGGAAAACAACACCAAAAGATGACCGTTACATTGTCCTCCAGGCGAAAAGAAACCGTTTTCAGTCAGTGAGCGCCATATCTCAGCAACTGTGCACAGCTATAGGACGACAAGTATCAAGATTTACAGTGTCCAGACGCCTCCACAAAGGTGGCTTATTTGCTAGACGTCCTGAACGCTGCATACCTTTAAAAGTTTGCCATCGGCGGCACCGTTTAGAGTGGTGCAGAGAACACGAAACCGGGACACCTCATCAATGGAGCCGCGTCCTCTTCACAGATGAGAGTCGTTTTAGTGCTACAAGCGATTCTGGACGTCAGTTGATCTGGAGAGAGGTTGGAGCTCGATTTCATCCTAATAACATCGCGGAAAGAGATCGTTACGGTGGTCCTGGAGTTCTCGTCTGGGGTGGCATTATGTTGAACGGGCGGACTGAGCTTCAGATCTTCGATCGAGGTTCTGTAACTGGAGACCGCTACTGCAATGAGGTAATCCTACCCCATGTGCGTCTGTTCCGAGGGGCCATTGGACCATACTTCATATTTATGGATGACAATACCCGTCTACACCGTACTGCTAATGTTCAAGAGCTACTGGAAAGTGAAGATATCACACGAATGGACTGGCCAGCTTACTCTCCAGATCTAAATCCCATAGAGCATGTGTGGGGTGCATTAGGGAGATGTCTTGCGACACGACAGTATCCTCCTGGTAACACCCATCAGCTGAAAGAAGCGTTAAAGGAGGAATGGAGACGTTTACCCCAAGAACTCCTGGATAATATGGTGCTTAGCATGGAGAGACGATGCCAAGCAACAATTACAGTAAGAGGAGGGCATATCCCATACTAGGGAACATCTGCCAGTTATACTTACGCTTCTTCAGGCAATCATGTGTAACGCCACTATATGTCAAACAAAGCCTTTTTTGTTCCATACCCTACTTTAAGCTTTATATTCATTTCTGCGCCATTATTCTTTTACCATCGTTTAAGTACAGAATAATGTACATCATATTCAAATTTCATGTCAATCGGATGATTTCTTGTAGAGTTATGACAAAAAACGCACTTGTTGCTTAAGTTTTGCACACTAGTGTACTTGTTGCGGCATAATAGGCTACTTGTGATTTGATTTGATTGTTAACTTTTGCACATAAAGGCATTAATTTGATCGATATCTACAGTTTAAAATAAATTCTGAACAAATACAAATAACCACGCACAAGGTGGTGAGAATTAAACCTACGAACCCTTGAACTGAAGTCTACGTGTGATAATATGATATGAAATTTGAAGAAAGCAATCGGAGACAATTTTACACACAATCGGGTGACGCCGATC
The DNA here is from genome assembly GCA_030067965.1 of Latrodectus elegans. NCBI lineage: Eukaryota > Metazoa > Arthropoda > Arachnida > Araneae > Theridiidae > Latrodectus > Latrodectus elegans. The sequence continues at coordinate 22,594,458 of CM057820.1, read as the reverse complement.
CTGCAGCCGAATGGTCAGTGCTCTAGTCTTTAATTCAAAAGTTCGTGAGTTCGATTCTCGATTTAGGCTTGAGTGATCACAGTGATTCGGAATCTATTTCACATTATTGGAATCGGTCTAATTATCCTTTAAAGTAACCGTTGAGCGACGAGCAATCCAAGTTAAACTACGATCAGGTAATGTTCAATATTGGTGATTAATAACCGATGCTAGCCGTGATTTTAACTCTCATAGAAAAGCGAGATGATATTTTCTATACCGAATGGAATATGCATAGTTTAAATATTCTTGAAGATACTGCTACAATAATCAGCATTTATGTTTATTTTTGTGGATTTGAATCTATGTCAAAGACATGTAGCTAGTACTGGTTAACTATAACAAGGATAGAATAATTCTATAATTAAAATCTATTCACAATACTTACTCTAGACTTAATAACTAAGAATTCATAGGAGACCACACACATTGCTATGTTTTGAAATGACCCAGCATTTTCCAATATTTAAATGTGCGTTTTAGCTTTCTTTTATTTTCATAATTTTAATAAATAAGGAAAAAAAAAATTATAGAATGATTTGAGATGTTTCTACATTCTTATTCATAATTAATTACGAAAGCATCGCGTTTTCCACAACTGTCGGCATAGCTTTATTAATGAAATTTTTTTTTAAATATTTTTTATATAAGATAAAACCCAAGAGAGAGAGAGAGATTTCATTCTACCTATACAAATGATGAAACCTTGTTCATGTTATATAATTAGTTCTTGAAGAGTCACTTCTTAAAATAAGGGGAAATTTTGTTCTTTCTTTCTTTCCAGCACTCAATAAACAGTTAACAAGACAAAAGTTTTTTTTTTTTTTTTTTGAGAATTTTGAATATTTACAGCATAAGCAATTACGATTTATGAAGAAATTTTCATAGATATTGGATGCATATTGTTCATAAATATTAGACATATATTGATATCCATAGATGGCGCTATATGGCCAAGAAGAGTTCCTAGTGTGGCTTGCAGAAATAGGAGCTGTCTCACCACTTGATAATAGTTAAAAGTTTTATCTCAAGGTTTCGAATACTAATAGTGTAATTATATCCTGATTATTGGAAGAAATTTTTATATCAATTGGAGATTCATCAATCGATATTTATAGATACTGGACATACATGTATAAAGAGCCCGGTTGCTTAGTGGTAGAGTTTCACGCTCCTAAGCCACAGGTCCGAGATTCGGTCCTCTTGCTAGGCAAGGTCGACTCAGCCTTTCATCCCTTCAGTGAGTCGATAAACCGAGTACCAAGCATGCTTGGGAACTGAACTCTGGGAGTTTTGCATTAGGCTGACCCCCTAATCGGGACATACACTTCGTTTCTCAGCTCCTCTAGATCAAGAGAACAGTGATGGGCACTGTAGGCCTTGGCCCAAATGGGCTGTCGTACCACAGAGTTTAAAGTAGAGGACATATAAAGATGTGTTCATAGGTACTGGATATATATTGAAGTTTATATATAGACACTGGACAAATATCATATATATTTGTAAATAATGGACAAATGTTGATGTTCATGAATATTTGACATCTATTGATATACATAGATGTTTGACGTATAGGTAGAGCATCAGCTCTACATACACATTGATGTTCCTAGTTATATACTGCACGTAATTGATGTTTCGAAGGTTTGGTGCTATGTTCTCCATGACTACATAGTTCCTGTTCCCTTGAACACCTGTCTTAATCTTGGGCAACTGTGAATTTTCGATGTAACTTAAAGAAATAGTTGCTGTTTTGCCACTCGATAATTATTAAAAAGCACAAACTTAGGGTGTTTTAATTTGTTTTTGAATACTTACAGGATATTTGGCTTCTAATTACAGGAAAAACTTCATCTATACTGGAGGTATATTTTAAATGGAAAAAGGGATCTAAGTCGAAATATTTTTCACAACCACTTCGACTAATGAGCCCAGAAAAAATGTCTGCAACATCTATTTTTAATTATCCAACAGTGGCAGCGATCAAATCTGTTGAAAAATAGGAAATGAATGTAGTGTTCTTTAAAGTAGCAATTTTCAGTGTCGTGTAGGGCACGATGGTTAGGATGTGCCGTTAGAAGTAGGTGCTAACTCGTTAATTGACGGTAATCAAAGGCATTGGCGAATAAAAAATAACTGTCTCTATGAGGCCATTACTTAGATAGTTGTAATGTGATGTAAGTTCACAAATACTGATATTACTTTGCAATATAAATAAGAATAGTTTAGGCTCTTTAATTTTCTGTTGCCTGACTCATCATAATCCTGGCCCTGACTTGCTGTTACGTTATGGAGAAAAAGATTCCAGCAGTCACTCACTTGACCTAAGTTCAAAATTATTAGGTAATTGGCTGCTAGAAGATTTAGACGCTTGAAATAAGTAGCTACAACCAGTGTAAGACAAGCTATATGTAATTCAAGATCCCGCTTCCAAGAGGACTCGAAGCATTAATTATTAATGAAAAATCGATTAGACTGAAATAATTTGTCATTCTCTACATTAAATTGAACAAATAAAAAGCTCCTCACCATCAGCAATTTAAGGTCACAACAAATCTAAATCTGATATAGGGTCAGATAAATTTAAATCGAAAGTTTATTACCAACTGATAGTAGGACAAATGGCCCGAGGAAAATATGTAATGAATGAGACAATGTTTTTAATTAATGTGTTTTCTTTTAACTCTTTTGCATCAGATAAAAAAGCAAATATTAAAGTAAAAATTTTAACGTAAACATAATACGGAATATGTCATTAGTGTGGTATCTTAGATATAATTTAATAAGTTTTTGGTTTTTCAAACTATAGTTGTTAGTTTAATGTCAATCAGATTAAAATTTCCTGTGGTCTTGTAGTAGATCCATGCTTTTCAGAGTAAAAGTTTCCAAATTCGATTCCTTTCACTATTAAATATCGATCGATGTCTGTTATGCTCTGTGCATGGATGTATATCGGGGTGGCTGATAGGAAGTTTTCCGAGCTTTCTACAGAAATATAGGTTATAGTCATAAGATGCCCTATAGGAAGGCAAAGACACTGCAATCTTCAAATGTTCTTCAATTATTGTTAAGTAACATTAAGGATAATTTATCTGGTGATAACCATGTTACTAAGAGTGAAAAATTTTCCTGTTCGATCCCAATATATGATGAACAATGATAGATGAATTTTGAGTTCCTACTTTTTATCATGGTCAGTGGAAGCTATAATGGCTGAGGGGCTTTAAATCGCTTACCATTAATATTAACAAATTGGAAGCATTATTTGCCAAGGGCAATGATTAGGAGAGTGATCACATTCTCCTTCGTTAAATTACAGGAGCTCAGTGGGTTGGGGACGTATCTTCGTTCACCTGTAACGTTCAAAATCCTTCAGCTGGTGTGGCAGAGATGTGGAAATGATGATGCCAGCTCATATGTGACCTCTTAACCAGACTGTCGTTCAAAATTAAGAGTTTCTTTGTGTTTCCAAATCCGTTAACTTTAAAGTATATTCCGGGACATGCCTGCATTGCTAAATAGTATGTAATAATATTTAATTTACAAAGATAGATAAAATTGGTAAGAGAAAGATAATTTTTAAGAATTAACAGTTATATTTTCTATATAAAAATGCTGTATCTAAATAGCAAAACATATAATATACATAAATATCAAAATTGCAGATAAATAGCGAAAGCTGCCCGTTAAGATTTAAAACCAAATGTGACTCGAGATACCAGATTTCGACAAAAAATCGGTAATTACGTTTTCAATCTCCTTCAAGAGTATTCATTTGGTATTTCGTGCATCAGTATCATTACACTTTTCTCAATGCCCCAAGCGCATTTTCTTTTTTAGCATTTATTTTTCGTTCCATCAAGATTTTCACAGTTTTTAACCGATTTTTAACATTAGAATTATACATATTAAGGATCATTTACGCAGAAGTTATTCTCATGAACAGACATTAAGTAAATGATAGCAAATTAAATTCTCAGTGATCGAGTGAAAAATGGCGGAAAACAGGGAGACCAAACAGAGTGAGTTATTATTTTGAGGTAAAAAAAAAAAAAAACTTTGTCACATTATATTTATGTTCGACAAGTGTCTACGTTCATTCACGCAAAGCGAAACGTGAGAGAAATATATTTATTGAATCCGTATCAAAATACCAATGGTGAGTATGCTGGTCGCGAGATGAGAGAGACAGTCATGCTTAAAGAATGCAAACTTTGTCTCGCGAAACAACTGAATGTGGATACTTTGTACAATATAAATGGGATTTCAGTATTAAATTTACATTAATAAATGAAAAATGGCCTAACCATTTTTCACTTTTAAAATTCTTAATATAAATATTTTTAAAAAATGCATTTCTAAATAAAAATCTTTATAAAATGCATTAATATTACAATACATCTATCTATCTATATATAATTAATATAGCATAATACATCAATATGTAAAATAGACTACATAAGTAAAATATAGAATTGACGTAGTAGGTCCAGAAGAATGATAATAGCAAGGATTCTATAATTGGCGCAAAATTACGTTTGGCGATATTTGACATCATTATGCTTTTGTTTCAACAAACTTCTCTTTACCTAGCTCTTAGTTGAGCTCTACCACTAAGGTAAAAGCAGCCGAGTGAGAGACTAAGAAGTATAGACCACGCAGAAGGCCTCCAATGCTTGGCTTGCCAACCCCAGAGCATAAATTTCACATAGAGGACATTAAGACCCCGACATATTCAACGTGACCAGCCGCCATTAACAAACACCACATATCTTTGGTTGGGGATTCGAACTTACTATCTTCAGATAACAAGAACACTTCAACCCAAACCAACCTTTCAAATCATTATGTAGAATTTTAGGGAAATGTTCCGCCATATATTTCGAATTTTTCTGCCTAAACGACAGAAAGAACCTGGGATCTCACTGTAGTTTAGTGGTAAGATACCACTCTTCAGAGCTAAAGGTCACGAATTCAATCCCAGCAACTGTGGAATTATGAGAGATGAGTGGTAGTTTCTGCCTTTAGCACTCATGTCCTTAGGAGTGGATGCATCTGTACTTCGTATATTCTCGCCATATATGTCGATTTGGCGATATTTACTCTGATAAAATGGAAGAATATAAATTTTCTTATATATACGTAAAATTCAGTAAATTTTTATAACCTACGTAAAAGATTAGAAAAGTAAAAATCTATATTCACATTGTAGAATTAATTTGAAACATGTTATTTGATGAGCTAAGTTTATTTATCTTTGGATATTATTCACATGAAAAAATATAAGAGGAGGCAGTGAAAACCCAATATTGCTGTTAGATTTAAATTCCATAAATGGGTTGAAAGATTAAATTTTTATTCTAATATTTAAATATAGTATTAAGAATTCCATACATCTCTTTGATTTTGTTATGAATGGTGAATGAAATTTCTTCAAAATTACAACAAATTAACACAGACTTACACTCATTTATATCAAACGAAAAGTTTACAACATTGTTTCTTTTCTTATCGAAGGTGGGATAGTGCAAATTATTGATTATTCAAAGTGAATAAAAAATTATGAATGAAAATGAGAACAAATTTAATTTCCAAATAAAATGTAAATACAAAATTTTAATATTTAATTTAATGAGAAATTTTGTTAAAATAAAATAAATTTTATATATATATATAATGCAATTTGAATTTTTTTTGTTGGTAAAATACACATCTTCGTTAGGAGAGAACTGTTGAATTAAGGAGAACAATCTATTTTTGCTCGAGGGTTAAAAAGAGTTAATCAAAATACTGTCACAAAATGTTTCTTTCAGGAAAGATTCTTCTGAAATCTTTAAATTTCAAAATTCTTCTAATTTATTTAGCTTATAGCATTTGTTTACTTATTCTTAGTTTGGCATTAAATTAAATAATAAATTTTGCACAAATAATTTACATAAATTTAATTTGATAAATTTTGCTTTAAAATTTTTTTATAGGATTTTGATTTGACAAGAATAACTTTTGGTTTACATATTTATCTATCTACGTACTTATCTATCTATATGTATGCATGTTTGCTTATAGACAAATAGATACATAAAGAAAGACATATCTAATATATACCCAATATTTTACTGATATATGTTTAACATAAATAAACATATTGTTTCGTAGAAAATATTTTAATGAAATTAATAATAAAATTATAAATATATGATTTGTCAACTCTTTTATTTAAGTGATTTTGTTCTTATACTACTTAATTTGCTAATTTTTTGTATATAATTATTATTAAATTTGTAATTATTATATTTGTTATTAAAATTATAAATGATTTTTAATTATTTGAATACTTAATTGAGTATATAATTAGTTTTGGTTTTGTTCTTATTAAAAGCACACTAGAATAGGCGAAAATATCAAAAGTAAACAAAAATGAAGAGTTTAAAAAAAAATGAAATTGCTAAAGGCTAAAGAAGGAAATGATTGCAAATCAGTTGTTGTTACACCAGCATAATACACTGTTTCTAGTCCTGAGTTGGGCTCTACCAGTTCGTGGAAACTGTCTTCATAATTTAAAAACAGGGATCAAGTCGCAGACTCTTTAATACTTGACCTATCACCCCAGAGGTATCATTTCACTTGGAAGACATTGAGACCACGATTTATTTAACATGCTCCAGGCGCCTTTAGTGGACGCGATGTATCTTCAGTTAATCCGGGATTCGAACTCACTGCACTCCGATAATGAGAACGACGCTTTAACCAATCACGACACCGTAGACATTTTAAGGAATATATCCAGAAAAAATAATTTACATAATATAATCCTTATTCTATTTGTCATTTGAATTTTCGTCCGAGGTTAAATTAAAACTTATACCAGAATACTGAGCTTTGGTTAACATAAAAAATGAGCTATTTAACATTAATTTTGATTAAAGCATTTGTAATTCCTTTAGTTGTAATAAACGGTAATTTGAATGTGTTGTGAAGTTGCCTAATACCAGTGTTTCAAAATTTATCTCGCTTCAAGAATGGAGAGGAGTACATTTTTTCTTTCCTTTTAAAAGTATGTTACTCATAATGGAGAAGAGATTAAAAAATACATAACATTGTTAGTTCCAATTGCTTTCTTCATTCCATTAGTATTTTAAAAACAATATTACGTCCGAAGATTTTCTCTTGGCAGGGTCATCCAAGGCGTGAAGGCTGTTCCATTTTGCTCAGCTAACGACTACGGGCAAACAAGTCCAACCTCCCTAGGCTCTGGCAACCCATTTCCATGAATTGTCGAACATTGAATTTTGCGAGTTGTGATCATTGTCCTGATACAAAGCTTACGCCTACTCACATCTGTGAGTGTCCGGCTATGAGCACCAGTCTGAGAAAGATTGGAGTGCTGCCAGCTATGATAGATTCGCATGGAGATATCATCAGGAAATTTTCAAAATTCACGGACACATATAGTTCGACTTTCATGGACATGACAAAAAAAATTTTTTTTTCTTATTTACCAAAATATTTTCTTTGCTTCAGAATCGAACGTGTTTTCTATTTTCTTAAAGCATCACCAATTAAAAAAGCATTTGAATGCGGAGTCCTGACTTTGATATTTAATAACTTCGCAATTTAAAAGGATTTTCAGGCATTTTACTTTTCATTCGACTTGTTTTTAATTAATCAATATGAGAGAACTTAGTCTACCAATAGGTAGAGGTTAACATCCTTGACTTCGAAGCAGTAGATTCAGGGTTTGGGCATGATGTTCCTTTCTCTCTCTCTCTCTCTGTGTTTGTCTTTCTTTATCCCTTCACTTTCGGTGCGAAGATGGCACACACACTGAGTGTTCCACTGTATACGATATCATCAACTTCACACATAATATTGTGCTGAATTTTGCACACCCACTGAGTGACGATAGGTAGCGTTTACCGATGAATCACATTTTATTCTCCGTCGGGCAGATAGATGGACGTTGAAGTTTAAGGCATGAAACCTCTGAAAGTAAACACTTTGCAGTCATTGTCAGAACGGTCAAGGCTGGAGTATTATGATCTGAGGAATGTCTTCCTGGCATTCTCTGAGTTCATCATCAATGTGGAAGGCACGATGGATAAATAAAAGTGCGCACCTGTACTTGCAGACCAAGTCAACCCCTAAATGCGCATTATTTTCCCTCAGGATGATGGCATCTACCAGCAGGAGAATGCGAGGTGTCATACAGGTGGCAGTGTATGTGCGCGGTCTTACCGTTCTTCCCTGGCCCCAGCAAGATTCATACATGTTAAAAATGAAATTACCTTACATTCGTTAAAATATAAAATTCAATCTTAAGACAGTTTTTGTAAGATAAAATCCATAAAACAATTCAACTTCTAATTTTATTTTTAATGTAACATTTTAAACGTTAATTAAACTATTTTTCACTTTTTGATCGGCTGCTTAGTTGGACCGGAGCTAAGGGGAAATGTAGAAAACATTCATCCCCATCCACCTGTTGAAGCAGAAGCTATACTTGATAAAATGACATGTGTTTATCTTTCAATTATACTACTTTCTGACAAAATTAGGGGTTCAATTTTAAGAATACTGTTTCAAATAGGAGACTTGATTCAGGTGATTTGTATGGCAAAAAAAGAATCATTGCCACTGGCGAAAGTTTATCCTCCAAGGAATGTGAATATCAGTTTAATACCAATTAAAACCAGAATGGCTATTTAAAAATGTCAATTGATGGAATAGAAAACCTAAAATCATTTACTTCTAACTTATAAATTGAAATTCTTTTAAAAATAATATATTTTACTGCGAATGTATATCTTAATAAGCTTTATTAATACAAACTTACAACATTACTATTACTTTTTTTTAATTGATAATTGCAATCGAAATTACAAGCAAATAATTTTTAAAATTTTGAAAATGATATTATTTAAAAATAAATATAATATCTAAATGAAACTTTATTTAACTAATATCATTAATTCTTGTGAATCTATTATAAGGCAAAATAATTCCTATTTTTGTGTGTGAGGAACCAACTTAAAATAAGGTAGAGTTTCGTTTTGGAATAATATATTGTTAGTAACACAATACTTTTTACAAAAAAGGTGTTTAAAAATTGCGTTTAATACACTTCAAAGCGAGGCAAAAATAAGGAATAGCATGCATAGGTGCTGCTTACGCATGATAAAGCATGCCACATTTCTCCTCAATCTATCTAGTAAACGCTCTGGCATTCAATTCAACAGTTCATGGATCCGAATCCTACATTAATTTGTTACTCAACGGTCTTTTTTGTATATGAGGGACATTTAGACCAGTACCTACATTTTAAAGTGGATTGGAAATCACTGCACACATCCAATCCCAAGATGCGATTCGAAACCACGAACTGTTGATCTGAAGGTCAGAGGAGTAATCATTCGGGGATTCTCACCTTGAAAAGGAATGTTTATAGTGGTTAGGGGAATCTATGTTAAATTGTAAGATTCCAGTTAAATTAGTTCTCTCGCATAAAAAAATAGCCACAGTGTGACAAACACATAGTCCCATGTGTCAAAGAAATCTACCGCAATCCTTACCTTTTTGTTAGCTTTTAAAACTCTAGAAAATATTATTACCCTCTAATAGATTTCTTGCATTTCAATATTCTGATAGAATTTTGCTCTGAAGAATATCGGCTGCATATATAATCCATAACCATAAAAACAAGTAGCATGAGTTATCCATTGTTCACACCTATTTTCATCTTTAAAATTTAAATTATTCGTTAAAATTTCCATAATTTTTATTTTGGGTAATTTATATTGTTTAAAAAAATATTTATTATTAATATACAAAAGCATACATTAGCCTAGAATGTAGAAATTTCAGTAGGCGAAATTTTTTTTTCGATAAAATTTAAAAGCTAAAAGTAAGGGGAAGAATAAGCGGTGAGTTTATCATTCTCATTTAACAACTCAAAATTATATCAAGTGCAATTCTAGCATTTCATAAACGGGAAAATATTAATATTTCATAAAACAAAGAAATATTATTGTAATAGAGAATAATTATTTTACTATTTCATCAAACAATTTGTTGTCTTGTACAGGAAACTTCTTTAATCACTATCTAATCTAAAACTTTATAGAGATTAGGGAACAGAAGTACATATACAGGAATTGAATCGAATTGATCAAAATTTGATACATATCTTTTTTTCAGATGAAGAAAAATAAACAGCAATATTAAAAAATAGCTTGCTCCCTATAAGAGAGAGGCAGGAAATGATTCATCAATGAAGAATTGAAAAACTGCTTAAACACAAAAACTTTAACATTGGATACAAAACTTCTCCACTTCAACTTCATAGGAATGAAAAGGTTGGCATTTTAATTTGGCGCTTCTTGTCTAAGGGATAACTTGAAAATTGATAAATTAAAAAAGTTGCTAACAAAATAAAGTTCACCGACCTTTTTTATTGTAAGCAACAATCAATGATTATCAATCAACATTGTTTTAAATATTATCGTATCAATAATCAATGGTAATATAAATAATAATGTTCACTTTCTTCAATTATTGCAATGTTGTGCATAGCCAATTCCTGCCAACTATCTACAGTCAATAAAGATTGATGTTATTAGAGTTTTTGGTGTGGTGTTTCGGAAAATCAATTCTTCGAAATCGATCTGAAATGAGACAAGGCAGCTCAAAGGTATTACACAATGATAGTGCAGCCGATCCCACAGCACTTATTTGTTGGTTTTCGGCAAATATTCTTCTGATACAACATCTCTTGGGACTTTCTCATTATTTCATCTTATTCCTATACAGATGAAATTGCCAAACTCAGTGCCAAAACTGCTTAAACAAATTTTAAGTCCATTAAATCAATAAGAGAAATTTCCTTGCATATATTACCGCATTTACAAAACAGTTCAAGGTGTGTTGTTAACATAAATGTTGTACAAAGAGCATCAAATTTTTGTAAAAATTATATTCGCTAAGCTTTTTAACTTTTTTTGGGAGCTATTTTTATGAAGCTTTTTTTGGACATAAGGCATATTGCAGTCGAGTATAATTTGGAAGTAGAATTTTCTAGGGGAAGTTCTCTTCTGAGCAGACACGAAGAAGGGGAGGGTGATTAAGAGGAAGCTCCCCAGTCATTTGCAGAGAATCAGAGAGGGCAGAGAAGATAAGTCGATCAGGGCAAATAAGCTGCAGATAATCATATCCAGTGACAATTCTACAGCACAACTCTCCTTAAGTGCGTCAAAATCAGAAGAGAGTATTTTGATGGAAGTGATATAATTTTTGACTAATAAACTTATACATTTTAATTGCATGCCACCATTCCTATGATTTGATTTTAGTAACATATGTAGCATGATTTTAATAGATAAATGCAAAAATTTAATAATAAAAGAGGCAGTGGAATTTGTGTGCTTGATCAAATGAATTGTTAAAATAAAGTAACAGTTAGGAAAGTAAATACTAGTCAAAGCATTTTCAAGTTTCTTAAAATAACAAAAACGAAACAAATTTACATCCATCAAAAACATTTTATTCAAGTACTGGCAATATTTGATGAAATTTAGTCATCATAAACTACAAGCAAACGACTAGCAAGTAACTAAGCTCGTAGATTGCCAGTCTTTTTCACGACATGAGCGCAATCATATTTGCCTCTAATCACTTTAAGTCTCAATCCCGGAACATCTTTAACACGCCCAAATCGAACTAATACAACGTTATGTTCCTGTAAATTATGGCCTTCGCCAGGGACATGGGCTACGGCCTCCTTACCATTCGAAAGACGAACGAGGACGCACTTCCGGTTTGCAGAGTTTGGTTTCTTGGGTTTCTTTATAAGGGTTTTGAGAACAACTCCTTTCATTTGGGGACGATTGTCCAATGGATGTCGCCTTTTTGTTCGTATTTTAGGTACTGAATTATGTATGACATAAAGCTGTTGTTGTTCCGACAGTTGTCGTTTTTTTCTTTTAACAAAGAATAATCCTCTTTGCTGATTTTGCATGACAGAACAAGATGTTTTAAGAAGTGGAGTGTTACACGTTGGGGAAGAATAGTTGAAAAGTGATTTTTGGGAACTTGCCAGAATTGCTGTTGGACAGATACTGAGATTTTTGCTGGGAATTATAGAACCTGAAAAATAAAAAAATATATGAGTCATTTTTGTATTACATTTTTGTATACAGTTGTAAGTATTACATAGTTACGTAAAAATGAGCAATTCTACAAGACCCATTCATCACATATCTTCAAACAAATGTCAGTTTTAGTTGATAAAAAGATTTAACAAATTGCAAATAGGTTAAATTTTACTTGATGAATCAGAAATGGTGGTTTTTGTTAACCAGTTTGAAACAATTTTAACAATCTTCATACAGCTATAACCTTTGTATTTTACAAGATATTACAATAAAATATTTACCTTTCTATGACAGGCACTTTTTTTTAAAAAAGGTATAAGAAACATTTTTTGAACAAATTATAATATTTACTTTAGATCATATAATGCAACTGTCAAAACAAAGAAAATATTAAATGTTAATAGAAAAATCTTTTAACTCTAATACATAAAACTCCATGATAATACAAAAATAAGCCTTTGTATACCCACAAATATAATTTGGTTCACATTATTTAAGATATTATTAATCAGTTTCATGCTATCAATTAAACCTTATTAAAAAGATGATGAGTAAAAAATGCAACTAAAACAACACATTATAAAATAAGGTACAAAGATTCAAACTTGAAGAAAATTTAAGAGAACTGGATAAATTTTGGAAACTGCAATTGATTTTTAAAAGACAATTTTATTTATTAGTAATGAATTCTCACCATTAAAATAAAGTTGATGTATTAAATAAAAAAAAGTAAAATAAGAATTTTAATAAATTCAAACACCAGTAAGCTAATTTATACGATTTCCTTACTATTCTAAATATTAGTAAACTAATTTTTTTCTTTATTCTTATAAATATATCTTAGTAAACTAATTTTTTTTTTTTATTTTCAGGTCAAAGTTTATAATAAATTAAACATTTTTATGTCAATATTCAAACTTATGCCTATAATTTACGGGACAAAGAAATGCTAAATTGAATACAAGCAATTATAGTAATTATCTTCTATGATTAAAATATTTGCAAAATATTATTGAACACTGATAAAAAATTATTAAAAGGAAAACCAAGTGTAAAAAAAAAATTAGTTAAATCATATATTAAAAAAATAATTTTAAAGTGTCCAATAATTTAAGGTATTATTATCAATTAAATTTTAAAAAAGGATAAACAAAATGTTTTTGAGAAATTATACAAATTTTACCTAAAGAAATAATTGAAAACCTTATTAGGTTAAAAATAAAGAGAACTAACGATTCCAAAAATAAAAACATCCAGTCAAATGCAATCCACACAGTCTGATACAAGGAATAATCTTTCATTAACAAAATCATTTCAATAAAGGTGAAAAGATTAAATATGTCATTCAATAATGGATCATAAAATCTTCATATTCATTAAAAATGCTTTTTAATAAATTAAAAGAATTCCTCAGTGTTGCAGTAAAAACTAAAACCTACTTTCAATAATATACAAGGGAGTGAATTAATAAAAAAACAATCTCATAATCTTCCAAAATGAAACCAGTTTGTAAATTTAGTTTCCATTTCCATTAATTTATTATACTGAAAAAAAGAAAAAAACATCGGAACAAAATGTTCTTAAGATGAATTAAGAAAACAGTGTACTAAAATAGTAAATTTATTTTTAAATTTAAAATCTATCCCAGTATGTGTAAACACATTCTCAAGAAAAATTCAACAATGTGCATAAATGGGGAATATATATAAATAAACTTTTAACAATTTTGGTTATTACAAAATTAATACTACAAATCATCTATTTATTTTAAATTATAAGTTTTAAGCTCTTATATTTATTTTAAAGTAGTATATAACATTTTCAAAATAATTATAATAATGTTTGTAGAACAAACTTGGTTGCAAAACAAGAACTTTTAGGTACTCCATAACATTCTGGTTTGATTCTTCACATTACAATTACTTACAGTTCATAAAAACAAATTCTACAGTGAGCATCAGCTTAAAAGTTATTTCTAAACATCAATGAAAATATATGGTCAAGATAAGAATAATGAATACATGTTGATAAATTAAAAACTAGAATGCTGAAATATTTCTACTCTGAAATGTATGATTCATTGCTTCTAAAATATTTAACTGGCACCCCAATAAAATTTGGCGCTAAATGTTTCGTTTTGTATCTTGAATAGTGCCACTTGCAATGGATGGATTTCATAATTACCATATTATCATCCTTTTAAAGTGTTTTTTACTGGATATCCCTCCTCATTTGGGAGATCTTGGTAATTTTACTCTCTTCTCATGCCATATTTTCAATAAATTTATGCTTACATGAAAGTATTATCATATTTAGATAAGTATTTAAAATTCCATATTTTTAATATTCAAAAATGTTGCTGGTTAAAGTTACCAATCAGGTTTAATATGCAAAATAATAAATTAATTTGGTAATTTGTGTGATGTAAATGAAACATTCTGTTTCATCCTAAAATTGATATGAATAGATTTTACTATATTTTGTTTGAAAGTATTTTGTAACAAGATGTTCAATAAAAGCATTTAAGTTCATTTAACTGCTGAGTGAAGCATTTTTTAGTTGTAATTGATTTAGTTGTATATTAACTGAGTTATATGTTTATTGAAAACCTTATTAGATTTATTATTGATTTTTAAGAATTTAATCTTGCTGAAAAACAATTTCAATATTTGGAATTTCTCAGAATTTTATGAAGTGATTTTAACTTAATTATTTATAATTCTGAATACATCTGCTTGTCAACTTATCTGTGAAAAAGTAGGAAGTCGGACCTTCTTTTACTGGCTAATAAAATGGTCAGTGCTATTCTCCCTAATTCCAAAATAATGGAAATAAAGGAAATAATAACAAATACAATGAGAAATTTTGCAAAAATATATTTCAAAATATAACTGATGAATAAATGGAAAGCAAACTCAATGAAAAAAGAAATGAGAAGCAGCGGAAGAACAAGAACTAATTTCTCATGTGAAAGATAATGAAATTATAAATCTATCATTTGGACTTCAGAAGTTATTTTGCAGGATGATTAACAGAATCAAATGTTCGAGATTATGACAGTCTGGAAAACTTGATACTCATTGACCACAATGAATAAACAATTTCCTCCAGAAGCAAGGAAACATCTTGTTGATGTTAGGTATCATTGGGTCATTTTAGATCATCTCAGACAAGATGGTTTGATTAGGTTGCAACTTAATGGTTATTTTTTTGCACATGAGAGCTTATAAGATTTGGACCTGCAGCAGAAAAGATGGTTACATATGACAATCAGCAAACAAGTAAAAAAGAAGTGCATATGAATATGTGCCATATTTGTAAAAATTATTCTGCAAATACAGTAGATCAGGATATACAGAGACACTTTAGTGCTGTAAGTCACAAACCACAATATGAGCAACAATCTTTTGCAAGTGCTTGGCACCCTTCAGTGACTAATCTCAGAGTTGTTACATCTGTAAAATTGTCCTACTGATGTTGTTAAGTCCAATGTCCTACATATAATTAAAAATTTAGGAAAGATATCCAACCAATAAATCTCCATCACTTGAGTTCTTATTATTTTGCAATGAGAGGAAGTCCAACTAGTACTACTGAAGTTACCATTTGTAAGTAGCAAACAGAAGTATATGTCAAAACTGGTAATATATATTTAGTGGATAGAGAAAAATTGTAATATCACCTTAAGTAAAATAGTTTTATGTTTAGGCCAAAAATTATAGACATGACATTGCCCAACGGAATTATTCAGAAGATTGATACTCTCACTATTCTTGGGAACATAAGTGTGAAAAGAAAAATCATTTCAACTAAATATAATCTTAAAAATGTCGAAGAGAACAGAACTTTCCTCAGAATAGACATTTTATGTGCAGCAGAAAGTCTTATTTCTCCACAACAGATAATGGTATTTTTAAAATCACATTAGAAGTCACATAAGTTTATAGACATGCCACTTAATCTCAATGCTCTTTTCACTGCACATTCCTTCTCCTCAAGCCTGTCCTTTTTATGAAAATGAATGAACACATCTTTCCCCACTGCAATATAAGGAATAGGATGATCTACTCAAAAAGTAACATAAATGTTTTCAACACAGAGGGAGAACCAATATCTTTTACAAAACATAGTATAATATTGGTCATCATCTTCCAATTCTGGTGCAACATTACATGCACTTGCTAAAAAAGATTGTAAAATAAGAAATATACTGCATGCTTCTCAGTTAGTCTTGATATCAAAGTCAAATGTATCTTTACATGTTTATGTAGACTGCAGAAAATGAAATTTAATTACAATGGTGGGCACCAAACCACTTCAAAGAAAAGATGACTTCTTGTGTGAGATGAAATCTATTCCCTTTATGTCAACAATCGATTTTAGATTAGGCTATCATCAAGTAAAAGTTCATCCAAATAATCAAGACAAGACAATATTTGTATATCATTAATACCATACAAACTTGAAAATGAACCAGCTACATTGCAGAGATTGATAGATTGTCTTTGGAATGATCTTGATAATGTGCTAATCCTAGTTTTTCTTAATGATAGATTTATTCAGTCAGAAACTTTCAAACAACAATTTTCAGATCTTCATGCTATTTTTAAGCGGTTGGTATTCTTCAAACATCAAGCTAACAGAAATAAGTACCATTTCACAGACTCTTTTGAAAAAATATTTAAGACTTTGAATCACCCAAAATGGAATCAAATTTAATACAGAAAAAGTTTACTCTATCCAGGGAATTCCTTTTTCAAAAAACATTAAAAAAGCACAATCTTTTCTGCAAACATGTTCATGGTTTCAAAGATAAATACAGAACTTTCTTAATCTTTTAGTAATCTCAGAAAGAAAAAATCCATATGGGAATGAGAATGTAAAACCAACGGACGCCATTTGAAACTCTTAAAATATTTTTCATAACACCTCATGTGTTGAAGTAAGCTGATATTTTATTAGCCCAGACACAAGTAACTATACCCTTAGATCTGCATTGTTTACAGATTATAGTTCAGAAAAACAGCCTATTGAATATACAAGTAAGTTGCTTTCACAAGCAGAAGCTTGTGAAAGTAACTTTTGCTTTTGTCTGGGCTTTGAAGAAATTCAGTGGCTATTAGTAAAAATTAAAAATCATTGTGGCATCTTACTACCAACTATTAAGATGACTTGCTCAATGGACACTTGAAATGCACAAGCTTATAACTTGGAAATTTTATATTTGCCACAAAAAGCAAATATTGTTGCTTTCATGCTAAGTTGCCCTGTATGTGATGTACAAGAATCTCCTTGTACATCACATGCATTTTCAACATAGTCATAGAAGAAGTTTTAAAGTCAAGCAAAAATCCCAACTACAAGAGGAAAATTTGTGAAAATAATTTAAAGTTTTAAATTAACCTCCAAAAATTGAAGATTATCCCAACTGGATTGAATGAGAATTTTTGATGAATCAAGGTATTCTCTACTGATAGTTACCAGAAGTGGATTCCAAACTGGTCATTACTTCATCAGAACATTAAACCATCATGAAAAAAATACTGTCATGATACAATAGCTTATCATTATGAAGAAGGCACATTTCAAAGAATTGGAAGGTATTACTATTGAACTAAAATAAGAAAGTATAATGACTACATAAAGAACTGTCCTGAAAGTAAACTTCACACAGCTACTAATCAAAAATCAGAAAGTTCGATTTGAATTCTGTCTATTCACAGAGATTTGACATTACCTCTATTGATCTTTTTAGATCACTGTTAAGTAATAGATATTTATTATTGAAAATTGCTCTACTTGATGGATAGAATTGTTTCTACTTCCTCAAGCAACTACAAGGGAATGTTCCACAATCTTGATTGAAGTCTTCATGAGACATGGAATAACTTGCCCAAACATCAGCAATAATAGACCACAGTTTGTTAGTTCAAAAGCAGTAGAACATAAGAATAGAGCTCCAATACCTTATCCCACAATCCATATTGGAGAAGACTACATATTAACAGGGATTCAAAACTATCATTTATTTTTTTGGGCATGAATACTGCTGTATGTGATATGATGGGACATATGACTGCATTCCTACAATTTGATAAAGAATTAAGAACAGTGGAGGATGTTGTACAAGACTTTAAAGCTGTAGTTGAAAGTCACAACTTCGTTCTCAAGATCATACCATATCTTAAAAAGTTTGCATCCATCATGAAAGAAGAATGAGATCATATCAAAATGCAGCAATAGAAAAAGCAAAATCTGCTACAATAAGAATAGGAGAGAAATATTTTATTCTCCAGATGATAAGACTTGGGTAACCTCACAAATTGTGAGTAGAAAGCTGAAAGGAAAAACATCAAAACTTACAGCTGAGATAGTCCATACATTATTCTAATGCAGTGTTTTTTTTTAACTACCTATGAAATAACTAGCCTTAATGATGTTACTTTTTTTATGAACTCAGCATATTTCAGCTTTCCAACCTTATGTTAAGAGAACCAAATCAATAGTACTTAATCTGTTTCATAATAGAGGTTGACCACCACCAAAACACTTTTCCACACAGATAAAGACCTCCCCCAACCTTTCCAATCTTACAAGACCACCTAACCTTTCCAGTCTCCTAGCTGGGGTATTTGCAGAGCCAAAGGGTGAAATTGTAGAGCCCTTCTCCTAACATTCAACAAACAACTATTGTTGCTGGAGACCACATCCTAATCTGTGTTGTGGGTAGTTTAAAAATAAAAATATTTCTATCTTGAACCTTTGGACCATTTATTTCCAAAATATTTAATCAGACTGCATACATAATATTTTCTAGTATGATGCATAAAATTTTGCAATTCAAATCTATTACATTTGTAGCTAAAGAATTTTTGCAAATATGTTAGAGCAAAAAAGGAGGGGGAAAAAGAATGTTATATTTTCTCTTATGCAATTTTTACAAATATAAATCTTAAAACATTTTTCTATGTGCAATTATCTTAAGTGAGCATCTTAAAGTGAATATCATAAAAATTAAAATAATTTACATCTTAAAATGAAACATACAACAATTAAATAATATGTAAAAGATCTAATTTTAATTTTCTAGATCTATGAGATGTGATTACAATAGCAGAATAACAATTAATGTATAAATCCTGCATAACATGATAATGAATGGCTGAAAATTAATTTTTGAAATCAACTATCACAAAACGCCAGAAAATCCACAGTCATTTATGGTCTCTAATTACAGCAAATCAGTATTTCACTCCTTTAGTGAATTGATAAAATTGAATAATTTGATGGTTTGGTTTGTTTGTTGCTCCATGGTTATTTTTGGCACACAGGACTAATTAGACTGGGACCCACAATTTAAAGTGGATTCCGAACCACTACAAACATCCATGCCCAAAGTGCAACTCGAACCCACAAACTGTTGAACTGAAGGCAAAAGTGCTAACCATTCGGCTGCCAACTCAGTGAGTTTACTGATGCTAAAGGAAACAAAAATCATTAATACACAATTAGACACACACCTTTGATATTGTGCACTTATTGCTCAATAGTTAATTTTTGCAAATGAGAAGTAATTCAAACAGTAACTTCAAAAGGATTTTAATTTGAACCACTACCATTAATACCTAGGATGGAAATTGAAGTGAAGAACTATAGAAACAAAGGCAACTGCACTAACTATTTGGCTGCCACAAGTATCAGATTTCAGAATGTAGGATTTTTGGATACTTTTTCCCTTATAATTTTATGGGTCATATAAATTTTCAGACCTACACATGAAAATTATTCAATATTTAAACATGTATTAGAGGAGGTGATTCTAAATAAGTAAATAGAAAATATTACAAAATTTTTTTTAAAGAAAATGGTATTATTTTTAGAGCTAATTTTCATTCTGAGGATTGAGGTCATATGCTGATTTTGAGTATCAGTATGTCTTTTAGACAGCTTTAAAACTAGAATAATATTTCATACTATAGGTCATTTAAATAATTATTTGCTTTAATCATCTTGAAGTAACACAAAGACTGATTTTAAGTTCCTGTTTGATTGCTATCTAGTGCATAAGAAAAAAATAAATTTGAATCCTTTTTTAAAAACTATTTTGATATCATATCATGCTCTTACATGTCTTGATTGTATATCATGAATTAGCTCATAATACGTAAAATTGAAGGAAGTAAATCAAAGAGAAAGTTTCAAAACAGAAAAAAATATTTTTGTATAAAAAAATTATCATCAAATTGATAAATCATTGGATCAAAAATACATTTTTATTAAGGAAAATTTTTCACATGAACCTGTCTATGAACCTTAATAATTTATTACATGCAATAAAATATTTTTTTAGTTATATTTTTTTAACAAGAATAATCGCTAAATCCTTCGGTACACTATTAGAGCTTGTTGCAACAATCAAAATTTTATTAAATCCCAATTATTATTTTCCCACACACTGATACCTCTAAGAGAATATGACATTGTAAAACACCTATTTCCTTTTCTTAGCTGGTTTTTCAATACAGCAGATATAATATGCCTATCATACATATGTTTGGCCATCAACATTAATTACTATGGTAGAAGAAAAGAATATAATAGACTTCAAAATGTGATTTGCAAAAAATGGTTATTTTATTATAATAAAATTTACTCAGATACTGATCAATTATGCCAGGTATGAAAGCTTTAAAAAGCATATGAAGGCTGTTTTATGCAGCCAGCTATTTATCTTTAATAAAAAACATTAGTTTTATTATAACAGACAATACAACATATCAATATGCAAACACTATATACACATAGCCAGTAAAATTGAAGATGTCTACTCACATCTTCAACCACTGGCTTCAGCTATTTGAGTAATTGTTATAAATATAATATAGAATTCAGAATGTGGTGTTAGCAATTATAAATATTCCTTGGCACAAGCATTCTTAAAATTTTAGATTTTTTTCTCCTCCTCTCTATATATAACATAAAACTACATTCAAACATAATTTTGTGAAGTCCCATACATACTTTTATTTATTAACTATTGTCTCTATGCCTTAACATTTTTAGGTAAATTGCAAAACAACTAATAAAAGGAAATTTTTATATGCATTTCAAAATGTAGCATATGTTTAAAGGTATCACCTCCTCTTAGATAAAAATGATACTTATTCCATTTAAAATATTTTAAAACTGTTTGTGCAAAAATGATAGCTTTTTCTAAAGAATTATTAATGTTATTACTCCAAACACACAGAGAAAAGTCAATTTAAGTTTACAGGATATTTTTAATATCAGATTAATAAGTTCTAAAATATTAAATATATATATATATATATATATATATATATATATATATATATATATATATATATATATATATATATATATATATATCATCATCAGCAAGAATAATTACTTATAGTGATCTACATTTTAATTAGGTTTTTCAGCATAACTGTTTTTGGTTTTCAGAAACCATGATTTTAAACTTCAATCAGTCTTGTAGTCATTAACAAATTAAGGAATTATCTTCAGCTCTTTTTTTAATATCTGAATGTTGCAATAAGCAAATCAATACATTAAACAACTTTCCTTTAGCTTCTTTAATTAGATGATCTTGATGAACAGTTTCTAAATCAAACTTTGTTAATACAATACAAGAAACTACAAGAAATGAAGTCATTGTAATTAGGGTAGCAATTAAAAAATATATTAATTCAAATATCATACACATGTGAAAGCACATCTGTAGATATTTTTACTTTTATTTCTGATGACTTTCTTTCTGATATTGTTGACAGAAATTTAGTAAAATATTTTTTCAATCATTATTATGCATAAACTCCAGAAACATTACCAATGAGATAAACTAAAACAGTACATCACTAAATATGTTTACACATTCATCACAACACAGTTGCATATTTGGCAGCAAATGTCTTTTTTTTATGCTAGTTATAAGCAGTTTTTTATCATAGCATTACCAAAGTTTTTTTTTAACATTTAAATTAACAAAACATTTCATGGAATATTTATATTTTTTAAAGAATAATGAATTTTATTCTTTGATGGTAATATTAAAAATATATCACACCAAAGATAAAATATCATAAAAAAATCTGTTTTATTAAATTAATTTTTAAGCATACAAATTATTTGTTTGCAATTAAGTAATTAAAATTTAATTAATCTTGCTTTTGGAAAAATATTCCATGACACTTTTAACATTTTTAACTGACAATTTTTTTCACCAAGAATACTGCTTAAATTTAAGACATTTCAAGTTAAATTAAGTTAGCACTACGAATTTTATTCTATAGTGAATAAATTATCTCAAGGAAACATATTTCATAAAATGCATCAATATATCTGATTCCAAAATAAATAAATAAAACCTCTTATGATATATTTTAAAATTGCTATGTTGTAGCATTGTGTTACAAGTAAAACAGTCAAATATTTCTTACAGAATAAAAACAAAATACAATCCATATATAAACCAATTTTTTTTTTAAAAAAAAATAATTTTTCTTTTTATTCTAGTTAGTTGAAAGTGACATTATATTCCTTAAGTTTTTAAAACCATTTTTATTTACTATAGTGGTAATTTCAATTTTCTTTTTTAACAAAAGATTTTAAGCTAAAAACATAAACAGCACAAAACTCTTATTACATTTATTTCCTTATAATGTATAATATTTATCATACTTACATTTGGAGATCGTAGTAAGACCCTTTGATATGCTTAAAGATTGAAAAAGCCTAAGCAGACTAGCCATTTTAAACCTATGACATAAAATAAATTTTAAAAATATGTTTTGGTTTAATTCTTTAAAAATTATACAAAATAAAGGTACAAAAATACATAACTGTACTAAATAAGGAATATTTAAATACTTTTAAGCTGAAAAATATTTCAATTAAGAAAATTAGAAAAAAAAAAAAAAAAAAAAAAGAAACTTTACAGCAATATGCAAGCAACATTTAATAAAATCAATTATATTCAAAAATAATTAAAATATTTTTTCATAAACTGGAAATTATAAAGTAAAAATAATAGATAGGTAACTATGGTTTGGAATTTTACAGAAAACTTTTGTTTAAACTTGGAGCATGTTTAACACATTTAATTGGGATTTCAAAATTCTAAAACTATCCATGTATAAGGAAAGGACAATAACAGGACTTGATGTAAATTACACCAACAAAAACTCTAAACTCAGGGGCTCAACAGCCCATATAGGGGCCAAGACCTACAGTACCCATATCTGTTTACATGATCAAGGGCTTTGAGGTGTGAAACATGTCCTAGTTAGGTGATCAGCTTAACATGAAACTCCCAGTGTTTCGTTCCCAAACATGGTAGGTATTCAGTTTTATTGACTCCTAGAAGGCCGATTAAAGGCTGAGTCTACCTTCCCCAACCCAAGAATTAAACTTCGGACCTATGTTTTGTGAGCACAAAGCACTGGAACTAGGCTTCACACAAACAAAAATAACAGTGGAATATTATGCACCATAAGTATAAAAAAGTTGCAGCATAATTTTTAGTCAGAAATTTTCTATGACACATTGTAAATAATAGTTAATAAGTAATAAATAAGTATTAAAATCCAAATTTTATATAATATGGTGTGGCTAAAGCTTTTATCTGTTTTCTATTTTTAAATCAGCAGGATATTTTAATGAAGTTTCTGACTAAAATAAATAATAAGGACGTAAAAAAATTGTTTTCTTCTTTAAAACTAAAAATTTACAAGTATTAAAATTCCATTGATACATTGCAGCAGTAGTAAACTACTCCATCAGCCACTTGAATATGATTTTCCCTATATCTAGTCCCTAATATAGTTCTATGAGGGTTAAAATAATTATATTTCAAATAGGATTTGCAAATATCGGGATAGAGATAACTGTTCTTTGCTTCGATTCCATTTCCTACAAATCACTTTTTATACACAGCTCAATCTTTTGCCTTTTATTTTGGTTTATCTCATTATAACTACTTTTGTACATGAAAGATAATTAGATAAAGAACACGTTTAGAGTGTACTATGAATCACTAAAAACATCTACACTCAAAATGGAAACTGAACACACAAACAATTGATTTAAATAGCAGAACATTAACTATATTGTTGAAAGCTTGGCCTGGTTTACTTTAAGAGCATAAGATAAGCAAACAAGGTAGAGTTAGAATGGATTTGATGAGCCAATCAGTTACAACTTATGATTGCATTTAATTTTAAGATTTTGTAGAGGTGAAAGGGGCAATTTATTGAATAATATTTAATCTCTTTTTAAAAACAATTAAATGGAACAAAATGTGGTTGAAATAACTATTCAAGTTATTTAGCTGGTCTATATGAAACTCCAAATTATAATTATTTTAATAAACTGCTTGTTTGTGAAACTTTAACTTTATTATTTACTAAGACTATTGATTGTGTCATATTTAATTCTTTGTGATGATTGGGACATATCTAGACTCTCAAAACAACTATGTTTTAATAGAAAGAGATAATTTATTTAATCAAGCTTGAGGTAGTATATTTTAGTACTTACAAACTTTATTATTGAAACATACTCTTTAGTGATGCAATAAGAAATTTCTGGTTTAATATGATATTTCAGAAAATGTATGTAAGGCCTTAAAGTGTTAAATGATAAGCTAGATATCCTATAAGTATTTTAATTAAATTCATAAATAAATTTTTCATATTTTAAACCTTTTTGAACACTTTATGAACACTTTCATTATATAATGCTACTTTACATTTCATTACATACTTGCTCATACTTTATGAACACTTTCATTATATAATGTTATCAACATAGCATACAATGCTATCAGAATAACAAATAATTAAATATATTTATGATCTGTTTTATTTAAATCAATATTTATTATTATATATAAAATTATAATATATATATATATTATTATTATATATAAAATTATTCCCTTTCTACATAGAAAGTTATTTCTAAATGGAGATTTTTTTTAAATATTGTTCTATCAAGAAACTATTAAAATAGCTGATTTTTTTAAATTTTTAATAATTTAATTCTGCATTTCATAGAAATTTCACTGAGATATTTTCAACACAAACTTTTTGAATTGATGGTTTTACCTTTTTTTAAGTCAATCTCAATCTTTCAAAATATTATTTTCCTACACCTGAAAACAGTAAACAAACATAAAATCACTAGTTCACTGGTCATCAAAGACAGAATAAAAAGTTTATGAAAATGGAATGGATTCTAAAATAAAAACATTTAGCTATAGTTAAAACATTGCTAAGTTTTTTTAAACAAACAAAATCTATCGTACAAACAAACGATAGTATAAATTTTATTCACCTTTTCATTAAAGATATATATAAATATATATAATATAAATATATATAATGATTATTCCCAGTAATATTCAAGAAAACTGAAGCACTTCTTATATTTTCAGATTTATTTGGAGGTAGCATAAATCCAAATGCATTTTCCTCATGATTGTAGCATATAGTAGATGGTCATTTTTATGAACTTCAAAATTACAAATACTCAAGATTTTACTTTAATATTTTGCTGTGCTTTATTTTACCATTTGGTTTTTTCTCCATTTTTTTAAAAAAACCTTAAGGAGAATTTAATCCTTTGAGTACTGAACTGATACTGGATTTTTTACAGCATTTCTTCTGGTGGGTTTGTTTGTTTGTTGCTGAACCAGTTGCTTCAAATTCAAATACCAAAATAAACTTTTGGAAAGAATGATTGTGACTTGGAATTGTTTAAATTAATGTTCAAAATGCACTTGTCAATCTATACTTGAAATTATACTGCACAAAAATCAATTTCAAAGTTTTTTTGAAGGAAAGTTTATTAAAGAAATTACAATAACTGAAGAAAAAAATATATTTACCTGACACTGTGAGTGAAGAATAGTCTTATGAATAAACTTAAGGTAACCTACAGCAATCTAAGATATCACTTCAGTACTTCTTGAACGTGGATTCCGATGTAAATAATATGTAAATAATACTTGATTATTAAATGATTAGGAACATAAGGAAGGAGAAGGAAAAAAAAACTTTCAAGGACTAGATCCTAAGTTCCAGTGTGAACAATAAAATGTATCAAACTGGCTTACTGTAGAGAAAGGTTTTTGCATTTGTATGATATAATCTTCATTTTGTGATGTAGCATTATTGTAAACAGGCACAGCATTTGTTTCGTGTGCTAGAAAACCTTGAAGCATTTGATTAGTAGTTTGTTTTTATTTGATTAGAATTTAAGCTTTTGAAATGGATAATTTAATGTTTATATTTTGAAAGTTATAGTAAATTTTTTATTTTAAGTTTTTTATTTTGTAATTAATAAAATAAAATTATTTTCATTATATGGAATTATTATTTTCCTTGCAGAGTACTTATGGCCATATAATTATCCAGAGAACATTGTGGTAGAATTTTTGGGAGCTATAAAATCTATTATCCAACCAGTGTGATTATGCAAGCAATGATTAGGCAAGTTATTTTATTTTATGTATTTAACAAGTATTGCTGTTGTATGAAATATTTTATGTTACTTACAAAGCATTGTTTATAACTATTTAGCATATTTGTATTAGATTTATTGAGAATGGTAATGTTGATTAATTTGATATTCTTTTTGTAGATATAAATATTTATGTTATAAATTTAGCTTTATTGCCCAGCTCGAATTGGAAACAAACTGTACTACACTGAAATTTTTTTAAAGGTGGGTACCACTGCCTGGTTAGTTAAAATTCAAATTTTCATAAAAATGCATTTTACTCACCTTATAGTTTTAGCTTTATTGCCTGCTTTAACCTGTTATATACTATGTGATACTGAGTTTATATTTGTTTTTATTATGTAATCTTTGTAAAATTAGTTTCTAGTTATTAGCATTTTAATACTTCTGAGTGAGTAATTATTATGAAATATTTGATATTTTTATAATTTAAAATAGGGTACAGCTGCAAAGTTGAAGTTTGAGGTGGGTGGTCTTTGGTAATCGGACATTGCATGTAGTGATGTAATTTAGGTTGATGAGACAGCTGCGAAAGGCTTGGTGTGAAAATTTGAAATCTCACCAAAGCTGCACAGGTAGGATTTCACCCTTTCAGATACCAAAAGAATAATGATACATCGCAGGCAAAACAAGCAAAGAATAGCTGACAAAATTGAGAACTTTTTTGAGAAAAACAGTCCATTGATCTCTAAATTGAAGAGATGGAAAAATACTGTTAAAAATATAATTTTGAAATAGAGAGAGAAAAAAAAAAACACCTAATTATTTTGCCGTCAGATTTTTCATAAATAAATGAAATTAACAATTGTTCTTGAATAAGAATTCTAATTTGTACTTACTTCTTATATAGAGCATTGTAAAAATTTTTTTTAATGAAATTATTAAAAAGAGCAGTTTGATAATAAAAAATGTTTTAAGATCTAAAGTTCTATTTTACAAGCTTTCCATTTTTTTGAGATCTATCTAACTGGTACTTACGAATTAGAAAAAATGAGCATCTACTGTATCATACAATAATATACACCCCTGTTTCTCACAATCAAAATCTTCCTAAATCTATACAATTATAACCTTCTTTATTTCAAGTGAGGATACCAAAATTTAATATTTTAATTGATTCCAGATTATATAATTAAAAAAATCAAAAATATGTAAATTAATAAAAACTTCACAGCATTGATAATACATTTTAACAAAAAATAAATGTCGAAAGGAGAAATTATAATTTTAAGAAGATTACATGCTCTGGGAAAAATATAATCTATTTTTAAAAGTTTAAACATTGTTCCAAGAGTTGTACGAGCCTTGAAATTGAGCCTCATCTAATATATAAATTTCAATTCTTACAGAAAAAAAGGAAAGACATACAAGATGATTTTTGCTGTTATTATTCTAATTCCTTACTTTGAAGATACAAAATACTGCTTATAAAAATTTTTATAACACACAAAGAGTAACTTTCATATTTAAAATTTTCTTGTAAGTATATTGCACACATTGTTGAATGATATAAAAACAAATTTATATGAATAAATTGCAATCTCAAAACAAATCTGTTCAAAATTTTATATAATTAACAGGAAGTTATGCAAATTCATTTTTTAAATCTGATTATCAAACTTATCTAGCAAAGTATTATTCTCAATTCACATAATTTTGAATAGTATTAGTAAAAGTAAATAGTTAAATTTTGCAAAAAATAATGACAGCTAGCAATTTACTATTAAAAAAATAAAGCTTTTTCTAAATCAGATTTAATAGAGTGTGAATACCTATCATATCAGTTTCCATAGATTAAACAAAAAATGAGAAATCTGCTATTTTTTATGACAACAGATGTTATTGAATAACACCGAATTTTAAAAAAATAAAAAAAAGTAAAGTAGCTAATGAGGTTTAGGAAAGACGTATATGTTAGAAAACAAATATTATAATGTATACTTCTTTCCTAAACCACATTAGCTACTTTATTATTATTATTTTTTTTTGTAAATATTAAGCAAATTAAACTGGCATTTATGGTTTAAATAGGATTTAAAGCTACAGAAAACCTCCATGGTCAGAAGGAAGATGAAACTAATCCATAAAATAATGAACAGATCGCCAGAACACTAAAGAGACTAGCAACTTTTATCACAGTTATAAAGTTAATTTTAAACATTAGAAATAAATAAACTTTATGAAACAAATTGTTTTCTATTTCACTTAGATTTCTACAAATAATGGGAGCATTTCTAATTAAAATTTTTTTAGTGTTATTTGTTCTGATAAATGGTAAATAATACAACCTTCAAAATAGAAAAGTTCCTTTTCCAGGAAGGGACAACTATTCCAAAATGTATTATTTTCAACATTTGGAATTATACAATCCAGCATATAAAGCAAAATAAGATTGAATAATATTTTAAACTTCTTTTAGGTTAATTAACGGAAATTTACGGAATGCAATTTGAAAAAAATATTTTTTTGTCAAGAAAATAGCTATTAATAAAGAACTCATTTTATAAAAATTGCTCACATAATTTCTCAGTAGGTTTGCATGTAGTCACAAAAGTGGTATACATAGTCATATAAATAAATTAGTTAACACAATACATAAGTATTTCTAGCATAAAATATAACTTTTGAAGATTACAAAAGTGAAGTGAAATACAAATAATCATTTGTTGATATTACTATTACTGTTAATCTTTGATAAGTAAAATATAAAACGTACTAAAAATTTTAATATTTGGAATCCTATACACCAAAATATAAAACATATGAATGAATAAAATTTTTAACTTATTTTTGGTTAATCAAAAGAATTTTTAGAGAATACATTTTGCATCAAAATAGGTTATTATAAATACTTTTAATCCAAAACAACATAACAAAGTTTGTAAAGTAAATAACTTTTTAACAAAGACTTGTAAAGTAAATTTCATATATTCAAATAAATTTACAAATTATTTCTAAACAAGTTAATAATCACAAATATTGACAACTAAATTTAAATAGAAAGTAAGAACAAATCAGCTAACTCAATGTAGTTATACATTTTTGACACAAAATATGACATAAAGCTTACAAAACAAATGTGAAATATGAGTGGTTGTCATTAACATAGAAAATATTTGATAAGTAATTAATATTTTTTTAAATTATTCAATTACAGAATTCATATTTAGTTTTCTAAATATTTCCTATTAAGTTATTAAAGAAAATTAAATACTAATGTGTGTTTCACATTTATCCAAATTTATTTTTTTAAAATGTTGATGATTTTGATAAAACAAATTTTTTTATTTGTGACAAATGCCATTTAAATCTAAAAGACCTGGTTAGAAAAAATAATTTTTTTTAAACTCACTATTATCATTTGGTATTTTCACAAATGATCATTTAATTTCCAATCAAGTCATTAAGTGCTTTAACAATGTTACCAAATTCTACGAGATAGGATGTAACTTACAAATTGGCCAGAATAGTTACCAGTGGAATCAAATACCAATTAAAGACCAGGTAAAAATTTTACAAATAAATAAATAAATATAAAGAAAACATTTTTACTAAATAAAACTGCCTTACAAGTATTCAAAGTTATATCTGCATCATCTCTCAATAAAGACTTGCTATTCTTTTAGTATCAAATATTTTATTTAACAGAAAACTAAATTCTTACGACAAAATTGAACTTTTATGGTGAAAAAAATTTGCATAAATAATTGAATAATACAATAATGTTTACAATATCAATGTTCTAAATCTAAGTGCAATATAAGTCACTTTATTTATGGAAATAAAATAGTAATTAGAAATTTTATTTTGAAATGATACTTAGTAAATTACAAGCTTACCAGAATTGAGCATTCAAGAATTTAAAGGATCCAATCAATCATAACATAATTTCTTTTATTTTCCAACATATAATTGTAAGGATGTAATCTGTAAGTAAAAAATATTATTTTAGTCTTTCCAAAATATCTGTAAAGATAATAATATTTATACATTTATTTCATATATAATTATTCTCTTGAATAAAATTTTCTTAAATTTTGTAAAAGTTAAAATAATAAATTACTTATGTTTTAATGCTACAAACTTAAGTAACAGTCAAATATACATAAGAAATATTGGCACAAATGCTGCCATATTCTGAGTTTGGTTTTTTTTTTTTGCAGATTTTCTTTTTTACTAGGCAACCTAGTTTTTACTACGCCATACTGATGAAGATTCAATTTTGACAACCCTTTAGTTTATATCATTGCGACGAGATTTAGAACATTTTGCTCCATTTTCGCATTTTAAAATCCTAATTATTCAAAAATATATATCTACCCACTTTATTTACCAGGTTTAAATTTAATATTTAGATATGTAAAGTTTTTCAAAAACTAATTTATTACATCAAAATTACATGATCTTGGAAATATTTTGTCAGTGCTGAAAAATTCAAAACTTAAGACTTTGTGATATAAATGATAAAGTTTGGTATTAATTTTGATAAACAGTAATTCAATTATCAATCAGAAAATTTATAATGCATAAACACTGGAAAATAAATCTTTGTTTTGTTTGTTACTCAACAATAATTTTTGGCACACAAAAGCTAATTAGATTGATCCACAGTTTAAAGTCATTTGTTTATCATAGCACTGCAAATTCATATACCCAAACCAGGATTCAAATTCATGAACTGTTGCACCAAAGGTCAGAGAGCTAACTATTTGACTGGGAGTTCGTCAGAAAAAAATCGTAAAATGCACTTATAAGTAAATTAAACTAACATTAATAAATAATTTTTAAAACGAACAGATACTTGAGACATAGTAAGGAAATTGTAAAATATAAATAGATTCATAGTAATACAAATTAGAAAGAACGATCAGTACAATAAAAAAGATGATGTATTTTATGTTTCCTTGTGCAATTATATAATATTTCTGCTATGATTAAGTGCTAATTTGTTTGCAATTAACCAATGTTTAGGGATATTACATACAATCTATTTTCATGCCCAGTATCACTGTTTACATGCAAATCGGATATGTAAAAATATGTTACATGCATATTATATAATGACAACTTCCTGGGGATAAGATTACATTTTCTATAATCATGCTGACATAAAAATTTAAATATTATTCAATTATTAAATTCAAATTTATTTAAGTTATTTTATTTATTTTCTCCAATAAATACATGATACATAAATAAGGAAAATTATATATATATAATGATACTACAATTCATATTTTTCCAAATTAGATCGAAACACCTTAGGCAGGAATTATATACTTCGGATAAATTAATAAAAATAAGCAAATATAGAGCCTTAATAAATGAAACCAATAAAAATTGATTTTATTTATTGGGGCGTTATATATATAATTATTATATTGTATATAATATAGAATTATTATATTGTATATAATATAGAATTATTTTTCTTTTAATAACCTTTCGAGAAGTTAAAAGTTAAATAAAATTGCTCATTATAGATGTTACATGCTTATTTATTTAGAAAACACTTAAGCATAATTGATTGATTGATTAAAGTAGATCAATTAATCAATTTTGCTTCAGTGTCGAAAAAGCAAAACTTGCATTTTAAATAATTGAAAATTTTATATGATTAGAATAAAAATTTTGTCTTAAAATATTTGGAATCATTATGCAAATTCCCTAGTAACTTGAATTTTATTTTCTGAACCACTTTCTAGATCATTTCTGATCTCAATTAGATAGGCGGTTAAGATAGATACAGTTTCACCACAATCACAATTGTTTTGAATAAGATATACAGCAATACAATACTTGATCAAGCAATACAGCCTCTTTTTTTCAATAAAATAAATGAGATCTGTGTTGATCCTAAAAATAACACACATTGTAAAATCTTTTTGCAACATAAAACGAATGACATTTGATTGATATTACTGCTTAAAAACATTTCCAACAGATTCATTTTCAAAATTACTTATATGCTTTCTTTGCCAGAGAAATCGGAATAGGAGCATATATACAGACATGTCTATATTATGCTGATTTGATGAGCTATGTAAATAGTTAGCATTTGTGGTGAATCCCTGAGTTTTGCGCCATCCCGATAACGAAATTCTTGTAACCTTTTTAAAAGGATCAATAATCTATTCCTTTTGTATACGAGTGGAAATTTAGAACGTCTGTTTATCAGTAAAAGAAAATGAATAAAATTGTTTGATGGAGGTGATATTTTGCTGATGATGTTTATTTTAACATAACATAATAATTTAATCTCATTTAAGCACTAATTACTAATGAAAAGTATGAAATGCCATTTAAATATACAGCTGGGTAAACTATTGAAAAGAAACGATATTTCAACTCAATATTAATTAAAACGGCAATAATTTTTGATGTACGAGATTACCAAAAAAGATAAATTAATTCAGTAATGGTCTCAAAGAAGCGGACTTCTTTATTAGATTTCAGAAACATATTAAAATTCATCCCTAGTAGCAATTCAACACTGGGGAGGTGATTGGGTTAGCAATATTAACCGATGGAAATTCAGCGGCCCCTGTGAGGCAATATTGCATGGAACAGTGGACTATTTGTCACCACGGCCGGAGAGCAGCTGCGGTGTCCCCGCCCGTTCATTTGAAGTGCACGATGTGATGAGTGTATGGCGTATGGCCCGGTGAGTTTCTTAAGATTCGATAAAAAGGGAGTGAATACATCGATGATACTATGCCATTCAATTTTGTATTTTATTCGTGTACCCATGCTGTTTTCTAGCTTAAATATCAAAAATACACTATCGTTAAAAATAATTTAATGATAGAGTAGTTTTGATAATAAGCCAGAAAATATTAAGGAAAACTTATTTTAATTATTCCTATAAGTGTTTTAATAGATAAAAATACTTGTGTTAAAGAATTTTTTAATACTTATCAATAAATTCAAAATGTAATAAATAATTTGTATAGTGCAATTATATAAGTGAAATTAATAAGCAATGTATTTTACCCAATATCTAATATTTTTCACATTATAGGACATTTCAGTATTTTCAAGTTTTCATTGCAGGACACAAAATTAGCATTCAATAATTTCAGTTTTGTAGATTTGCTTTTATTTTTTCACTAATAGGAAAAATCCATTATATGACAATATTTATTAAGATTTTTTTTTAAAAATAATTTCCAATTTTAGGAAAAATAAATTGTCAGGTTGTTAGTTATGATTTTCCTTCTTAACAAATTTTACATTGGAAATTTAATTGCAAAAATCTAAATTTTATTACTTTTATAAGATGCATATTTTAACATGTGTGCATAGATTCAGTTTTAGAAATTAAAATCATACATAATTCAATTAGTTCCAATATATTTGCAACAATAGGTATAAATTATAGAACCTTTCTAAACTAGATACATGTGATAGATTTAAAATAAAACATTGATTCTATTTTAATATAGAACACAGACAATATTCAAAAAATAATTTCCAATTTTAGAAAAAATAAATTAGCAGATTTTTAATTATGATTTTCCAAATGTTCTCTTAGCAAATTTTACACTGGAAATTTAATTGCAAAATTCTAAATTTTATTGCTTTTATAAGATATATATTTTAACATGTGTGCACAGATTCTCAGCTTTAGAAATTAAAATTGTACACATAATTCAATTAGTTTCAATATATTTAATATAGGTATAGATTATTATAAAACCTTTCTAAACTAGATAGATTTGGTAGATTTAAAATAAAACATTGATTCGATTTTAATATAGAACACAGACATGATTTTGATTATATGGTCTTACTTTAATTAATATTTGATATATATATATATATATATATATATATATATATATATATTCTATTAAGAGCTGAAAAATTTACTTTAATATGAATATTCTAGAAAATTTTCAGAAGCAATATTTGCAGAGCTAAAGGCGATAAAAGAAATGAGTTACAAATTTTTAGTAGTAAGTGTATTAAATATATTATTGTAATAAGATTAAAAATTCAGCTATATTTTCAGATAAAGTGTTCCTATTTTACAGCATTTTTGATTTTAATATTTGTTAAACTATCTACTTTAATATTTATGAATATATTCACAAAAATAAAATGTTCGCAAAAGATAAATTTTTATAATTTTTATTACATATTATTAACATTAGACTGGGCTTTTTTCAAAGCTTGTTTTAAACGCCCCCCAGCTCTGTCAGGAACACGCATCAGTCATTTCTTTGTGTACTGCTGTACATCCATATCTGTGATACGGCTGTCATGGTGGCGAGTAGAAGCTACAAATAAACAAATTTTGCTCATATAAATAATGTTAAATAAAGTAGCATTAGAAACAAAGTAAGGTCAACATTTTTATGATTGATATTATTAACATTACATGGAAATTTCACAAAAATTGAATTTTAAGTTGTTAAAATATTAAAATTAAGATTTAAATTTAGAAAAAAAATAAATTTATTAAATTTAATTCATGTACTATAATCAACATTTTTATCCAATGGTAAACTTGGCATTTAAAAAATACAGAAATAATCCATAAATGAAAAATAGAAAATATCAGTTTTTCCTAATTTTAGGCTACAAATAGTTAGTCGTTACTTTGGTCTACAGTTGCCGACATTCTTTTCTTTTTGAAAGTAGGCGACTCGCTGAGACCTTTGAGGTCCCCGACTCTAGATCTCACATCTATAGGCCGCCTATTTTTTCCGGTCTCTTGAGATATGCCACTGCTAGATTTGACTTGATACGGCCTGTCAGGAAGTCGGATCTCCACCAGTATGGACTGCATTCCATTTCCTTGGCCACTATACAAGACAGATACTCTGGTCAAGAGTGGTTACAGGTTTTTACTGACGGTTCGGCCAATCTTTCAACTGGTCAAGCAGTGCTTCAAGTATTTCAGCTTTCGAGAGACTCTTGACAGTTGGGATGACAATTTTGGTGGTAAAGTTTTTGCTATTGTTATGGCTATCAGAGCTATTGTGTGTCGATTCAACGGAACAAAAAACTGTTATCTTTGTTGATTCTCAAGCTGAGATTCATGCTATCTCTGGGTGTAATTTATTACCGTCAGAGCTTGAGATTTAGTGTAAACAACGCATTGACTCACTTCTCTGCTCTGG
Source organism: Latrodectus elegans (assembly GCA_030067965.1). Lineage (NCBI taxonomy): Eukaryota > Metazoa > Arthropoda > Arachnida > Araneae > Theridiidae > Latrodectus > Latrodectus elegans. Next base: position 22,558,598 of record CM057820.1, on the reverse strand, counting down.
TAGAGAGTTTGTCCTCCAGTAAATCTCTGGTCATTGTGGATTATGCGGAAGTGAACGGGCTGACATCTAGGCAAAAGAGGCATATGTTTTACATCCACCTTCCCATCCAGTCCCTCTCCGACATGTAAAGAGACTTCTTGCGAGCATAATCAATCTTCGAACAATTTCTGCTCTTAGGGACTCAGCTGATGGAAAATCTTGGGCTTGCCTTCTTGATGACCAGAGGCGCTTTCGTCTTTCTCTCCTTCCCAGGGCGGAATGAGTTGCTTGTTTTAGAATTATTACTAGTCATGACTATTTGCAGGCACATTTGTGTAAAATTAACCTGACCAGTTCACCTATTTGTGTGTTCTGTAAAACCTCGCCTATGACTGGGGAGCCTTCTTTTTAATTGCTCCTTTCTTCTAGCTGTTCGTTCTAGTGATGGCTACCGGGCCCTTTCGCCTTGTAAAGCTGCTTAAGTGTTGTGCTAGAGTGCCATCAGACACCTTATACCTTATGTCTGAGAAAACGTTGCTGAACGTAATATATATATATATATATATATATATATATATATATATATATATATATATATATATATATATATATATATATATATATATATATATATATATATATATATATATATATATATATATAGTTACAAACACAATATAAATTGAAATTACATACATTAAACATAGGATTATAAAAATATGCAATTAAAATTATGTCAGATACATGAAATATTATGTTCTTATGATTTGTTACAGTGATTATGATTCAGAAATATTTTGATTAAATTCAATTCGTAAACTTTTACATTTGAATTCAATATTTTCATACTGCTCTATATTACTTTTAAAATTTATTGTTACAAGAAGTTAACTTTAGAAAGTTTAAAAGCGAGATGATAACCTGTTATCTAATTTATAATATTCTGAAGGGTGGAAAAGGGATACTTTACACATCTAATAGCCTTCCAGTTGTACTCATTTGACAAATCATTTGTCATTAGTTCTATCAGAATTCTTCTGATAACATCACTGGAACTTGTGCCACCTTTATCAGTAAAAATAATCAGCTGAAAATAATAACGAAATATTAGAAATATAAAATTTAATTGAAACTTTAGTTGCCCAACCCTATTAACCATGTTAATGGTTATTTACATATCAACTAAATATTTTTTATACAAAAACTTAATGTTTTTAAACTTTATATTCGTTATTTAACTGGTTTAAGTTAATTTGAAATTTAAATTCATTAGGAAAAGATTCCAAAAGAATTTAAAACAAAATTAGGTTGCTTTAAATATTTCTTTAGAAAACATATATTAGAATAAAAATTTATTTTAGACATAGTTTTATCGGCAAAAAATAGATCAACACATACTTCTTCAACATCTTCAAATTTAACATCTATGTACTTCTTTTAACATTTTGATCCAGTGGCAAACTTCACATTTAATAAGCATAATAAATGAAAAATAAAAACTATTCATTAATTTTTAATAAATTTCAAACACTATATAAAAAGAAATCACATACATTAAACAAAGGATAACAGAAACACAAATATTGTGTTCTTATGATTTTTTACAATGGTTATGATTCTGAAATATTTAGAGTAAACTGAATTAGTAAAAATAAAATTTTACATTTGAATTTAATGACGTTTTCCTATATCATTATATACCTTTTAAAATTTATTTCTACCATTTATTCTTTGTCAGGAGCATACATCAACCATTTCTTTATATATTGCCGTACATCAATATGTGTGATACAGCTGTCATGGTGGAAAAGAGAAGCTGCAAATAAATAAATTTTGCTCCTATAAATAATGTTAAATGAAATAACATCAGAAACAAAGTAAGATCAACATTACAAACATTTTCATAATTGATAATATTAACATTAAATTGCTTCTGTTATAAAACAATTTTAAACATTTCATGGAAATGTCACAAATATTAAAGTTGTTAAAATATTACAATTAATGTTTAAATTTATAGAAAAAAAGTTATAAATTTAATCCATATCCTCTAATCAACAATTTGATCCACTGGTAAACTTTGTATTAAAAATACACACACACACACACACACAAAATAGGATTGATGTTAGAAACAACACATTGTCAATTTTGATGAACCCTTTCAACAACTTTGTTGCTTAAAATATTTACTTTCAATGCATTATAAAAAAGATAGATTTGTGAAAACAGACAAGTTATTTTCTCTTCAAAGCAAACAAGTTATTATTTTATATTATTTCTCGTTTATGATAATCGCCCTGGTAGCAAATTAATTGTTGCTTTATCTATGGATTTTCAAGAGCGTCGTTATTATTAGAAATTGATTCCTATTATGGATATCGGAAAAAATGATACATTTAAAGGGTTAAGTACATATTTGATATAAATTTATTACTAGTTTGAGAGAAAACTATTATTGAGGTAGATTTTGAGAGAAAATAATACAAAGGGGAATTTGATTGAAAACTGTTAATTTCAAAACGTTAAAATTGCAATCAAAAATTCCACCATAGATATAATGTTAATTTGTTGTCAGACTAAGAAATTTTCAACACTCAGTTGGAAACTGATCCAAATTGCAGTTTTTAGATTCAGGGAAACAAAGCAGATATTTGTACCAGTTTTAGAAAACTATTATGAGTGTTTTTGTGAGACACATGAATATAAACTAATTTGATTCACAACAAGTTACTTTTAAATCACTAAATTTACTATCGAAGATGTCATCATATATATTTATCCTAAATTGTAGGATTTAAAACAGTTAATGGAGACCAAATTATATGGGACTCAACTTATAAAATGTAATATATTTGATTTTATTGCAGTTTTAAATAAATTACATCTAAAGCTTTATTTTAAACATTATTTGATTTTTACTTTAAAGGCTGGAAAATAGATTATAAATAATGAGAAAAATCTCTATCCAAAGCCTGATGAGATTTTTGAATAATTTTGTTTCATGTTGAATGTCATTACTTTGTAGCTCTTATAATGGTGATTTTGAAAGATGTTGAAGTGCATAAAAACTACTGTGTGTGTTACTAAGAGAAATGACGTCTAGTTGAGAATTTTTAAATTAGTTAGCACCATGCATAAAACTACAGTCCGCTAAGCTGCTACTAAATATACTATTTTGCAGTGGCTATTCTCATGATATGCGAGATATAAAAATAGCCAATTATAAAATAGTAGAATAAGAGCAATTTAATAACACAAATGACTCTTTGCGCTCAGAAAAATTAAGAAAAGAATGTGTATAAAGAACATTATTCTGTACCTGAGTTTTATAATATCATGGAATGCGCAGATGAAGTGAATTAACTATCATTACGCACATTTACCACTAACTGGTACTTTCAGTTTTCGAAATAGAACGGCTAATTTATGAATTTTACATTTAAGATCACAGAAAGCTATTTCGCCTTGCACATAGACTCTGTGACGTCCACAGTCCTTCCACTGGTGTGACGCAGATGTAGAAAAGAGGGTGCCAGCTCAGATGTGAACTTAACACCTGCCCATGATTTAAAATTACGAAGAACTTGGTGATGTGAGAATACTCCAAATCCATTAACCTTAAGGTACAATCAGGGGCTCGTTTCGTTTGCATCGCTATGTATACATGTACATAAGCATTTGTTACTCCTTTGTAACGAAATATTAGTTAACTTTTATTGTCAATAGATGGCGCTAAAAACGCATGTTAGATTTTATGTTTATTTTGTGACTGTTGAAAAAAGAATGTTTTCGTTTTTAGAATTTGTTCGATTGTAATACGTGCGTATAGGTTTGTTTGAAGGGATTAATATCATATGATGTTTTATTCCATTAAATTTAGATTTTTAGAGGCTTTCAGCCTATTCTTTTTTTGTAAATATTGTATAAGCATTTATTAAAATATATAGAAAATTATTCGAGCTTTTGCACCTTTAGTTATTGAAGTTGTTCTCAATACTTAGTTTCGATTTTTAGTTCTTAGTAGAAAAGAGTAAAATCTTTCACCTTTTTTGGAAATTCTACGTTTCAAAGGTACGCGCGGGCGCAAGACATGATTTTACATTGAATATAGGAGCCCTACATTATTTACCAATCATTGGTCACACGGATTAGATTTTGACAATAATTATTTGAGAGAGAATTCGTTAGTACAATTTCGTGAACATAATTTTCAGATAAAAATTAAGGTCTTAAAAAACTCAACTTTATTTACCACGGAATATGGTCTCAATTTTAGATCCACTAATACAAAATCAAATATGGAATTGAAGGCTTGAGATGTCCTTTTAGTTATGAAAGTTTAATTACTTTCATATGCATTTCCTTTCAATGTGTTTCTTATTACCTACATGCTGTCATAATCGTGAAAACATACTTGTAATAAACAAAAATAGAGGTTTTCCCAAAATCGAAAAAAATGAGTAAATATGGTTATTATTTTTTTTAAAAAAAATATATGCTTCTTTCTTGAAGATAAAAAAAGTTCCGGACTAAATCTTATAGCTTATATTAAATATATCGTGGCATAAGTACATTTTTAAGGATTTCAAATTAGAATTAGCATAACGTTTTAAATAATTGCAAACACTGTAATCAAAACTTCAAAATGAAACATCATTATTATTTTAAATTAGCGAAAAACATATCATTATAAAGTTTTATTCCATTCCATGCAGTCTAACTATGAAATTTTTAGAGCGCTTTATCATAATATAAAGAGATAAAATATTTTCTTATTACTTTATTTTACCTTGCAAATAAGAAGCTTATACAAGCATTTTATCCACAAGATAAAATTTGTCTGAAAATAAATCAACTTAGGGTAATTAAAAAATGAACAACAGTAAATGAACATATAGCATTTTTAAAAACATTTTTTGTCATGCATTATGAGATTTTAATTTTTTAATTTTACCAAATATTTATTCAGATTTATTTGAAGTAGCACTGACAGAGATTTAAACAATCGCATTTTTGCCAAATTAAATTTTATAATTAATAAAATAGAAAGTATTTATTTAAATACTCGCAAAATTCAAATTTTGTATAAAATATGAAAATAATAATTGTACTGGAAAAAGAAAGTTATTTCTCACTCAAACATTTAGAAAATAACAATGTATTCTTTTCTGAAAAATTGAGAAAACTAATTTTTGTCCCCATTAGGGGTTTTGAAATTTAACTTCAACATAAATTTTTATATAAAAATTAATTTTTCTTCTTCCAAAATTTATCTTATAATGTAAATTAATCTTATATTACGAATTCATCGAATATTTAGAAATTTGTAGATCTATTTAAGGAAATTTATGATAAGCCTCTTTGGGCAGATGAATATTATATTTGGATGCCACTTATATATATATATATATATATGTATATATATATATATATAATTATAAAGCAAAAAATATAAATATATATATATATATATATATTTATATATATTTATATTTTTTGCTTTATATATGTATATATATATAATTATAAAGCAAAAAATATATATATAAAAATATAAATATATATAAATACAATACAGAATATACAATACAATAGGAAATCTTCCAATGGTTTCCATGTAAAGTATTTATAATGAAGTTAACTGATAACGATTGCAAATTTCTGTATTCGTGTTTACACGATATAAATTTCAAAAATCAGCATTTTAAAATTTTATTTAATGACCTATTCAAATACAGATATAATAAAATTAAAGTTAAGAAAAATATGAAACTACATTATTTCACTATTAATTTTCAACATCCTAAATTTGATAATATTAAATTAAATAGTTTTGTTAATGATTTGTATAACATTTTTCCTATAGAAGATGTTTTTATAAAACTTATTTTTTCTTATGATATTCCTTTTGGACGTAAAATCTTTAACTACAATCAATTTTGCAAAAATATCTCGTCATCTAGAAAACTTTCTAAATGTATTTGTCATAATAATGAACTAAAAAGTTTTATTATCCCTGATTTTGGTCATATTATTACAGGTGATCTAAATATTGTCAGTGACACTAAATTGTAAGAAATATTAAGTAAAGGGACTAAGTATAGATCAGTTTTTCAACCATAAATAAATTTAAAATAATTAAAACTATTTTACATAATATTGATTCATTTATCTTTAATATTTCAAAATTTTATATTACACCCATTGAATTTTTTACAGTCTGGAAGTTTAAAGTTTTTAATAAAATTAAAGGATTTATTTTTGTTAATAATTTAACGTTTCCTGGCATTAAACTTGGTCCATTAAAACCAGTCATCAATAATCTAAAAGATAATTTCATCATTACTCCAGTAGAGAAAGCCTCTAATAATTACGCATTTTTTTGTAGGAAATTTTATTTAGATTTAATTGATAATGAAACTTTAAATTCCAGCACTTATAAACGTTTGAACTCCACAGTTAATATCATTAATAAAAAAATCCTTGGATTTTATAAACTTCTAAACATTAACAACTATAAATTAGAGTTTCCTTATTTAACAGTCATTCCTAAATTTCACAAAATTCCTATAAAGTTTAGATTTATCACCTGTGGTACTAAATCGTACATGAATAAACCTGGAATCATTTTTGCTAAAATTCTTAATATTATACTAGACTATATTATTAAATCAGATGCTACTTGGATCATTAATAATAATAAACCTATTTTGGATTTCTTATCAAAAAATAAAATTCATAGTGTTAATTCCTTTGACTTTAAAGACCTTTTTACAAGTATTCCCATTGATAAACTAAACAACGTATTACACATTTATTATCAGGACTATAGAAAATTATTAAATATTAATTTTGAATATTGTAATAATCTAGTTAAAATGTGTATTTATAACAATTATATATTTAACGGTGAAAATATTTTTATTCAAAATTGTGGAATTCCACAGGGATCAAACTTTTCCAGCACACTAGCAAATTTATTTCTACATTATTTTGAAAAAAACTTCTTTGATCAATATCCTTTTGCTTTCAGATACACAGATGATTTCATTATTTTCAACAATTTAAAATTTCAAGATATTTCTAAAACTATTTATCCTGAAGAGCTTTCTCTAATTAAAACTAATTTATTTGATACTAAAACAGAATTTTTGGATTTATTTATCACTATTGATAATTCTACTGCATATATATTGATGTCTTCGACAAAACAAATCAATTTAATTTTCATGTTAATAAGTTAATTTCCTGGAACTCAAATATTTCTTTAAAAATATACAGAAACGTTATAATTAATAAACTTAATCGCATTTATAATATCTGCAACAACCATGAATCTACTAAAAATCAAATTAAACGACTGATAGATCACTTAAAAATAATAATATTCAATTAATTTTATTTTTAAAATATGTAGGAAGTAGGGAATCGCTTGTAAGATTGAAGTAATGCGTAGTTTTTATAACTACAGAAGGGCCACCCAAGCATTGAAGTTCTTACAAGAATCCTGAAAACACCTACATTTATATTTTAAATTTAATCTAATTACAACTGGCAACACTTCTTTACTATAGTTTTAAAATTACTTTTGGCAACTTTCATACTATTTTCATATATAAATCCCATCTGATTTGCTGACTTTGGCTTTATGTATTTAATTTTTACTGTATGTATGTATGTTTCATTTATATGAGTATCTCTAACTGCATTTATGTTTAATTTATTGGTATTTCTAATTTTCTGTATTTATATTTATTCAAATGTTTTAACCTAAGTTCATTGAATACGAACACTCTTTGGGGGAAATGCTCGAAGATCTTTAGACATTTGTCCTTCGAGAGCATGTCAGAAAAGAGTGTTCTTTCTTTCTTTTTGCATAGCTGGCCATCTCCCTCCTGATGAAGACGTGGCCCCTATGCTTTCTTCTTCTTTTCATTTGTTTCATATATTTCAGTGCTTTTCCATATTTCTCTTCTTCTTTTCATTTGTTTCATATATTTCAGTGCTTTTCCATATTTTTCATGTTTTATCTTATATATATATATATATATATATATATATATATATATATATATATATATATATATATATATATATATATATATATATATATATATATATATATATAAATGAAAAAACTATAAAATTTATTAAGAGAACATGGAAAAATATTGTATTTCTGATAATGAATAGACGATTCTATGTGATTTAAGAAACAAACGCTATTATTTATCATTTCACAGCATTTTATGATAACCAGCTCAAAAAATAGAAGTAATAATCTATTTTATAAAAAAATATCGGACTCATCGAAAGATATTTCGATCGATGGAAAGAAGGCTTTGGCGCAATTTTTTAGTTTTCTCTATTCTTCTCAATATTTTCTTCTTTTTCTTATGTAGCTTTAAAAAAATTCTGGACACTAAATAAAAAAAAAAAAGCTTCTGTATGCGGAGACCAAATTGCCATCTGGTTCGATCAATTTATCATCTACTGGTGGTTGCTTTGTGGAATCTTTTTTGATTTTGTTCTACAAGTGTTCTTTTTTGAATGTTCGGACTTTAGAATACTAAATAAAAATCGAACATAACTACTAGGAGCGCATTAGAATTCGCAAGAAAAATTCGTTATTTAAATACTGAATAAAATTGATTTCAAATGAATTTTTTCTAGGAATTAATATGTATGAGTTAAATTGAAAACAAGTTTGGGAAAGAGAATTTGTTGCTGGTTTTATATGGATTTGAAAATGATGATGTAAATTTAATTAAATCTGTTTTCTGTGTTCGAAATTTGCGACAAAGATGTTCGAAAGTTTTTCATAGAGTAAAATAAATGAATTATAAAGCCATTAGAAATAAAATATATATTTCTACTTTGAAATACAGCTTAACTCTTTATTGAATTTCAATATGAAAGGAAAATCTTGTCATTAGAAAAAGCACCATATCAAATGCAATATTTCAGTATTATTATTATTAAAATTAGTCTGTAAATAAAGATGTAGAAATTTTTAGCAATACACTTCAGTTAGTATTTAAGTTAAATATTTGAGGGAATCGATAATTCATCAAAAGCAAACATTTTAATATTTTGTAATGGTTATTTTTAAAACAGAAATTTATAAATGTTAAAAATTACTTTTCCCTAATGCTATAAAAATCATAAAGATTTCTTAAATGACTAAAAAAGTTACTGTTACATTCATAAAAAAATATATGTGTATATAGAATAGAAATGGACCATACATTTTCAAACTTTTGCCTATGACCAAATTAAAAAATTTAGAGTACCTATTACATGATAGTAATTTTGAAAAAAAAAAATAAATAAAAGGATAAACTGCGTATAATCAATAGGTTTGTCATATTCTACGAATAAAAAAAGTTGAACAAAAGAAAACTTATAGAGAAAATATGAGAAATAATGATATAAAACAATTCTTTCCCTTGTAGTTAAGTAAATAAAGTTTCATAAATAAATCATAAAAAACAGAAAAAATTTTAGAAAAAAATAAAACAACAAATTTTACTATCATTTAATTAGGAGACAGTCCCTAGACTCAAGACTGATTGATTACAATGCTCAATTTGATTTATTTTTGAAATAAGTGTTTCAGATATAGCAATAAGAACATCACAACAAATTTTGATTCAGTAAGTTTAATCCCCGAAAATTACTAATCAATATAATAACACAAGCAATTTTTTTAATGATCAGAATGTGAATACGAAATTCATAATAAATCATTTGTACCTTATACCTTAATAATAAATACATTATTAAAATATGAGGCTTGGATAAACTTAGATATTTGACTCAGAATAAATCTGAATAAACAAAATGCAAATACAGGCAAAAACTGGTAATTCACTCAACACAGAATAGCAGTTGGAAATAGAAATACTAATAAGTTACAAAATTTAAACAATGAATACAAATAGAAAACAATAAGATACATATAAATAAAAACAACATCCTTAATATTAGCTTCAGCAGGGGGCGCTAACAGAAGAGGTGCAAATACTTAGTTTCCCCTCTAAGACAAATTGGACGAGTGCCTGTAAAAGTTAGGCCAAGCCAGTCAGAAAATCATATAAATATAAAATTATAAATGAATGAGATTGGTTTTAAAACGGCCTAGTGGGTCGTCTAATGGCCTAAGGCCGTTGTTAGGCATTTTAACATTCACGTAATTGATTTCCAGGAGAACTTTTCATAGAGAGTGGGCCGTATACACAAGTTTCAAGGGAGTTCGCAGAACATTCCCAAGCATCCACATGCATGGAAAAACGCTGCATCTCTCTCCCGTTTTCAACAGTGGTTGAGATCGAACCTGGGACTTAATGTGCTCCAAAAAATCCTACCATTAGATTTCGATGATTTCAAATAAGACAGGTCTCAGAAATTAGGAAAAGTTAGTAAATAAACACATGTATAATAATAAGAAAATGCTATCACCAAAAATGAATTGATGAGAAAGGCTAGTGTGTATGTTGCCACACAAATAAAAATGAATTCCAAATCATGTAACTAATATTACAATGAAATTGTAAATATTTGGAAACTTAAGGATAACTGCAAAGTAGAATTAATATAATTTAATAGACTAAGTGAACACACTAGGTACACTTTTAAGGATTCTTTAAAAATCTTTCAGGCTTGAATGCTACTTCTGTAATCGAAGAACTATACCGGATTTTATTTTTTATATACACATCTCTACTTATTAAATAGTTTACTTAAGATGCAGCAAAAGGATATACAATTACATTGCAGTTAGTTGAAAATTGTAAATTACTTATAGTGGCAAGTATTGAAAACTTCGAGTAATGTTACAACGTGGAAAAATAACAGCATATACTATTAAAACAATATAGGAATGAAGAAAGAAAGCAGATTTTGATGACGTAATTATTTTTCCCTTACTCTTAGAGGCTATGTATACATAGTGAACAACTTTAAACAGAGGAAAAGAATCGCAAGTGTCTTCCTGGAAGCAAGTAAAATTCCGGAACCATGTTACAATAAATTATATTACAGTATAAGCAACTTTTCAACAACTTCATTAATATAATTCTAATTTTAATGAGAAATGAGCAAAAAAAATAATTTGAAATGAAACACAGACCATGCTTTAGCTGTGAGTGAATGAGTGAGTGAGGTGTGTGTGTGTGAGAGAGAGAGAGACCAACATCCTGGTAAAAAATTTAATTCAATGCTATGATCCACTCATAAAATGGTCATTATTGTTGTTGTTGTCGCATCAGCATGTTTAACTGTACTTAGCCCTGAGTTGGGCTCCATCAGCCGGGTGGAGTCTTCATGACTTTTGAAGGAGGGACCAAGCAGAAGACCCCTAATACTTGGCCTAGCATCCCCAGAAGTATCATTTCACTTGTAGGACGTTATGACCACTCTCAGTTTGAACTTACTCTAGACGCCTTTAGAGAACACGATGGATCTTCAGTTAAGCCAGAATTCAAACTAAACTCACTACCTTCCGATGATGAGACAAAAATGGCCGTTGTTGCACCAGCATACTACCCTGAACCTAACCCTGAGTTAGGCTTTAGCAGCTGGATAGAAGCAGTAGGATGGAGTCTTCGTGATTCTGAAGCAGAAGACTCCCAAGACTTGACCTGCCATCAAAAGATGCGTGCCATCACCTGGAGGACATTGCAACCAGCTTTAATGTGCCCCAGCCGCTTTTAGCGAACACGACGGATAAACTAGGATTCAATGTCACTACCTCCTTCCGAAAGTGATAATGACTCCCTCACTAACTAGGGCTCATGGCCTATCAAGAACAGTTTGTTGAAAAGAGTCCGTTAAAGCAGTTTGAAGCTACTATTTGCGTAGTTAAATCTAAGTACTTATGCTTGGTATGTAAGCAGAGGAGGATCATGATTAATGCTCTGAGTGTTCATTCTTATTCAACCACGTGAATAGGCTCTCTTGACTTATAAGGAAGTTCATACGCTGGTTTTGTTTTTGTCTAGAGATCTTGTTAGAAGTACAGCTCTTTTCCAGTTAATGATTCATTGCTTTTCAGGGATTGATAAATACCACATGGAAGTGAGTGGGCAGACTGTGATATAATGTATTGGGTCTCCCTTATTAACACAAGTTCAGTTTGGGGTGTCCGTTAGACTCACCATGTAAAAGTAAGTAGGGATTGGGACAAAAGGGCCATTGTAGCCTAGTGGTTAGGGCATCGGACACTTCCATCTGAAAGGGCAGGGTTTAATTCTCAGTGACGCCAAAGACCTACCGAGTACATACAGTATAATTCTCATTAAATCTGTGAAATCAGAAACGGTCAGTTGTTGAGCAGTTACCAATGGGTGTAATGGTCTAGAGAAAATTCCTTCCCCCTCCAGATTTTAGTTAAAATTTAGGAAGTGGATTATCTGGAGGTGCGACATATCGGAGGAGTCTTAGAGCAAAATCGTACTTTCACCTTCGTGATGCTCTGATTAAATGAAAGATGCAACTTTCGGACTTAATTTCGCATAGGTGTCGGCTAGTGAGCTTGGCTTACCCAAGTGTCATAAGTAACTACAACACAATTCAATCCTTGGTGAAAATTCGGTAGATACAGCTAATAAGGATTTTATTTATATAGATTTAAGGAATATTATGATAAAGAAAAACTTTTTCGATAATGGAGCTGTTAAGAAATGCTTATTACATGCGTATATTTAGCATGCTTGTTAATGATGATATCTAACATTTCTAAAATTAAAACAAAATGCAATTGAACCCTTAAATTTAAGCATAAAGCTATTGACTACATAATATACAATGGTAATCTGTTCGTAAAGGTGGAGTTCTTGGATAGGTATTTTTTGACATTTTAAGATTATACATGCGAGGATTTAATTTGTGCGCGAATTATATAAATCTTCATGTATTTCGAAACACACCTATCTTTTATGACTGAGTCAAAATCATAAGATTTGGAATTGAAATTAAGAATTCCAGCTTGGGAATTCAATAAATATGGAAAAATATTCTCAAATTAATATAAATTATAGTACAGTTTCTTAACTTCATTGCATCAAAGGGACAGAATCATCATCCATCCGAGGAGTGTTTCGACTTAGGGATTCTGACTAGAAAGACATCACCTACCTTTTCTATAACCTAAGTTGTTACAAAATTCAAATGAGTTTTACTAATCGTGATATATGCAGGCCACAAATCGTAATGCCGAAAGCAGAATTTGTGTATTCGAACTCATTCATGAAAACTCATTTCTATATTTGGTGCATTTGAAAGACCTTCATGCTCTAAATGAATGAATCTCTCTTTAATCTGAATACATTGATAAATATACAACAAAAATTTAACTTCTTCATGAAGCTTTCCAATTTCTTTCAAGTTAAATGAAAGAGAGTCAATAAACAATTATCTCACTTTAGTTTCTATGTAATGTAAGAATTGGGAAAAAGGGTACTGTTCTTTTATTATGGCTTCATAATTTTGACACAAATTAATAGTGATCATTTCGTTAATCTGTATTCTTGGTAAGAATCGGATGATTAAAATATTACTACAGTCCTACTGCCACTAGAATAGTTCCTGCTAATTTATCTGTACCTGTTTGTTACTTGTAGAAAGAAGACACGTTTCAGTTTCAACAGGAGCAGTCTAAAATAAAGCAAACGTTTTGCCTTACTGAACACTTTGGGAATGACATGAAGTACTACTCCTTAAATATAACTAATTCATAACCCCCTAAAGCCCCATTTGAAATGGATAGGTTTTGCTTCCATGGCAACCGCCGTTAACTAGCCTACATGGCGAGACCTATTCTTGTGGTACATTGTTGTAAAAATTAGGGATTTGGTGGGAATACGGAATGCAACGTGCCACAATATGCAACTTGTAAATAGCATGTCAAAAATCTTGCCAAAGTTCTGGGGTTCTTATAAGAGAAATTATTAAAATAAATGCTAAGATTTTAAGAAAACTTTCTTTTTGGCATGTTTTAATGCTTGTGTTTTTGGCATTAGCAACTATATTTTCAAATGAAGTGCATAAATTTCATTACGTTAATCATGTCTTTTTTTATGAGAAGCTCTTACAAAATGTCAGTAAAAATTTTTCCTTTACCTCACATCATCTCTTCTTCATTGTCAACATAATTCCGTTTGAAAATATTTGCATTTTTTATGAAGTTTGCTATCTGGGATGAAATATTATTTAAAAGAAATCGAAACACCAATATGCTCATGTGATGACTTATTGAAAATAATTGCTATTATTCCTATTTCATTTACTACTGCTATTAATACTTTCTAATGTCAATAAACTGAGGATAATTCCAGTTTCAATAAATAAAATTCAAAAGGAAGACAAATATGACATACTTTTAAATGAAGTACGTTTATACGAGAGAATTGAAAGGATAAAAAGGAGGGTACATTTATGATAAGGGCTTCTTCCCTGAAGCAATTGAAAAAAAGACATTTCCATTTTAGAAACTTAACAGAATATATTGTTGGTATGACCGTGAATAAGGTGCACACATTCTATTAATTAAGCTACAATTAATACAATATTAAAGGTTGCTGAGGCTCAAATTGCAGAACTGAGAATCTTTTGACAACCAAATGGCCTAAAACTTTTCACGGCATTTTAGAATCCATCGCGTAAATTGCTTTCCGGAATAGTTTTTCATGGTTAACGGATCATATTTACAAGTCGCAAAGGTGAAAACCAGGATGGCTTGCTAGCAGTCATCCCGACAAATGGGCACACAGAAGCCAGAGAGTGCGTCATCCTTTTCCCGTTTATCAACAAGAGTGGGAATCGAACCAAGGACCTTTCACTCTAATTACTGCCATTTTCCCACTAGGATACGATAAACCTACCGATCTGATCTTGAGGGAGACGGCAACATTGAGCAAGTAATGTGCTCTGAAGTTCGTTAAAGCAACGTTCTGTAATTCATCGGTAAGACCCCGCAGAAGATTTATCGATTTTAATTTTAGTAGGAACGCTGGTCACTCCAAACGCGTGATGACCTCGAATTGAAGGCACGTGCTTACGATGCTTGGGTAAGTGAGGAGAGGCATGTTGTTGTCCATAAAAAAATCACCCTTAAGCAAAAGCGCATATTGTTCGAGATTGGGGTCTCGATGAATCTAAACTGTCAGGGTTCCGGTATAAAGAGGTGAATTTCTGAGGGAAGCCAAAATAATTCTAACTTAAATCAACAGTCCTGTATCCATGAAACGTTGTTGTTCAATGTTGTTCTGTTGGCACTAGAGTCCCGATGTTCTTCATCTGAAAATCTTATTGGAAAATCCTTTCAGATTCCAAGCTAAATTTAAGATCATTGAAAAAACCTAAACTAGACAATATCAAAGTGGAAGAACTGTTTAACTGCCTCATAAACAAGTAAAAGCCCTTACAATCTGCCCGGAAAAAGAGTCGCTCTTGTGATCAGAAGATAATGAGTACCATATCTGACCCAGACAAAGATCATCACGCTGAATGTCCCGTAAAATCCCTCTGGTGGAGCAGCGCGAGGAGAAGAAGATTATCTCAAATGTAGACCCCTTATCTTGATGGTGGTTAAAAATTACAGGATAGGTGGCTGTGAATTATACTCCATCTGCAGATACAAGCAACTTGAAATATATCACAAAAGCTTAATTAAAAATATAAGTAGTAAATAACTATTTTAAATAGTTTGTATTTTTTAATGGCATCGGGTAGATAACATTCTAAATTCGAATTGAGAATTTAGAATGTTATTTATATTTTTTTAATTTCTGTAATTAATCAAGGTTAGGTTAGTTTACTTGAATATTCCAAATAAAATTGCGATAGCTATAGATAAGAATATTGAAAAATCTTACGATATCTTTCTGTATCTATGTAACTTAAGAATCGAAGTTAATATAACTCATTTAAGCTAGTTTAAAAAACTTAAATAAAGGTAGACATTATATATATATATCATATAACAACCATATTATACGTACAAAGCGGTGTAAGGGAGTCCCGGATTGTACCTAAATTCAGCGGATTTGGAATACTTGCTCATCATTAAGCGCCTCCTAATTTTTAGCTGCGATCAGGTGATGAGGCCACATTTGATTTGACACCTTTCTAGCCATATCCACAACTTATTAGTGGAAGGATTTTGGATGTCATTAATTAACGTGGACACGTCTCCAAACCACTGAGCTCCAGAACCCAATGAGGACGAATGTGGTTACCATCCTAGCCAGTGCATGAACCACCGAGGTCAGTTGGACTTATAACCCTGTTATATGAGTGTTTATTACATATAAGCATAATTTTAAGAAATGCATAGCACATTTCGATTGTAAAAAAATTAACTATCATATCGTTTGCTAATAACACGAATATTAAATATAAATTTCATTGGTTAAAAAAGTAAATTTGGTTACAGTTCATGCAGTAATAATAAATGGGGAAATTTTTTATTTACTAACTGGTCGAACGAGAGATTAGATAAACTAAAATTTTTTTGTTGATTTTTAAAAGAAAACGAAAATTTAATTTCTTAGTACGTTATTCAAACCACATACAAGAGAAAATTAAATTTTTATGGAACATCTTTTGAAAGTAATTTCAAACTTTTGCAGACAGAAATGGTATCATTTTGTATAAACCAAATTATAATTTATTTATTTATATTCTGCTACATTTGTTCACATACATTTCGAAAATAGTTCATAACAAAAATTCTTTTGATAACTGATATTATATCAAGATTCAAATTCCGCTTTTATGCTCGAAAAAAAAAATATGTGGCGCCTAAATAGAATAGCATCTAAAAAATAAAGCTCAAGACATCGCCATTAATTCAAATTTCAATATTCTCATCAGATATGAGATGAAATTTTCAATAAAAAAAAAAGAATCTATTGGAAGTGAAAGCATCTGCTTTTCTCCGACAAGAAAAGAAAATCACTTTCCATCTATTGAAAAAGATAGCCAATAGCAGGGCCTTACATCGAAACGTCATCAACTAAGGACCTCCCTTTCACAGAAATTGTTGAGCTTTATACTCTCTATAAAATTTCAGCAAACTCCTAAGGCATAACTTGAAATTTCTGGTAAGTAAAAATTCAAAAATGTTCATTTGGATTCTTTATAAAATTAATTCGAGGTAAATGATAAAATGTTTAATAACATAAGATTATATTACTAACATAATATTTATTAATATTTACATACAAAAATTGCTTATTAATTAATACTTTGATTAACATATAATAGAAGTTTAATGCAATTATAATTTTCTAATAATAAATTAATTTTATCTAACATTTTTTAATGCATAATATGTGCAAAAAGGTTATAAATTTTATTCTTTTCTTTGTAAACCGTAAAAACAGTATTCTTCAAAAATTTGTTTTTCAATTTTTTTTTCACTTTTACTTTAAAAAAATTTTTTTTAAAAAGTTAAAGTATATTTTATAATTAAAAGTTTTTATTTATAGGTATTTCAAAATTTTAATATAGTTTAAAAATATTTATGCTTTGATATTAAACTTTTTAGTAGTAAAATTGCTGATAAAACTTGCTTTTCTACTAAGTTCTGAGATTGTAATATACCTGAGTAAGACAAATAAGAGGATTCAAAATAATTTTGTGAAAAAAATTACCAAGTGATGATTTATATAAATTTTTGAAGAGTGGTATTTAATGATGGCAAGTTTACTTAGAGTCATAAAACTATTTTAAACTATATCAAACTATTTTAATTAATCAGAGCAAACTTAGCACTAAAAATAAGCATACTTTTTTTTCTAAGTATCAAAATTTATTTTATTTAAATGAATAATTTTACTCATAATTGTCTGCTTTTATATAACTTATTAATTTTTTAAGTGAAATTAATTCGTGATCTAAATTAAATATGTTTTCATACTGAAAAAAAAATCACATTTATATTACAATCTGCTTTTTTGAAAACGAAGGTAAAGTTATTTTAATCAAAATGTAATTATTTTATATTAAATTCCAAAGTAACTTTGTAAATTTAAATTCTTGATTAATGATTATTACGATTATTATTATTATTGTGATGTCCAATTTTTGAGAGAATTAACTCAAAATAACTTTACATACTTACAAATAGACTCAGAAAGAAAAACAAATACTTATATTTTAAGTTACGTTGCAATTATTGAATAACTTTTTATCCAAATAATCTATTTTTAAATTTTGTTTAATTTAAACATTATCATTGTATATTAATATATTTTAACTTCGTCATTTAAAACTTTAGGTTTTACTCTCTAATATCTTTAAAAACTGATGCATTATTAACTTAAAATTGATAGTTAAATATAATTCAAGTACTAACTTGGACCGAATTAAAAAGTAAAGATTAGATATAAAGTACATTAATTAAAATTACTAGAAAATATAATAATTATAGTTTAAAGACGTTTCGTTTAGTTTAAAATTAAAGTTTCGTCTTCGTCTAAAGTTCCTTTTCCGACACTTGCAACTCTCGTTGCAGAAACAATCAGCACTAGAATAACGTCATGATGCTGAGATACTTCATTTTCTTTTTTCCATATCTGACACTCGGTCATTCATGGGTCTCTATGGTATGTGTGAGGGTGCGATGGTAGCCCACCCCTTGTGGTGCACCCGGGGCAACGCCTCGGCGGCAAAGAGGTCGCTGTTTCCGGCCGATTCCTTGGGTATAATGAGCAACTGCAAAAGACAAGAGACAAAAAAGAGGAACACAGCGCAATATATAAGAAAAATAGATAATAAACTAGAATTTTTTGTTTTCATCGGTCGTCCTATTGAATGCAAGTAAAGAATCACGCCTTTCAGTGGTTGTGAAGATTCCTCTGTAAGTCAGTTCGTCTTGAAGGTATCCTCCGTAAGTTGTGAATCGTCTTCGTAATTTTTTATTTCTAATTCTCTTTTTTTTTTTTCTTGAATTCTTTATTTTTTTTATTTTTATCAAATGCGAATGTGTCGCTAATATCTTGAAGTAATACACAATAATCATACACAAGAAAAAATATACAGATGAAAACACTACTTGAAATCATGGTAAATAAAAGTCATAAATATGTAATACTTGGAATAATATAATTCATATCTGTAAAATCACTTTCATTTTATCGGGAGATGTTTTTCTGTTCATTTAAAATTGGGTGAAAAAGTTTTCGTCATCAGACTTTAGTAGGGAAATTACACCAAATCCAAGTTTGAATGCATCTTCCAATTCCGAACCTGGCTCAAATAAATTCAAAATAAGGTACATTGTGAATAATTCCCTTAACTTGAAAAAGACCATATTTTCGGCTAGATCGAAAACAAAAGTGGAAGATTAACTTAATTAAGAGGAAGTCACTTAGAGATCTGGCAATAAGGGCATTATTTGGAAAGTTTTTATATATAGACGGCGTAGCTCAATTCAACTTTGTATTGTAAAAACTGACATTTCTTAAAATTAATATTAATTCTTAACTTAAAGCAGTTTCGACAACATGTTTCAATTTAATAAGTCTCTCTTCAGTTTTGAACGGTAGAGTAAAATCGTCAATGTACATAATTAAAGTACAATATGCTATGAATTCTCTAACTGCTCGATAAATAATCTATTAAACTATTAAAAACTGCTTGCAAATAGTTAAACTAAACGGCGCTTTAAGAAACTTGTATTATCCGTTGCGGGTAATAAAATGTACAATTATGGTTAATATCAGCATGAAAGAAGCTGTTTTTTATATTAAGTGAATTGAGTATTTTTGCAGTTTGTAACTGATTAATATATCATCCATAAGAGGCAATGGATAATTATCTTTAATAATTTTCTTATTTACAAAAACCTATGCAGAAACATGCATATTTTTTTAAATTTATATCAAAGAAATTGTGAACTAAATTGTAATAATATGCCGTTTTAATTACGCCATCTTTTAACCAATCATCGATTTATTTGGATACAAATTATTTTCTGATATGGACATTCGACGTGCTCATTGGCAAACTGGAATATCATCTTCTAAAGTAATAGATGTTTTCATGTCTGTTGTTCTTATCACCTTTGTTGAAATCCATTAAAATGCATATTTCCTTTGTGTATTTTTAGTCAAGTCTATAATTTAAATCAAAGCTTGATGTATTTGTCACCAACTTTAAATAAAGTGACGAAATTATTAGTATCTAATTTACGTAAATAAATATATTTTTTGAATAAATAATATCCCTGAGTAAATATATCTGTACTGATAATTAAATGTTAACTCATTTGAGGGAGAGGAATACATATTGTACATTGTATCACGCGTACCTCATTATCAATTTCTATATTTTAATGAAATAAACCAAGAAAGTACTTTAGATTAGGATCAAATTCATTCAGAGTTGATTGCGGATCAATTAGGTCACAAATACGATTCTCACGGGGCCGTAGTAGCGTAATGGTTAGGGTATCAGCTTTCCATCCGGAAGGATGGGGTTCGATTCCCAATGCCGCCAAAGAACCATCGAGTACATGCGATATACGTGCTCGTTAAATATGTGGAATCGAAAGTCCTGTGGTCGGTCGTTGAGCAGTTACCATGGGTGCAATGATCTGGAGAAATTTATTTCCTCTTCAGATGAATGCCAAAAATTGAAGGAGTAGATCCTGTGGTGCTGCCATCTATCGGAGAAGTTTAGTGCAAAAATCGTAATTTCATTTTCATGGAGCTTTAATTAAACGAAAGACGCTCTTATTTGATTTAAATTCGCATTGGCAAGGCATAGCGAGCTTGGCTTGTCCAAGTGTCATTAACAACAACACGTTTCTCATTCTGACGAAACAAATCTTTACGTGACTATCGGCATCAATGAGATCATCTATGAAAACGCCAGAGATTTAATTATTTTATGCATGTCCTGTTGTGATTGTTAAGAGTACGAATTGGGGAACTGTGTTTATCGACTGGTGTGAACGTTTATTATCACTGCCAAAATAATTACAATTTAAAAGCATTTTAGCCCTTGTTTTTGTCTGTTCAATTATTTGATTTATGTCCATTTTTCCCATAATTGAAACGATTAGGGATATTATAAGTCTTGGTTTGTGCTTGATTTTTAGTGTTTGTTGTTGTTTCCAATCCCCGTGATCAGCAAAGCTAGATCAGGTCCATGAATCCATTCACCCTAAAAAAGTCAAGCACCAGAAGGGGAACTCGAATCAAGTCGTGCTTGGTAAGCCCTAAACAAGATAAAATGTGGTCAGGAGAAGCCTGTGCCGAAGAACACTTAGTGGAGGTCTCGAAATTGGGTTAGAAGCAGGTTTTATGGCCAGGGACTTATAGAGCACAAGTAGCAGAAATCTGACTTAACTCCGGAGCCTACAGACTTCAGTTGGGTACAATGGAGTGACCTTCTTGCACTCTACCAGGAGAATATACACCCGGCGTACTCCGCCCACTCCGCCAAGTGGGATTGATTTTTAGTTGTTTGTTCTACAATGACTAGTATTTTAGTTTTCACTCTATGGAAATGTTTTTTAAATTCCGTCATAAATTTATGAATTTGTTTTAAATTCTACTAAATTAGTCGCACCATTTCTTTATTCGGGGGAGAACCATTAGTGCTTAGAATAACCTAATGAATTAGAGTCGTATCTTCGATTTGAGCCCATCTGACAATATTTCTCATAATTAAAAAATATATTGATTCATTATATTTAATTCTTCTGGGACTTAAAATGTCATATGCTTTCATAGAATTAATTTACCAATCGAAATTTCGAAATTAAAACTAGTTTCACTTTAGAGAAGCAGAGGGTTATAATATTTTCCTTATATCTCTATTATTGCTAATCATGTTTATCAAATAATCTTAATAATAACAAATTAAATTCTAAATAAGCTTACCTTGAGCAAGTTTTTAATTTCTTATTAAACATAAAACATACTTAAACAGGACAAGAAAAAGAAAGAACAAGACATGAAACAAAAAACAAATTTGTACATCGTTTGGCGCAGAATCTTATTCTGATGTAAACACATATATTGATATGGTGTGCCTTCTGTAGACTTATAATTGCAACAAGAATATTTCCTTCTCTTTTAATTAATAACTACTCAAAACCATTAAATGCTTTTTATGCGAAGACGAATGTCTGGATATCTGATAAATTAAATGAAGCAGCAAATGAGATTCGAATTTCTGAATCCGTAATTTGACACTTTGATACTTAGGCAATTAGAATCGATTTATTTTCATCACCAAATATTTCATTATAGTTCATCATCATCAACAACTTTACAAACTATTTTAGTCCTTCATATTTTTTTAAATATAACTCTCAAATTTTGAAGAATATTAAAATTCTTTCTGTTTATTCAGACAGTGTGACATTAGTATCTATTTTCAAAATATTGGCAATATCAAAATTAATTCAACTAAAGAAAAAGTTGCTGTATTGTTAACTAATTTAGCCTTGAAATTTAGATAGCTTTTTTTAAAAATTAAGGCAATAAATGCTTCTTATAAGAGAGCAATTTAGTCTACCACACACTTCGCCAAATAATGACTATTGTGAAGTATAGTTTAATATTTTCTACCTTTTCAGTCTTCATTCAAGTGAGATTTCAGTAGTATCACTCAAAAGCCTCTCGAAAATAAGGGTGACTCACCTTGCTTCACAATAAGAATCATCTCAGTGAATACTGCATAACAGAATCAGCATTTTAACTGAAATGCATTGAACGCTATTTAGAATTATGATTAAAAAAATAATAATAGTAACATTTGGACTTTAGAACTATCAAAGTTCAAAATAGGTCTTCATGTTTCGTCTTTACCTAAAGTCCATTTTGCAACACGGGCAGAAATAGTCAGCACTAGAATGACGTCGATTCTGAGCTACGCCATCTTCTTTTCCATATCTGACACTTGGCCATTCTAATCGCATAGGTACTCCTGGCAACTGCAAAATACAAAGAATGTGAAGGAAATGCAACCAACAAAAGTAATAATTACAAAATAGAATTTTTGTTTCCGTTTGTCGTCCTATTCGGATTTTCAACGTTTGAGTCTTGATTTGAGGAATATACACAGCAATAACAAACAGATCTTTTGAAAAAGGAACTTATCTGAAATAAAAATATGAAGTCGGGACATATTTTGAATTAGTTTAACTACTGTTGTTGTTACTCATGACACTTGGAGAAATCAAGTTCACTGTGCCGTTGCTATGGTAATTTAAGTCAGTAGGATGCATCTTTCGTTTAACCGGAGTACCACGAAGGTGAAAGTAAGACTTTGCTATAAACTCCTTCGATAGATGGTGGCACAAGCGGATCCACTCCCTCTATTTTGACAATGACCTGAAAGGGGAGGAAAATTTCTTCAGATCATTGTACCCATTCCATATACATACTCAACGACAGACCACAGGACTTTCGATTCCATAAATTTAACGTGCATGTATATCGTATGTAATCGGTGGATTTTTGGCGGCTTAGGAAATCGAACCCCACCCTTCTGGATGGAAGGCCGATGCCCTAACCACTAGACTACAACGGCCCGCAGTTTAACTACTTAATCATGGAACGAATCAGCATTTTAACTAAAATATATCAAACGTTATTTAGAATTATGATTACAAAAAATAATTATAGTAACGTCTTCATGTTTCATCTTTACTTAAAGCTCCCTTTTCAACATGGGGCACTAGAATTGCTGTTGAAACAGTAAGCACTAGGATAATGCCATGATTCTTAGCTACGCCATCTTCTTTTCCATATCTGACACTCGACCATTCTAAGCGATTAGGTACTCCTGGCGACGAGAGTAACAGCAACTGCAAAATACAAAGAAAGAGAAGAAAACACAGCCAACATAAATAATAACTAAAAATATATCATTTTTGTTTCCGCCTGTCGACCTATTGAACAGCAATTGAAGGAATCACGACATTCAATGATGTACTACACCTTTATTATTAGAACTATAGAAAATTATGAAATATTAATTTTGAATACTGGAACAATTTAGTTAAAATGTGTATTTACAATAATTTTATATTTAACGGTGAAAATATTTTATTCAAAATTGTGGAATTCCACAGGGATTCAACTTTTCCAGCACACTAGCAAATTTATTTCTACATTATTTTGAAAAAAGCTTCTTTTATCAACATCCTTTTGCTTTCAGATACATAGATGATTTCATTATTTTCAACAATTTAAAATTTCAAGATATTTCTAAAACTATTTACCCTGAAGAACTTTCTCTAATTAAAACTAATTTATTTGATACTAGAACAGAATATTTGGATTTATTTATAACTATTGATAATTCTACTACATATATTGATGTGTTCGACAGAACAAATCAATTTAATTTTAATGTTAATAAGTTAATTTCCTGGAACTCAAATATTTCTTTAAAAATATATAGAAACGTTATAATTAATGAACTTAATCGCATTTATAATATCTGTAATAATTATGAATCTACTAAAAATAAAATTAAACGTCTAATAGCTCACCTAAAAAATAATAATATTCCAATTAATTTTATTTTAAAATTTGTAGGAAGTAGGGAATTGCTTGTAAGATTGAAGTAATGCTTAGTTTTTATAACTACAGAAGGGCCACCCAAGCATTGAAGTTCTTACAAGAATCCTGAAAACACCTACATTTATACACTTTATTTTATACATAACTTAAGCTTAAATCCCCTTTAACACATTTTAATTTCAAATTCACTACATGTTTCTAAACCACTTTAACTTTTTGAATTTAATTACTCCTGGCAATATTTCTTCATTCTAATTTCAAATTTACTTTTGGCAACTCTCCTAGTATTCTAATACAGAGCGTATTAACACATTTTTAGAACGATTTCGATTAATAATTTTAAAAAAGTAAATGTTTTAAAATAAAATTTTTTGGCAACAGTTTATTGTTTGAAATGAGAAATATTGTCTGCTACTTTTAAATTTATTCTTCTTTAAAAATGTCGCATGTAAACAAGCTGTGGATTGAAGGATATGTTTTTGCGCTTTCCGAAGCGAAATATTCTTATTCCATTACTCAAAAACTTTATGAAATGCATGGTATTAAATTTTTTAAGTGCAAAATAAGCATTATTAATCGGACAGCTAAAAACCGTCAATCATTATTTCTACATGGAAAGAAGACTCCAAACGAATATCCGAAAAATGCACGTATTTTAAATGTTTCTAAAGTGAAATCACTGGTAACAAGAGAAAATCCGTCAATACAAAATTCAGTTGAAAAGTCTTTAGATACATCTGTATCAACAATAAATGAAATAATAAATCAAGATTTACAACTTAAAAAAGCTAAAAAACAAAATGTTCACCAGCTTTTGCCGAGACATGTGGCTCAACGCAAAGCATTTTGTAGAATTTTGTATGAAAACCATTTAGCAGGAGATAAATGGAAATACATTGTGGCCCTTGATGAAGCATGGATTTACCTAAATGACTGCAACAAAAAAGTCTATTTACTATAGAAAACGAGGATAAAAAAATGTACAAACCTGGTGCCGTCAATGTAAAGAAAGTTTCAATAAAGGGATTATGATAGTCGCAGGTTTCTATTATAATAAGAAATTAAAAATAAAAAGAGTAGAAAATTTTTTTTAAATCAACTCATCATACTATCAGGAGAACGTTTTGCGTTCAATATTTACAGAAGAAACTCCACTCCTTTATCCCAAAGACTTTCAAAGAGCGAATCTTCATCAAGACAAAGCTACAAGTCATACTTTGTAAACTACCACTGCTTTTTCATTGAAAAAATAAAGACTTATACAGGTTTTGTATACATATCTTTTCAACATATTCCTGCAGAGTCCCCTGACGTTTCACCTATGGACTATTGTGCCTTTGGTATGCCAAAAAGAGTTCTTTATAAACGCAAGCCCACCACGAGAGTTGGACTCTGGAAAGTAGTGGAAGAGGAATGGAAAGCAATACCCCGGGAAATTTTACGAAAAGTTCTTCTATCATGGAAATCACGACGCAGACTTATAGTCCAGAAAAAAGCTATCAGATTGAACATTTAAAAAAAAATTCTTTAAAATTTAAGCATTAATTTAATGGCCCCGTTGTCGTTCTAAAAATGTGTTAATACCCTCTGTATATAAATTCAATCTGATTTGCTGACTTTGGTATTAATTATTTTTCTACTGTATGTATGTTTAATCTATTGTGAGAATTTTTACTTATTTTTAATTTTTTAACTGAAATCTTTTAATACGAACACTTTTCGGGAGAATTGCTATAAGATTTATAGACATTTGTCCTTCGTGCTTGTCAGAAAAAAGTTTTTATTTTGCATATCTGACCATCTCTGTCCTGATGAAGACGAATGCCTTCTTTTTGTCACTTACATCGTACATTTTAGTATTTTTCCAATTTTATATTTCTGGTTTCAATATTTTTCATATTTTATCATATTTATATTGGTAAATCTCTTTTTAGCTGCTTTTGCGCTGGCTAGATTTCCTATAATGTATTATAGTTCCCATTTTACCAACTTTTCAATTTTGTTTATTTTCTTCAAATAGAATAAATTATATAGACTCAAAAGAGGAAAATAATATCCATCTACATTTGGTCAAATCATTTTATAACTGCAAGTGTGCATTGCATAGTTATTTCATATTTTAACAATGAGGATTCAAATTCACGGAATATGTTATGAATTATATTTCCCATGAAAAGCAGCTCCACTTTCTCTGCAATGAATTTTGTTTTCTACAGAAAATTTCAAAAGAAACGGAAGTCAAAATTTCGCTTAGGAATTTTAGAAAAATGATAAAATCTTATATTATTCTACTTTTATACGTAAGATAAAATTTTACACAAGAAAATCTTCTCAGATCAATTTAGTTCGAAAGTTCGGAATACTAGTAATTTACAAAAATATTTATAATTTAAAAAATTTAAAAATATTTTTATCCTTCTCAAAATGTACTATGTAACTATCCATTATGTGCGAATAATTCTAATAAGTGCTTTTAACTATACTTTATACAAAATTAAAAACAAGCAATGAAAAATTTAGATAAATTTGTCTAACTTTATTAAATATACGAATTTCAAAGTTTTATTTGGATTAGATGCTAGGACAAATATTTGAATCAACTTGATTATCGATTGTTATTTTTTATCGCCTCGAAAATAACTATTTTTATTAAAAAATACCAAAAATGCATTATATTGTTTTAAGAAAATATGTATCTAGAATATGTGATTATTTTAATATATCAACCCATTAAAATAAACAATTATTTTATAATAAGCAAATTATTTGTACAATAGTTCAATATTATAAGTATTTTAAGAGATAAAGAAGTAATTACTTTCTACTAGCTGTGTGAAGTTATAGCTGAAGATAAATGTAATTAATTGTAGATAATTTCTCATTATTGCCAAGCAAAAATATGTACTTTTTTCAACATTCCTTATTAGTTTTTCTTAATCATAAATAGTTTGTAATACACCTCTAAAAATGCGAAAAAATATTACTTAATTAATTAAAATGCATGCAAATAATTAAGATTATAAAACATTTTTTTCATGAATTTTGAGTTTCTTTTCTCACAAATTGAGTTGCAGATTGCACTTGTTGAAACAAATTTCAATTCAATGAAAACATTTAAATCGGTGTTCTTTGTTAAAAAATGGTTTGATTAATTGGATTGCGAATGAAGTAAAAATGTACTTCTAAACTTTGAAACTCATGGAATAAATTTGTTTGACATTATTACTTTCTAGGAGCAGTTTTCGAATTTAGCCTTTTGTTTCTTAAAATAACTTTTCAATTAATTATTCTTGAATATATTAAAACTATTTTCCCATTTTTAATATAACAATGTAATCACCATGAAGTTGGAGCACGTATGAAAAACAAGATTTTCAATAGTTTCTTTATTAACTTTTATTTAAATTTGTTTTTTAAAAAAATTGTTGAACATATTCATAAGAATAATAATTTTTAAAATAACAAGTTAAATAATTTAAAAAATAGTATTATAATCTCTTATCTCTCATTATTACTTTCTTGTTTACAATTAAATAATGAAAAACTGTTAAAATCTATATTTAGACATAGCAACTAATATTTAAAATAATAATATTTTATTAATTATTGTATTGACTGTCAGAGTTTCAGTCAGATATAAATATTAATTTAATTTTTTTGTACATCATTGCTAGTTTATCAATAATTTGAGATAAGACATTTCTCTTAATATTTTCATAAAGTAATAATATTTTCTTCCTCATAAACCCGTATTTTTTTTTTATCAGGAATAAGTTTTCTTCATTATTTCTTTCTTTCATTTCCTGTTTATTTTATTTTCTTTATAGATAGCTTTAACATGCTTTAACTTCAAAATAATAAATGAAATTGAAAAGAATTCACGTTTGATATAAATATTCAAATGTAAACAAAAAAAAAATCCTCTTAAAGAAGCCTAAATTTCTAACAATTACATAATAATTTTTATTATTATTGCAAAATAAATTATTTCAGTTAAAATATATTAAAATGCAAATCCTTGTTAAAATTTTTATTTACTTTTAAATAAACAAATATATAAAACTTACTGATTTATAATTTTTAATAACCTATTTTTTGATGTCTTTTTCTTCATGATCTAACCATAAGCTAGACAATGTCAACAAATCATTAAAATATAAATCATCAAAAAATCATTAACAAGAAAAAGAATTGTTGAAAATTTCAATCCTATTTGAACATAATAAGGATCAATATATGATCGGCATCGATATTTTTATGGGACAATCATAGATTTTTCTTACTGAGGGTTACTAACAGCACTATAGATATTGAAATCAGGGACTGAAATCAGTTCGTGGGGAATGTATTTTGCACAGTGTAACTTCAGTCTTTCAAAGCATGCATCAGATAATAAACAATGGTTACAGTTGAAAACAGTGTTAAAAAAATACTTGTAAGGATTGATCACTTTAGGAAATTCTTTAACTTCTTTTTAATTTCAAAATGTCATAGATTTTGAGCGCCTGCAAAACTATTACATAAAGAAAGTTTGACATTTTTTAATACAGGAGCAGAAAAATATTTTGCTATTTCGGAAAACCAAAAAAAAGACAAGTTTTTAAATTCGTTTGAAATCCAAAAAAATTAGAAATCACTCACAAAAATTTACTTTATTTTTATGAATAAAAAATATGATTATTACTGCAACATGAATTCTCTTACTCTCTCTCTCTCTCACACACACACACACACACACACACACACACACACACACACACACACACACACACAAACACACACACACACACAAACACACACACACACACAAACACACACACACACACATACACACACACACACACACACACACACACACACGCACACACACACACACACACGCACACACGCACACACGCACACACACACACGCACACACGCACACACGCACACACACACACGCACACACGCTCACACGCACACACACGCACACACGCACACACGCACACACACACACGCACACACGCACACACACACATTATGATTTCTTTTAACGGATAAAATGTAGATAAGAACCAGGTTGTGAAAATACGAAACACATTTTGCAAGAATCAATTTATTTCATATTATTATCGATTTATACTTGCGCATATTAGTAAGACGTTTATATTACCATACAGTTAAAACAAAGCAAGTCAAGAATTACGATTTGCTTTGGTGCGTTTAAGGTTTAGCGTTGAGACACTTTTATTACAATAAATTTTGAAATAAATGCTTATACATTTTGCAAAAAAAGAAAAAAAAATATAAGGATCTGTAATTTTCAAATAAAATAAGTTTTAGTGCAAGAATATAAACACTATTCCAAATTGTTTGTTACGTTAGCAAATTGATATAATTAAATTTTTTCAGTAATAAAAACAGCTTAATATATAGCAATACATCTTAATTTAATTACACTTTGCATATCAGATGAATTATGGTGACAGTTTTCAGATTTGAATTAGAATATGTGAGAGAAATGAAATTTTATTCGAAAAAGGGATTAGTTCAGCGAATAGTGTTTTAAAGACGTCAAGTATCCAATCAAAAGCATAACGAAGACTCCAAAAATATCCCCTAGTTGTATTGGATGAACTGCTTCAATCGGAACAGGTGGCTTATTATCTTCATATGTATTATATACGACTGCTTATTCACGAATTGGTATATTATATTGGTGCTCCCCAGATGATTGATTATCTTATTAAATCGCCTTTTGCAGCAAAAGCCCTTGTTGAAAACTAAGGCCACAGTAGTCGTCAGCAACGTCTCTTCGGACATAAAACGTTCATTAGTGCCTCCAAAAGGAAATTTCATGAAGGCATTGCCACCGATGACGGCATGGCCTTTGTCTAACAAGTTCATGTATTGTTCAAGAGATCTATTTATGTGCCCCTGGTTTTGCGAAATGATTTCCTCCAACTCAGTTATGTGTGGCTGAGGGGAATATTGAAACAAGTCCTGAAATACTGATCCATCTGCCAAGTAGACTTTGAGCTTCTTCATCTTAACAGCTTCTAGAAATTCCTCAAAAGTCCTGAACTATTTTCAGGTGGCACGGCCTCTTGGGAAGGTAAAACTTGAGTGTATGCGAAGTAAGTGACTAAGGTGAACACTAACCAAGATTCGATAAGGAATCTTTTTTTCAGAGACTGCATTCTGATGTCCATAGGTTGTTTTATGAACGAAGAAGCTATTTCCAAACATAATCTCATCACATTGTACTCCCTGCTTAAAAGAAAATAGTATATAAATCCGAATATCGGGAGTAAGAAAATCAAAGTGAGCCCCAAAGTTTTCGTAAAGGCGTATAAAAAGGTGTTTGCAACAGGCAAATTTTGTGGTCTTTTCCTGCCGAATGTAACATGACCCAAACTATATCCATCGCTGAAATCAAAAAAATTTAATCTTTCATAAGTAGGAGCGAGAACACCGGCGCCTATATCACCTCTCCTCTTTGGACCAGACCTAACACTCCTGTCCAGTTTCCGCCAGGTCCTTCCTCACCATATAGGTCATCTTCCGGAACAATAATATCATACGGAACGCCAAAAGCTTCCAGAAGTGCTCCTAGATATCGGCCATCAAATCCAAAAAATTTGTAAGTGCCATCTTCCTGTTTGACAACTTCTATAGTATTCGGAAGTTGGCGGATAGCGACAGTGAATTTTTTAGGAAGTTGCATCTGTCTTTAGAGGGATATTTTCGAACGAAATTGTATTTTGAATGGAAAAATTGCAATATTATAAGTAGAGATATATTATTGTTTATGATAAAGAGAACTAAGTGTTTATGATAAACAACACTCACTGAAAGTTTACATTTGAGAGGAAAATTTGCACTTCACGTAGAAAAGTGTTTTTGCGAAATCAGTGTTGTTTTGCATGCGTGCAATACTTAATTTAGGCTATAAGTTTGAGAAGTCATTGAGTTTTGCTTTTATTCTTTCCAGAATAAAAAAATACAATAAATAAAATTTATGAGTAAATAAATGTTTCATAAAATAAATATACCATTTTAATGCATTTTTTCAAAAGAAATTAATGTATTTTTTTTATAAAATGAAGTTTAATTCTGTCAAATCTGAATTCTGTCTGATATGTGTGACTTTATAAAAGCTCTATTATATCAATAATAATATTTAACTTTTAAATGGCTTTTGTGAAGTGAAATATCTAAAATGAAATTTTTGTTATTCATAAAAAAATGAACATTTTTATAAAAAACTCTTATTCGCAATTTTGAAAATTATAATTAAGATAACATTATGAAGAAATCTTTGTATATTATGTAAAAGATAATTAAAGGGTAATTTATTTTTGAAATCAGTTTATGTTATGTGTGTGCAATTTGTTTCTGGCTGCCTAATTCTGTACTCTAAAGCAGCTGCGCAAGAGCAATTATTTTGTTAATTTAGTATACAAATTAGTGATAAAATCGAAACATTTTCAAGCATAAATAGCCTCCTTTCTTTGCCAGGCCATACACTAGCTAATTGCTTTTAAATACATGGATATTTTAATGTGTATAAGATTTACTAGCAGCATAGGCTTAGGTGCAGTCTTTTTATAGGAATAGTCCCCGAAAATAATCTATTTATTTGTGGCTCACTATAGTATTAAGAGTTGCATATTTCAGATGATGATTAAGAGTGTTATGAATTGCACTTCTTTGGGTAATATATTGTGGGGTTCAGTAAGCAAAGTTAAGGGCATTTCTTCTGGCTTCTTCTGAAGGAAATAGTACGTTAGTACGTGTCTTGATTCCGCGGCAACAGACATAGACAGAGAAATTCGCAGAAGCTTTCTTTGGTCGATAAACAGTACAGAACTAGCTTTTCCCACGACGAGAAGGACACCTTCACCCAAGAGCATTTTTAGTTTAATTTACACCTGACTATGATCAGCTAAGTGGAGCATCATTTGCCGAAAGAAGCGAATAGTAATATGACCACATTACATAACATTATATAACATCTGTGATGCCCAAAATCCTTCCGGAGATGGGAAATAGAATTGAAATTGAGGGTGCTCAAAGTTACCCCGTCAAATTTCAAACTTGGTGATAGGTGATTATACAAAACTCTTTCACTTCAGCGTCTATCTTGTTCCGCGATTTATTCATATTAATTTGCAATAATAAATGATTTTACAACAGATATAACGATTATAATTTTTAATGTTTATATAAAATAAAATTTCTTCAAGCTGTTTTAATCTGTTTTGTTTAATAACTTCTTCAACTTCGTGAACAGGGTGTTTGGATAGTAAGTTTTCCTTTTTTGTTTTTATTGTCTTTTGATTAGTTGATTGTCTTTTGATCGATTTATTGTCTTTTGTTTTTAACAATATCCTAGTTGGTGAAATTGCAACACTACATTTTCTTATCTACATACTTATATGATGTTTGCTTTTTTAAAACTTGCCTTGATATTTCTGATATATAATTTTAAAATACCGAATTCAGATATTTACATTCACTGTAATAAGCAATTTGCTTGTAGTTTTTGGCAGCTAATTTTATTTAGTGTGAGATGAAATATTAAAAGGAAGAAGTTTTTTATTCATAAGCTCCTATAAATTTTGATCAAACAACTTGGAGTGAACATAAAGTATGAACAATCCAGAAAATCAACAATTCGTAGTGAAAGATTAAGATATTTGACCTTCCGTCATTGTTAAAATAATTATTATCCGCCTCCCATTCTCTATGGCCATAGCTCAGAATAGTTTTTATAGCAAAGTTGATTGGGAATCCTCCCGGGTACGATTTGGGCAGCGACACCTGATTCTTCAAACGAATAGAACAACATCTCACTTTCAAGTGCACATTTGAACGAATTTCAGCTTCAATAGACTGGCAGAGAGGGTCCAGATCAGTGATCCTTCTTGTCACCGAGCGATGTGAGAGTGCGTTGAGGACAGGATACACTCTACCAGATTTATGAACGGGGTGCATCCAAAATCCATGTAGTTATTTGACATTTGCTAAATGATAGCACAAAAGTAATGCAATAAACGTAATTGCAGTTGAATAAATTTTCTTTAAAATACCACAAATAAACTTAATTTTATGCAACTATGTTACAAAGAATAAATGCCTGAAATTTCATTGTGTAGTTATAAAGTGAACAAGGGGGGTTTTCTAAATAGATTTTATGATCCAGAATGCTAGTTAATAGCATTAATTTAAGACGTGAATCATAATTACGAAACAGTAAACTTTTGATTTGCCCAAAAAATTTCTAATTTATAATTGTATGACATGTATTAAAAAATCATTGTTTTTAAATAGAAAATATATGCTACTATAATGCAATATATATATATATATATATATATTTTTAAGTTTCATGAAATACGATATATTTTAATTAATAGAAAATAGATATAAAATTAAAATTCTTGACTCTTTTATGTAACAAAATTAAGATGAGAAATTCTAGCATAAAAACTAAGAATTCTCAGTAAGATATCCAACATCCACCAGAATTGCAATGTTCACATGCAAGAACTTCACATGAAAATGAACTAAAACTTGATATGGCAGCATACATGAACAGATTTAAATTAAAAAATATTTTCAAATGAATTAGTTATTTAATAAAGAGGAAAAATATTACATGTAATAATATGCAAATAATATAAAACATACGTAAGTTAAAATTTTTATACATTTTTCAATAGGTAGAACAATTGTATTTTAGTAAATACTCTTTTAAATTTACTCGACTTATTGGGAATTTTTACTACACAAATTCGAAATTTTTTTAAGAGTTCTAGAAATTCCAGGCTCCCTGTGTGAGTTACTCCTGGAGTTTTTACTCACCTTAATTGATTTTTTTGCTAGAAGATGTTATAAATTTTTTGAGATTTTAGTTTTAATATTTTAAAATTTTAAATAAAATTGTTCAAAAACCAAATTGTGTATTTGTTCTTACTGTTTCCACTAGATGGCAGCACAATCGATACTTGGCTAATATGTTCACAACCGTTGATTAAAAGAAAGATCCTGTTCATCTTGAATAATTTGATGAAGTTCGTCAGGACTGAATGCAATATATACATTTATGTACATAAAATGAAATAATACTAGTAATTACTAATATGGTAGTCATGTTGTACAGTCCGACTTGTGATTTTAATTGATTATTTTTCTATTTGCTTCAGTGTCAATTTATATTGTATAAATTTCATTACATATTAAAAAAATTTGAGTTAAAATGTAATATCCATGTCTTTTAAGGAAAAAATATGAGCAATTTCAGTGAATTAGGCTTAATTTGTTGTTGTTTTGTGTTAGATAGGCATGCCATATGGTGTGGGTTGATTCACTTTTCCAAATGAATTCTAATTTGGTGTGGAATCCTACTTCCTCAGTACACACATGCCATAGAAATTTGATTCTTGGAAATGTGTACAAACCCTGACCAAGTGACTCATAATTTTGAATTACGACAGTTGAGTTTTTTTTTTTTTTTTTTAAAGTTTGACTTTGCAGCCAATTTCCAAATCCATATCACATCAACGAAAGGGCATTAGTAGTCACAGATTGTCGTGGACACCTTCCAAATTTATGGATCTCTAGCAAAATGGGTGAGGCCGAATGTGGTTACATTATCATTTACAGCTTACGGCAAGCAATGCTTCAGTTTGCTGATCTTACTCCAATGTAAATTAGCGTAGAAATCCTGGTGAGTGAAGGTGTCCTTCTCCTGACCTGGAAGTAGGTCATTCTGTGATGTCTTGTCTACTAAAGAAAGCTGCCGCGAAATTGTCTATGTTTGTCTGTGGCCGCGGAAACAAAACACATTCCATTTCTTTCAGAAGAAGCCAAAAGAAGAACATTACTTTTGGATTACCAAATTTTACAAAGTATTAGCAAATCACTCCAATTCATAACACTCTTAATCCCTATCTAAAAGCTGTGAATCTTATTACTATAGTAATCGCTATTAAATAGATTATTTTCATGGTCTATTCTTACTATAGAGAGATTGCCCTAAGAGAATGGCGCTGATGACAGATTGCGCATAAGTCATTCAATGCATTTTATAAAATTCATTTGTTTTTAATATCCTTTGTGTCAATGAAATACGTATTATTTATATGTTTTTTATAAATATTTTGGAAGAATTTCACTTATTTAAATTAATTTCTCGAATAAAATTTTTATACATGTATTACGAAAAATAATAATTTTTTTACATAATCTAATAAATATAACTAAAGAAAATAATATTTATCTCTTACCTCTCATGAATATTCTCCTCTATTTTGCAATTAAAATATTCTTAAACATATATTTAGATATAGCAAATAATTCAGTTATCATAGTTATGCCAGCAAACATGGTCATCCAACACCAAAAAAGCTGTAGTAGATTTAGCGGGGTGCACCATGATGAAGTCCTTTATAAGAGCTGTCATGTTAACAAATTCTAAAAGTGCGCTTCAATCTCTTGCGAATAATTAAACTTTTTCTTAAAGTAATTAAGAGCTTGCTCATGGCACTAGTGTACAGAATTTCTATCCAATGAATTCCTACCCTTTGTGGGATTATGAGCTACGAAAAAGCGTATGCATTGGCTAAGAAGGGATATTTGATAGAACGATGTATAAATTGCATATTCTTTCCTTTCACACAATTCTTTTTATAAACCAGATCTTTAGAAAAACTCTTAAACAAGGCATAATTCAATGAGCAATTAATAAGAGATGGAAAATCCTGAGTTAGAGGATAGAACAGAGTTTCCAGTTTTGCAAATAAGACAGCGGTGGCTGTAGTTAAATGACTGACTGAACATAATTGCTTAAATGACCATCTCTTATAGAATTAGAGCGGTGGATGCTCCAAGTTGTGTTTTGTGTTACTCTAACCAACCATTGATTCTTGAACCTTTAAATTATTGTACCCTACTTTCTCAATATGAAGACATTGTCAAGAGATATTGAAGAGCCCATGAACTAATAACGTAACAACTAATGTATTGCATTTGTATAATCTATAAATATAGTAACTAATTTTTAGTTAACTAATGTAGAAAAATATTAATTTAATTCTTTCATGCATCATTGTTAATTTTTTTAAATTTCCCTTAATATATATTTCATAAGGAAATAATCGAATATTTTCTTCGTTATATTCCTGATTAAAAACACTCTTTTATATTTTCCCTATTAACTCTTTCTTTTTATATTGTTCATTTTATTTTCCTCATGCATCGCGTTAAATAGTTTTAACTTCAAAATAGTAAAGGAAAATGAACCTAATTCCCGTTTGTTATGAATACTTCATGGTGAAGAAAAATATTCCTCTTAAAGAACTCTAAGCTTCTGAACATTAAATGATTATAATTTCTGTTGTTAGTATAAAATAAATTTTTTCAGCTAAATATAAACTTAAAATTAAAAAGTATAAATATAAATTTTTAATTAAAAAATGCAAGATATTAAGTTTCTTTTATTCTCTTCTAAAACAAAATATAAAGAAATCACTAATTTAATAATTTTTTAATAATCAATTTTTTGTGATCTTATTCCTCATTATCTAGCCGAAAGCTAGACAACGTCCACGAATCATCAAAATATGAATATCCAAATGAATCGTAAACAAGAAGAGGATTGTTAAAAAAATTCAATACTATCTAAACATAATAAAAGTAAATATGTGATCAGGATAGATATTTTTATTGAAGAAACATGGATTTTTCGAATTGAAGATAAAACAAACTGCAGGGTCGATATTGAAATCAGGGATTTTGAAAAGTTCTTGTGAAATTTATCCCGTATTATGTGATTTTAGTTTTATAGAGTTTGCATCAGATTATAATCAATACTTTCAAGTGAAAAAAATGTTTAAAAAATACTCTGCAAAGGATTAATAGCCTTAAGTTAATACTCTAGAGGTAATTCACTTGTCATTGAATGATGTTGCATGAAAAACGATATCTGACTCCTTTTATGTGGCATGCAGGTTTGATTATGAAATCCACAGTCACTAAAGAAAGGCGGGAACATTTACCTTGAAATTTCAGTGAATATGAGTTACTCATCCGACAAAGAGAGAAACCCACTGACGCTCAGAATTCCATTTTAGGATTATTTTAATCAAAACTAAGACGCATTTTGTTGATGAAACTTCTCAGACAATGAAATGAAATTACATAATGTGTGAATTTCAAATACCAATAAATAAAAAAATGACATAGATTTCGAGTGCCTGCAAAACTAATCGATAAAACGAGTTTGACATTTTGGTTAACAGCAGCAATTATATGTCCCATGGTGGGACATATAACTGCTGCTGTTAACCAAAAGCAGCAATTATATTTTCAGTTCGAAACACTGAAAATATATATATTTTTTTTTTGAAAATTCTTTTACAATCCAAAAATATCCTTTTGCTTTATTTTTAATCAATAAAATAAAGTATGATTATTTTTGATAGACGAATTTTATTTTGCCCATGTTTTTCATATAGCCCATATTAAAAATTTACAACATTATACGTATTATTTAGAAATTAAATAATTTCATTAAAATGAATTTTAAAATCTAATATTTATTTCTTATATTATGCAATTTTTGATTATAAAATTCTATTTACGGGTCCTTACGAGTTTCTGATAAAGAGTGTCATCGGTATGCTGTTTCTTATAATAAATTATTGTAATTTTTTAAACATTAAATTGGCTCACAAACACATTTAAATATATCTATCTATATTAATAGAGACAGAAAGATATACTTTATTCAAATTATCACTGTAATTCTACATTTTTCATAATTTCATCCTATTCTAATCATTATGACGAATTACAGTTTCTGGCTTTTATTTATCCAAAATTTATTGGGTATATATATATATATATATATATATATTTTTTTTTAAGGGAAAAAATTTGTTTGTGACAAAATGTAAGTTCTGTGTGTATACGATAGATAATTATAATGTATAAATTATTTTATCATAAAATAAACTAAAATATTTATTATTTCTGTGAACATTTATTTGAAAACTTTTAATTTACTTTTTTAGTATTTTCACAAGCTGAATAAATTAAATTTTTCATTTTTATCTAGCTTGTGAAAATACTAGAAACGTTTTACGAGAATTCATTTATTTCATATTATTCTGGATTTATATATCTGATTGTTAGTAAGACAATGAATGCTGAAAAACCAGTATAAAAATAGAAATCAAGAATTACGATATGCTTTGGTGCATTTAAGATTTAGCGTGGAGACATATTTATTACAAGATGCTGTAAAATGAATGTTTATAAACATATATTTACAAAAAAAGAAGGACTAAAAATATGGATCTGTAATTTTAAAATAAAATACTTTTTAGATAGTGCATACATATAAACACTACTCTAAATTGTTCCTTGTGTTTATTAATACACATATTATTGGCTTTAACTCAGTAATAAAAGCAAATAAATACTTCGTGCATTCCTTAATAGCTTAATATTTTTTTATGGTACATGAACTACAGTGTCAGCTTTCAGATTTAAAATCACAATACGTGAGCGAAATGAAATGTTCCACGAAAAATGATTGGTTCAGATAATAGTCTTACAAAAACCGAGTATCCAATGAGAAGTATAATGAAGACCCCCAAAATTTCCCCTAATTGTATTGAATGAATTACTTCAATCGGAACAGATGGCTTGCATTTCTTCAAATGTGTTGTATACGAGTGCTCATTCATGAATAGGTAAACTATTATGGTGCCCCGTAATTGGCTGATTTTACGATTTTTTGTCTCTTACAGCAGAAGTTCTTGTGTAAAGTAATGGCTGTAGTATTCGTCAGCAACGTGTCTTCGGACATGAATAGTTTCATTAGAGTAACCGAATGGAAAATTCAGGAAGGCCTTGTCGCTGATGACGGCGTGACCTTCGTCCAGCTAGTTCATAAATGGTTCCAGAGATCTACTTATATACCACTGGTTTTGCGAAATGATTTAGCCCAGCTCTCTTATATGTGGCTGAAGTGAATTCTGAAACAATCCTTGAAATATTAAACCATCTTCATGCTTGACTGATTCTGTATCATTTGGAAGTTGATGGTTAGCAACAGTGATACTTTTAGAGTGTTGCATCTTCTTTTAGGGATATTTTTTTAAATGAAATAATGCTTTGGAAGGGAAAATTGCACTATCATAAGTAGGGAAACATTCTGGCAGTGTTACTCTTGATACAGAACAGGGTGTTCATGATAAGCAGCAGTCACTGAAAGTTTGCATTTCAGAAGACAATTTTCACATCATATGGTAAAATGTTTTTTAAAAATCAAGATATGTTATGCTTGCGTGTGATTTAGGCCGTTTAGGCCTTAAGTGGGAGTAGACATTGATTATAATTAAGATTTGCTTTTATGCTACCCATTATACATATAACATTAATTAAATATGGTTCATAAGTATGGATTTCATAAAATAAATACCACATTTTAATGCATTTTTTCGAAGAGAATATAATTATTTTTTATAATTGGATATTTGCTTCGGTGAAATATGAATTCAATGGCAAATTTGAGGTTTTATTTGAAATCTTCTTTTATTCTTCCCGTAATGCAAAATCCATAAAGCAAATGCATAAATGTGAGTAAATATTTCTTAAAATATATGTGACATTCTAATGCATTTGCCTTAAAAAAATTAAATTATTATGTATAAATGGTAGTTTGATGCTTTCACATATGAAATTGGTAATATATGTCAGACATTTTAAAATCTTTAAATTGTCATGCATAATGTTTAACTTTTCAGTGACTTTAGTAAAGGGAAATATTTGAAATATAAATTTTTGTGATACATAAAACGATATTTGTTTTAAGAAATTCTTATTCTTATCTTAAATCCATTTTTTTTAATTTGGAATTAAAATAATTTGTGATAAAATCAAAAAATCTACAAATGTTCTACTCTAAAAATCCTCCTTACCATACACTATATAGCTCTCTCTCTCTTTCTAAGAGTGTCAACCTTTAATGTGTATGCACTTTACCGGGATCATAATTTTAGGTGCAGTCTATCTATAACATAAGAAGTTTTCGAAAATATATATTTAGTGGCAGTTACCATTGTAAAAAGAGATAACCATTTCAGGTAATGGTTATGAGTGTTATGAATCGAAGTTATATGGGTAGTACATCATGGGTTTCAATAAGCCAATGTTAAAGTATTTTTTCCAGCATCTTTTGAAAGGAATCGAAAGTGTCATTTTTCCATGACAACTGATATACACGAAAAAATTCGCAGAAACTTTCTCTGCAGCATAGACACTACAGAAGGACAAGTTACTACGGCATGAAAATTAAATCTTTATCCAACAAGATTTCTAAGTTAACTTACACCAGAATAAGTGAAGCATCGTTTGCCGTGACCACATTAATTTTCATCTATCTTGCTAGAACTTTCTTAAGTTTGCAAAGTGTTCACATTAATTTGTTGTATCCAAAGATCTATTGCTAATGTGATATGGATTTGGATAGAGGAATGTCATATCAAATGTGGTCTAGTCAATTGACCATGGCTCAAAATTACGATTCATTCTGATGGGAGAGTATTCGAAACCGTTTTAATTCTGCGTCTGATTTCTCGGATTTGCATTTATATTAATTTTCAATAGCGAATGTCTTTTATGAATGTAACGATTATAATTTTTACTTTTTTAAATGAAACATATTATCTTCTAATAGCTATTTTAATCCATTTGGTTAATAAAGTGCTCCATTTTGTCTTTATTATCTTTTGATTTTTACTGGTTATTAATAATTTTCTATTTCATAAAATTTCAACACTGGGTTTCCTTAATTGTATCCTTAGATAATATTTGCATATTTAAAAGTTGCTTTGAAATTTCATACTTATAATTTTAAAACTCAATGGTTTATGTCGTCCTCATTGCACTATATATAAAAATGATCAGGAAATTTCTGAAATGTACTTTATTAAAACATAAGTGCATCAAAAAATCATTACCCTAAAGAGGACAATAATTAGATATTTTGCCATTTTCATAATAAGGATGGATTTGCTATTTGAATTGGGACAGTAAATCAAATAGGTGTAAATTGGTTCTTTCTCACTAGCTACCATGTAAAAAATAAAGAAAAAAATGACAGTATTTTTATGCCCCTAACCCTCACGATATTTAAGAGTAAAATAAGCATTTTAAAAGTTGAATAAATTCTCTTTAACACAGATAAACATATTTTTAGCAAACCTGTTACAAAAATGGAATGCCTGAAATTTTATAGTATAGTTAGTTATAAGGTGAACAAGAATTTCTAAATAGATTTTCTCATTCAGAACGCTAATTAATAGCGTATATTTAAGACATGATTCATAATTACAAAATAACAAAATTTTGATTTTCCCAAAATATAATCTTAATTATAATACACAGTATTATGTATTTAAAAATTATTGTTTTTATAAAGAGATTATATGTTGCTATATAATAAAAAATATTTTTTAAATTTCCCAAAGTAATATATAAGATATCAGATAATAGAAAATGGAGGTAAAACTAAAATTTTTTGGCACTTTTATATAGCAAAATTATAATGAGAGAATTTAGCGTAATAATTAAAAATTCCCAGTAAAATAATAAGACATTTAATAAGAGGTTTATGGAAAAAATCATGAAAATAAATGATTATCCAGCTTTAACCTTCTAACGAAATTGAGTTCTCTGTTTTTAATGAAAAATGAGAAATAATTAAGCATTTATAAGTACAATATTAATCTTTCTGGAATCATTAATATATAACTGTTAATAAAAAGTCCTTCTTGCACTGTAATTAAGTTTTGCTACCAATATTAATTTACTCTTAGTGATCTATTTCATTTTAGAAAATTCTTTTGTTAACAAAAAAAAGAAAATCAAATTTTGTTACATTTGTTTTTTTTGTCGGCCCAAGTACTGTAACGCTTAATATTTAGCCCATAAATATATTCACAATTAACATAAGAATCTCTAACCTTCCCTTACATAATTTTAAACTCTTTATCCCTAGAATTTTTAAAAAATAAGAAAACTGTATAATGATTTTATCATAAGAAAAAAGAAAAAAATGAAAGAAATGAATTAAATTATTTATTTTGGATATGACGTTACATTACTTTAAGATTAAATTAGAACTGTACTGAAAATATCGTAATGTAACATTCAATTCTTAGTCTATAGGAAACAGAGTACTTATATAATTTTATAGAAAAACACATACAGAGAGTAAACTGACTGATATTAAAACAGCATCTACATTACAGAAACAAAAGTTTACCAGTTTCAAAAACCATATGATGGATCATAAAAAATATAGCAAACTGGCAACTGTGTGCCTAATCGCGTTTGATAAATTGTCGTGCCGTTCACTTAGTACACCACTTATTTTGCGCCTATCTGCTTTGAATATGGCTGATT
Source organism: Latrodectus elegans (assembly GCA_030067965.1). Classification (NCBI taxonomy): domain Eukaryota; kingdom Metazoa; phylum Arthropoda; class Arachnida; order Araneae; family Theridiidae; genus Latrodectus; species Latrodectus elegans. The sequence continues at coordinate 22,515,603 of CM057820.1, read as the reverse complement.
GCTTGTATGCTGAATATCTATCGTAATTATTTATAAAATTATTTTAATTCTCAATTGCATAATTCATAGAGAAAAGGTTAGCAGACTCTCAAAGGGGTTGGACTTCTGCCTGTTGGTCAACAGAGAGTATTGAACGCAAATCCACAAAATCATCGCCTTCCAAAGACCCGGCACCTTACAATGGATACCAGCGCACGTTGATATCCCTGGCAGCAAAATAACCGATGAGCTCTCTTATAAGGCCCGTAATTCTCCTCAGCCATACCAAATGACTTCAACGCAGCAGCGAACGCGTAAAATAATTTGCCAGAGAGTTAAAAAGTTTTCAATTCTGGAATTAAACAGCAACAAAACCATTTCCACTATAATAGCCAGACCTACAACAAAACATTTGAATGGCATGAAAATTTCTAAAACGTACAAAGCATATACACCAGGCCTAGTCCTTCCTGTCCGGATAACATCCAACTGTTTCCACAACACATATTCGGATGCCAATCAATGTTTGTCAAGCTTTTGAACATAAACATAGATGATCCTATGGATCTTCTTTTTACAGATAAAACTGTAAAGATCACCAGATTCACCTTTGAGAGCTTTAGGGTTTTTGCACGCACTGAGCAGACACGACACATAAATAATTCTTTAATTATTATTTAAAATTCATTTTTGTTTCCATGATTTATTTAAGTGTAATAATTGTGCCAATGGATGGAATTATAAAACGTTATGTTCCACAAGAATATAGAAAAATAATTTACCCTTCCTTGGAGTATTTTACCTTGGTTGAAGATATTTTACCGGTCCAAGTGTGAAACACTGCGCTAGAACACGAATCATCAAAAAGTCAAACAAGAAAATGACTTTTAAATAGTCCAAACTTAACTGAATATAATACAGGTCAATATTTGATCGACAGCTATATTTTTATTTCAGAATCAATCATTCCTCTTACTGAAGGAAAGTAACTGCACTGTCACAAACATCGACGAAGTGAGAAGCCCACAACCACTCAGAATTTCATTTTAGGACGAATTTAATATTAATTAAGATGCATTTTATACGTAAGAACTATTAAAAATTAATTGATTGAAGACATAAAGAATGAATTTAAAATAACTAGAAGCAAAATACCATAGATTTTGAGCGCCAGAAAACATATGAATTGAAACGAGTGTGTCATTTTTGAATACCGGAGCAGGAAAATAACTTGCTATTTCGAAAAACTGAAAAGAGGGGTTTTTAAATTCGTTTGAAGTCCAAACAAATTAGAAATGACTCACACAATTAACCTCATGTTTACCAATAAAATAAAAATATGATTATTACTGAAACATGAATTTTATTTTGCACATGATTCCCATATTATATCAAATAATTGTAGCAGTACATATATTCTTCAAAAAGTGAATAATTTCATGAAAATTTAATTCTTAAATTCTATATTTATTTCTTGTGACAAATTTTGGATTTTTAAATATTTTTTACTAATCCTTACGAGATCGTCAATTCTTGAGTGTCTACTTTATTCTGTTTCTTTAAACATGAATACTAAATGTAAACCTAAATTTTTCTAGAAATTAAATTGATCCACCAATAGATATTAATATCTATTTATATTTATCTTCATATTTATATGCCCAGATTGGTGTATACTTTATATATATATATATATATATATATATATATATATATATATATATATATATATATATATATATATATATATATATATATATATATATATATTCGTTATTCTATTATAATATTTCATTCTTTCATCATTTTAATTGTTATGACGAATTACAGTTTGCGGCTCTTTATTGATGCAAAATTTAATACACACACCACACACACATACATACATATATATATATATGTATGTATGTATATATATATACATATATATATATATGTATGTATGTATATATATACATATATATATATATGTATGTATGTATGTATGTATGTGTGTATATATATATATATATATCCATTCACTTTTGCAAAGCAAAATTGCTGGGACACATGCGCTTTACAAAATGAAACTGTAATAAAATTATTTAAAAACACGTGTGCAAATTTGTTTTGGGTGTGTTTTATATATAAATTTAGTAAAAATTATTACATAACATACATTTTGTGTGTGTGTCAAATTATTAAAATATTAATTATTCAAAATATGTACAGTAATTAATTCAAAATACAGTTGTTTAGAACGGAGCAAAAATTGCTCATATAAATGATAGGACACTATTAGATATGCAAAAAAAAAAAAAAAAAAAAAAAAGTCTGAAATAAGCAGTAAAAATATTTTTTGGGTGTTTTATTTTTATACTCAAAAGGTATTGGCAATAATTTATAAAATCGTCTGCAGTATTTCTCTCCAGATTGTTTTAAAATTAGAAAACTCAGACTGTCTTTCGCAAAGTCCAACATAAATAAAAATTCTGATAACAGAAATAAAATTATATTTACTGATGAAAGTAAGTTTAATATATTTGGTCCTGACGGTGTTGAATCTTGCTGTGGAGAAAACCGAGGGAAGAATTTCTTAATCATAACTCTCGGTGCCAAAATAAAACATGGTGGTAGAGGAGTAACGGTATGAGGGTTTATGTCTTCCGCTGGAGTTGGTAATTTTGATTTTATTGACCATAAAATGAATCACACATTACAAGTGTATTGACATTCTAAAGCAAAATTTAAAATCTTTACCACGAAGATTGAAACTTCATAACGATTTTAAATTCTACCAGGACAATGACCCCAAGTACCTTGCTTTAAATATTAGAATCTGGCTGCTGTATAACTGTTCTGAAATAATAAAAACACGACGACAATCTCCTGTCTTAAATCAAATAGAGAATAATTGGCAAAAATAGGAATCAAGAATTCGCAAAACACACCATTTCTTCAAAGCAACAATTAAAGTCGGTTCTACAAAAAGAATGGGTAAAATTATTCCAGAAATCATAAAAAAATTAGTCAAATTCAGCTCAAAAAGATAAATCATGTTTTAAAAGTAAAAGGAAATCCAACAAAATATTAAAACCTTTTTTTTAGTAAAAGTTTAATATAAATATTTTATAGAAATGTAAGTGTCCCATCACTTACTTAACTTTTTTTTTGATTCGTTATAAGCAATTGTATTTTTATTTAATAATTATTTTAATATTTTGACAAAATGTATGCTATGTAATAATTGCTACTAACTTTAAATATGAAATACAAACACAGAAACATCTATTTTCAATTTATTTTATAACAGTTTCCTTTTGTAAAGAGCAAATGTTCCCATAACTTTTATGGGACACATTTGCTCGTAGAGAAACATTTATTACAATAAGCCGTGACATAAATGTTTATATATTTTACAAAAAAGAAAAATATATAAATCTGTAATTTTCAAATAGAATAAGTTTTAGTGCAAGTATATAAACACTATTCTAAATTGTTTGTTGTGTTAACTAATTGACATGAGTAATTATATTTCCTCAGTAATAAAAGCAGTCTAATATTTTGCTGTAAAGCTTAATTTCATTACACCTTGCGTACCACATATTTTATAGCGACAGCTTTGAGATTTTAAATTAGAATATGTGAGGAAAATAAAATTTTCCTCAAAAAATGATTAATTCAGCGATGAGGGTTATTAAAGACATTAAGTAACCAATCAAAAGTATAACGAAGACTCCAAAAATTTCCCCTAGTTGTATTGGATGAACTGTTTCAATCGGAACAAGTGGCTTACGTATCTTCATATGTGTTGTATACGACTGCTCATTCACGAATTGGTATAATAAATTTGTGCCCCATAGGCGATTGATTATCTTATTAAATTGCCTTTTGTAGCAAAAGTCCTTTTTGAACGCTATGCCCGTAGTAGTCGTCAGCAACGTCTCTTCGGATGTAAAAAGTTCATTAGTGTCTCCAAAAGGAAAATTCATGAAGGCATTGCCAGCGATGACGGCATGGCCTTCGTCCAGAACGTTCATGTGTAGTTCCAGAGATCTCTTTACGTACCACTGATTTTGCGAAATGATTTCCCCCAACTCTCTTATGTGTGGCTGAGGTGAATTCTTAAACAAGTCCTGAAATACTGATCCATCTGCCAAGTAGACTTTGAGCTTCTTCATCTTAACAGCTTCCAGTAATTCCACGAAAGTCTTAACGAGCACCCCTTCAGGTGGTACAGATGTTTGGGAAAGTAAAACTTGAGTGTATGCGAAGGAAATAACTAAAGCGAACACTAACCAAGAACCGATAAGGAATCTTTCTTTCAGAGACTGCATTCTGACGTCCATAGGTTGTTTTATGAACGAAGAAGCCATTTCCAAACATAATCTAATCACATTGTACTTCCTGCATAAAAGAAAATAGCAGATAAATCCGAATATCGGGAGTAAGAAAATCAAAGTGAGCCACAAAGTTTTCGTAAAGGCGTATAAAAAGGCGTTTGCAACAGGCAAATTTTGTGGTCTTTTCATGCCGAATGTAACATGACCCAAACAATATCCATCGCTGAAATCAAAAAATTTTAATCTCTCATAAGTAGGAGCGAGAACACCGGCGCCTATATCAGCCTCTCCTCTCTGGAGCAGACCAAACACTCCTGTCCAGTTTCCGTCAGGTCCTTCCTCACCATATAGGTCATCTTCCGGAACAATGATATCAAACGGAACGCCAAATGCTCCCAGAATTACTTCTAGATATCGGCCGTCGAATCCAAAAAATTTGTAACTGCCATCTTCCTGTTTGACAACTTCTATAGTATTCGGAAGTTGGCGGAGAGCGACAGTGATTTTTTTAGGAAGTTGCATCTGTCTTTAGGGATATTTTCGAACGAAATTATACTTTGAAAAGAAAAAATAGCTATACCATAAGTAGAGAAATAAAGTTGTTTCTGATGAATAACACTCACTGAAAGTTTGCATTTGAGAAGAAAATTTGTATATAGAAAAGGTTTTTTTCGAAATCAGGGTGTTGTTTTGATTGCGTGCAATACTAATTTAGGCTATGTTTGAGAAGTCATTAAATTAATTGAGATTTGATTTTATTTTTTTCCATAATTCAAAAACACTTTATTTAAAATTTGCGAGTAAATAAATTTTTCATAAAATAAATATGTGATTTTAATGCACTTTGCTTTTTCGAAAAACTGAAGAGATGTGTTTTCAATTTCTTTTAAAATAAAATAAATAAATAAATAAATAAATAAAAAACTGGAAATCACTCACATAATTTACCTAATTTTTATCAGTAAAATAAAAATATGATTATTACTAAAACAAGAATTTAATTATATACACTGGTTATCAAAATTGTGGACCCTTTTGGAAATTTTTATGTTTTTGATTTTTGTATGCTTATAGAAAATGTTACATTTCACAAAAAGCAAACTTGTATATAACATTTTAAAGAGAAATTACTGAATTCAATACAAAACACAAACTCAATTATTTGCAATACACAAAAATTTTATTTGTACTTTAATATAAAAACCCCGTTATGTGGTGGTTTGTAATGTTTAGCTTTCCTGACCAATCACTGTTCTTGTTCTGAGAACCAAACAAATGTTAGTAACTGCCAATAGAAGCTAACAACATGTTTACATTTGTAACAATTCATTATTTTGCTTTGTTCTGAAGGAGGACCTGTTTCTTATGCACTGCAATTACAACTAGGAATTTTTGTAAAAATGTCTAATATTTAGTCAATAAGCAATGACTTTAAATAAAAGAGTAGATTGAACACATAAAAAGAGATGTAATGTTATTGTGTTACGAGAAAGTGGTCTTTCCTATGCCGAAATTGCAAGACAGGTGGGTGGTTCATTGACTGCATCTGCAGTCTGAAAGTTTTGTTTACGATGTCAGGAGACAAATTCAATAAAAAACAAAGAAGGAAAAGGCCGAAAATAGTGCATCACATCTATTGAAGACAGAAGAATAAAAATTCTCCAAGATAGAAAAATGTCATCACAGGCCATCAGAAGTGATCTGAATGATGCCGAAGTTTCTGTCAGTTCAAGAGCAATCAGGAGAAGATTGACAGATGTTGAACTAAGAGGTAGAATTCCTCAAAAAAAACCTTATCTTAATTTTCAGCAACGAAAAAAAAAAAAAAAAAAAAAAAAGACTGCAGCGGGCAAAAGAACACACTAATTGAACAGATGATCAGTGGTCACAAGTTATATGGAGGGATGAAACTAAACTATTGTTATTCGGTAGTGATGGCAGAAAGTAAGTAAGACGTAAAATAGGAGGTTTGGTTTGGTTTGTTTGTCGCTCAACGGTTTTTTTTTTTTTTTTTTTTACACGAGGGCTAATTAGATCGAAATAGGAGAAGAGCAACATCCTGACTGCATTTAAGCAATGGTGAAGAACCCAGTTAGTGTTATAATTTGGTCATGCATGTCAGCATATGGTATTGGTCGCCTTCATGCCATCGATGGGACACTGAATACCAGAAAATACATTGACACAATTCTAGAACCAAAACTTCTACCTTCCATTAGAGATCTCTTTCCCAACAATGCATTGTTTATTTTTTCAGCACGATTCTGCTCCTTGACACACGGCCAAAATATCGAAAGTGTGGTTTCGTACAAAGAACATTAAATTGTTGTCATGGCCAGGAAACAGTCCTGATCTCAATCCTAGCGAAAATTTATGGCATCGTTTGAAAACTCTTGTCCGAATGAGGCGCCTATCAAACAAAAGGGAATTAATTGAGGTTATAATTTTTTCCTGGAATCATGTAATAACGAAAGAAGAGCTTAAAACTCTTGTCAGCTCAATGAAACGTCGATGTGAAGCTGTAATCAAAAATAAAGGGTACTCTACTAAGTAATGATAACTCACTGCAATCATCACTACCTAATGTATACCGATAATTATTATTGTTTAACTTTTTTTGTATTACAAATAATTAAATTTTGTATTGAATTCAGTAATAAATTATCTTTAAAATGATATATACAAGTTTGTATTTTGTGAAACGTAACGCTTTCTATAAGCATACAAATTTCAAAAACATAAAAATTTCCAATATATATATATATATATTATGGATTTATACATATGCATTTTAGTAAGACACTTTGTTGCCATGCAGTTAAAATAAATCATGTCGAGAACTACGATTTTCTCGTCTGAGTTTAAGGTTTAGCATTGAGACACTTATTACAATAAGCCGTGAAATAAATGTTTATATAATTTATAAAAAAAATATATGGATCTGTAATTTTCAAATAAAATAAGCTTTAGACTGTGCAAAAATAAAAACAGTATTTTAAATTTTTGTTGGGTTAGTTAATTGATATGTGTAACTATTTTTGATCACAGTAATATAAACAATCCAATATTTCGCAGTACATCTTAATTTCATTACACTTTGCATATCACAGATGTTTTACAGCGACAGCTTTGAGATTTTAAATTAGAATATGTGAGAGAAATGAAATTTTCCTTGAAAAATTGATAATTCCAGCGAACAGTGTAATAAAAGACGTAAAGTATCCAATCAAATGTGTAACGAAAACTCCAAAAATTTCACCTAGTTGTATTGGATGATCTGCTTTAATCAAAACAGGTGGCTTACGTTTCTTCGTATGTGTTATCTACGGCTAACTCTTCACGAATTGGTATAATATTTTCATGCTGCACAGTTGGCTGATTATACGATTTATTCGTCTTTTTCAGCAAAAGTGAAATTATTCTGAATTGTTTCCTGTGTTAATAAATATAGGTATCACAAGTTTTTCTAATATTTCCCCACACAGTAATTTCCACATAGTAAGCAATAAAATATTTGAAGCACATTCCTTAATGATTTCTTTATCTTGCATGAGAGATGAATTACAATGCCAACTTTGGGATTTCAAATCAGAATATATTTACGAAATAAAATTTTCTACGAAATTTGATTAGTTTAGCGGACAGTGTTATATTTATTATAAGGTTATATTTTTGGAATACTATTTCTGATAAATAAGGATACCGTAAAACACATCATAAAATTTAAACTTAATAGTAGATATTATAAGCAGTCAAGTGTGAGTGTGTGAAGCAATAAATACTAAAAATACTTGTAAGTACGCGTCTTGGATCCAAAATATTAAACGAAGTATTAAACACAAAATATTAAACAAAATATTAACCAAAATATTAAACACTTTACTTCTTCATCTGTAATAGCTATGGGAAAGTCAAATGTGAAGAAAAGGTAGGGGATAGGCCCCAGGATACTTCCTTGAGGTACTCCTGCATTTATTTTCAGTGTTAAAGAGCTTTGATTATTGCGAGTAACTTGAAAATGCCTGTTAGTAAGATAATAATTTAATAGTAATATTAAGTCCGTGTCCATATTTATATTAATTAATATTTGGATGAGTCCTTTGTGCCATATTTTGTCATTGACACGTCTAGCATTACCATAGCAGTGTAGAAATTTCTGTGAAGATTGCCTCCAATAATTTCAATTATTCTAATTAATTGTTTAACTGTTGAGAGATTTTTTCTAAATCCATATTGTTGATTTAGTAACATGTGAAAGTAAAGTTTCATTCTGTTATAAATTATTCTTTCGAAGATTTTTCCTAATGTGGGTAACAAACTTTTGGGTCTATAAGTTTCAGCTTTTCTGGGATCTTTGCCCGGTTTGGGAAATATTATTACATCAGCAGTTTTCCAAATGGTGAGAAATTAACAGTATTTCATACAATCATTGAAGATTTTGACAAGTTTTGTAAGATAATCTTTTGGAAGGTATTTGATCATGGAATTGGATATTTTATCACCTCCAGGTGCCTTTTTGGTTTATAGTCTTTTTACTATTTCAATTAAATCATCTATGTGGGTAGGAGTTATAGTTACTCTAGGTTGGTTGTAGTTGATGAAATAGTCTACATTTTGTTCTACAATTTGAATAAACGTTTTGTTAAAATCAGGATTTGGAGTGAATTGGCTATGCAGTGAATTATTTGAGAAAATTTCAAGTTTTTCTTCATTGGAGTAGACATAACCGTTTTGACCTGTTATTTTGTATTTTCTTCCTTTTGATTGGCAAAAGTCCAGATCGAGTTATCTTCAGTTATCTCATATTTGTTTCTAGTTTTCATTTCTAATTTCAGAACAAAGTTCTTTAATTAGTTTGTTCAATTTATTCATTTCTGTTTTACATTGTGGGTTTAGGGTTTTTTGAAATTTTCTTCTTGTTCTGTTTCTTTCTTTTATAGTTTCTCTTATATTTTTAGGTAATTTTAGATAATTTTTTTGATATTTTACTGCTTTCGTTGCAGAATGTTTTGCATTTATTTTGTTTTCGGTAAAAATTCTTGTCTTCAGAAATTTTATTTTGAATTATTTGATATGCTTTATGGTTTTCATTATTTTTCCAGGCTTGATCCTATACAATAATGTAATATAATTTTCAGCTTGTTCTGAAAAGGCATTTTTTTCTATTATTTTGTTGATTCCCAGTTTGTAAGTACGTCAAGTCGTAAATCTGACTAAATAATTCTTTTAATTAAAAAAAAGTTGGTTATTTTTCTCTTCAATTTACAAGGCGTACATTTTAAGCTAAAAGCAATAAGTATTGAAAAATGACACCCTTAAAAATAAAATCCCCTCCCAGATGCTTCCAATACTGTGGTCTGAGGAATTCGAATCGCGCTTGTACTTATTACTCTCTCTACCCCCCCCCTTAACATTTCCTAAGGAAGAAATGTATTGTGTCTGGTGGGCTTAACGTTAAAATATGTGATGCCCAAAGTTCTTCCGCTGATGTAACATGGATGAGGGAATGAGGGTTTCAAACGTGACCACATCAATCGATCGTGGTTTGGTTTGTTTATCACTCAACGGTAATTTTTTTACACATAAGGGCTAATTAGACCGGGACCTACGGCTTAAAGTGGATTCCAAACCACTACAAACATCCATGCCCAAGGTGGGATTCGAACCCACGAACTGTTGAACCGAAGGCAAGAGCGTTAACCATTCGGCTGCCAGCTCGGCATCATCAATTGACCATGATTCGGAATTAAGATTTATTTCTTGCTAGGTGACTTCAAAACTTTTATACTTACGCTTTTCATTTACTCCGCGATTTATGTATATTAATTTGAATGGAAAATGATTGTACTATCAATGCAACGATAATGATTTTTAATGTTTATATGAAATAAATTTTCTTCAAACAGCTGTTTTAATCTGTTTGGTTAGTAAATTGTACTTTTTGTCTTTTGATTCACTGGTTATTAATGCTTTATCCTATTTGATAAAATTTCAATGTTGGATTTCCTTAATTGTGCAATATTTGAATATTTAAAAGTTGCTCTGATATAACTTACTTATAATGTTAAAACTCAATTGTTTGTTGTCATCTTCATTGCATTGCATAGAAAAATGATCAGGAAATTAGTTTATGAAATGTATCTTATTAAAACATAACATAAAATCATTACCTTCAAGAGGGCAATAATTGGATATTTTGCCATTGTCATAATAAGGATGAATTTGCTATTTGAATTCGGACAGCAAATCAAATAGGTGTAAATTGGCTCTTCCTCAGTAGCTACCATGTAAATATTGGCGAAACAAAATGACAAAATTTTTATGCTAATAACCCTAAGACGCATAAGAATAAAATAAATATTTTAATAGTTGAATAAATTTTATTTGAAATACGACAGATAAACATATTTTTAGCAAATATTTTACAAAAAATGAAAGCCTGAAATATGATAGTATATTTATAAAGTGAATAAGATACTCTGAAAACATTTTCTCATTCAAAACGCTAAATAATAATATAGTTAAGATATGTGAATCATAGATTCGAAACAACAAAATTTTGATTTTCTCAAAAAATAATCTTAATTATAATTCTCAATGATATGTATTTAAAAAATCATTGTTTTAAGTAGAAATTATATGTTGTTGTATAACCCAAAAAATATGTTTTAGATTTAAAAAAATGAAATATAAGAATTCAAATAATAGAAAATGGAGGTAAAACTAAAAATTTTTGGCAATTTTATGTAGCAAAATTATACTGAGAACTTAACATTAAAATTAAAAATTTTCAGTAAAATAATAAAACATTTAATTATAGCCTTATGAGAAAAATAACGAAAATAAATGGCTATACAGCCTTAACCTTCTAACGAAATTGAGTTCTGCGTTTTTAATGGAAAATGAGAAATAATTAAACATTTAACTACAATGCTAACCTTTCTGGAATAATTAATATATAACTGTTAATAAAAAGTCCTTCTTGCACTGTAATTTAGTTTTGCTACCAATATTAATTTATACTTAGTGATCTATTTCATTTTAGAAAATCCTTTGTTAACAAAAAAAAAAAAAAAATAAAATAAAAAAAAATAAATAAATAAAAAAATAAATAAAAAAAAATCAAATTTTGTTACATTTGTTTTTGTTGTCGGCCCAAGTACTGTAATGCTTAATTTAGCCCATAAATATATTCACAATTAACATATGAATCTCTAACCTTCCCTTACATAATTTTAAACTCTTTAACCCTAGAATTTTTAAAAAATAAAAAAAAACTATGTAATGATTTTACCATAAGAAAAAAGAAAAAAATTACAGAAATGGATTAAATTAATTATTTTGGACATGACGTTACATTACTTTAAGATTAAATTAGAACTGTACTGAAAATATCGTAATGTAACATTCAATTCTTAGTCTATAGGAAACAGAGTATTTATATAATTTTATAGAAAAACATATACAGTATAAACTGACTGATATTAAAACAGCATCTACATTACAGAAACAAAAGTTTACTAGTTTCAAAAACCATATGATGGATCATAAAAAATATAGCAAACTGGCAACTGTGTGTCTAATCGCGTTTGATAAATTGTCGTGCCGTTCACTTAGTACACCACTTATTTTGCGCCTATCTGCTTTGAGTATGGCTGATTGCTTGTATGCTGAATATCTATCGTAATTATTTATAAAATTATTTTAATTCTCAATTGCACAATTCATGGAGAAAAGGTTAGCAGACTATCAAAGGGGTTGGACTTTTGCCTGTTGGTCAACAGAGAGTATTGAACGCAAATCCACAAAATCATCGCCTTCCAAAGACCCGGCACCTTACAATGGATACCAGCGCACGTTGATATCCCTGGCAGCAAAATAACCGATGAACTCTCTTATAAGGTCAGTAATTCTCCTCAGCCATCCAAATGACTTCAACGCAGCAGCGAACGCGTAAAATAATTTGCCAGAGACATAAAAAAGTTTTCAATTCCAGGATTAAACAGCAACAAAACCATTTCAACTATAATAGCCAGACCTAGAACAAAACATTTGATTGGCATGAAAATTTCTAAAACGGACAGAGCATATACACCAGGCCTAGTCCTTCCTGTTCGGATAACATCCAACTGTTTCCACAATACATATTCGGCTGCGAAGCAATGTTTGTCAAGCTTTTTAACATCAGCATAGATGATCCTATGGATCTTCTTTTTACAGATAAAACTGTAGAGATCACCAGATTCACCTTTGACAGCTTTAGGGTTTTTGCACGCACTGAGCAGACACGACACATAAATAATTTTTTAATTATTATTTAAAATTCATTTTTGTTTCCACATGATTTATTTAAGTGTAATAATTGTGCCAATAGATGGAATTATAAAACTTATGTTCCACAAGAATATAAAAAAATAATTTACCCTTCCTTGGAGTATTTTACCTTGGTTGAAGATATTTTACCGGTCCAAGTGTGAAACACTGCGCTAGAACACGAATCATCAAAAAGTCAAACAAGAAAAGGACTGTTAAATAGTCCAAACTTAACTGAATATAATACAGGTTAATATATGATCGACAGCTATATTTTTATTTCAGAATCAATCATTCCTCTTACTGAAGGAAAGTAACTGCACTGTCGATTATGAACTCAGAGATTTTAATAAAATCGTGGCGAATATATTCAGCGCAATGTAAGCCCAGTTTTATAAAGCATGTATCAGATTATATTCAATAGTTTCAATTGAAAAAATGCTAAAAAAACCTGTGGCAAGAACTGATCACTTCCGGAATTTCATTGCATAGTTAATACTCTAGACGCAATGAACTTGTATATTAATGATGTTGAAAACAAAACGTTATCCACAACCTTTTATGTGGCAAGCAGGTTTATTAAAATATACGCAGCCATTGAAGAAAGAGAAAAAATTTACCTTTCAATTTTAATGAATATAAGTTATTCACCCACAAACATCGACGAAATGAGAAGCCCACAACCACTCAGAATTTCATTTTAGGACGAATTTAATATTAGTTAAGATGCATTTTATACGTAAGAACTATTAGAAATTAATTGATTGAAGACATAAAGAATGAATTTAAAATAACTAGAAGCAAAATACCATAGATTTTGAGCGCCAGAAAACATATTAATTGAAACGAGTGTGTCCTTTTTGAATACCGGAGCAGGGAAATAACTTGCTATTTCGAAAAACTGAAAAGAGGGGTTTTTAAATTTGTTTGAAGTCCAAACAAATTAGAAATGACTCACACAATTAACCTCATGTTTACTAATAAAATAAAAATATGATTATTACTGAAACATGAATTTTATTTTGCACATGATTCCCATATTATATTAAATAATTATAGCAGTACATATATATATTGTACAAAAAGGGAATAAGTTTATAAAAATTTTATTTCTAAATCCTATATTTATTTCTTATGACAAATTTTGGATTTATAATAATTTTTACTAATCCTTACGAGATCGTCAATACGTGAGTGTATAATTTATTCTGTTTCTTAAAACATGAATACTAAATAATCTCCTAAATTTTTCTAGGAATTAAATTGATCCATCAATACATATATTTAGTGTATTTATTCATATTTATCTACTTATTTATATGGCCAGATTGGGGTACACTTTATATATTCGTCATTCTGTTATAATTTTTAATTCTTTAATCCTTTTAATTGCTATGACGAATTACAGTTTGCTTCTCTTTATTGATGCAAAATTTAATACACACACCACACACACACACATACATACTTACATATATATATGTATGTATATTATGTATATATATATATACATACAAATATACATACATATATATATATATATATATATATATATATATATATATATATATATATATATATCCATTCACTTTTGTAAAGCAAAATTGCTGGGACACTTGCGCTTTACAAAATGAAACTATAATAAAATTATTTAAAAACACGTGTGCAAATTTTTTTGAGTGTGTTTTATACATAAATTTAGTAAAAATTATTACATAACATACATTTTGTGTCAAATTATTAAAACATTAATTATTCAAAATATGAACAGTAATTAATTCAAAATACAGTTGCTTAGAACGGAGCAAAAAATTGCTCATATATGTGTTGGGACACCATTAGATATGAAAGAAAAATAGTCTGAAATAAGCAATAAAAATATTTTTTGGATGTTCAATTTTTACTCAAAAGCTATTGGCAATACTTTATAAAATCATCAGCAGTATTTCTCTCCAGATTGTTTTGAAATTATTGTGTTTTTTAATTATGTGCAGCCTTGAATGCTAATCGAAAAGAAACTGCTCCTGAAATTTGAAAATTACTTATTCATTTGCATATTGAATTTGAAAAATCTATTAGAGTAACTGCTGAAACACTTACTTGAATCATTCAACATTTTTTAATATCATTAAACGACAAAAAGAATCATAGGATTCAGAATTAAAGAAGACATGGCTGACCATCATAGCTATCCAATGGAATAAAACGAATAGTCGTTCGAATTATTAAAAAAAACCAAGTATGAGTGCTCTTAAAGTTGCTGCTGATTTACAAGCATTATATGGTGTAACTGTTAATTCTGAGATTATTAGAAGATTAATTCGGTCTGTGTGTGGGCTGGATATCACGGTAGAGTAGCCAAGAAAATTTTTTTCGTTAGAATAGAAAACTCAGACTGTCTTTCGCTAAATCCAACATAAATAAAAATTCTAATAAGTGAAATAAAATTATATTTGCTGATGAAAGTAAGAGTAATATATTTGGTCCTGATGGTGTAGAATCTTGGTGTGGAGAAAACCGAGGGAAGATTTTCCTAAACAAAACTGTTGGTGCCAACAGTAAATCATGTTGGTAGAGGTGTTAAGGTATGAGGGTTTATGTCATCCGCTGGGAATTTTTTTTCCTCATACGAAAGTGTGTTGCTTTCTTTTAATACAATAATTTATACAAATATGATTCATAAATCATGTCTGAATTATTTAAATATACAATTAACGTATGAAACGGAAAATATCTTAAACCAATAAATTTTCCAAAAAGTTGAAAGACACAACTCTTCAGATGAGCAACGGATTGGTGACAGGACGCATGCACAATGCTTGTGAGATTTGTATTTTTTTAATCCAAGTACGCAATATCTTGATTTCAGAATTTGTGATTGTTTGCTGTTCCCTAATTAAATTTTTTGTGATATAAGAAAAAATCGCTCGGATTTGATTTGAATGCCAAATAAATTCATTTTGTTCTTTTCAAAGGTCCGAATTTTCCGATGTGAATAAAGATCAAGAGAATACTGGTGCTCACACATTTTTTAGGCCGACTGTACAAAAATATTTTACCAGTTTTTGGAGTATTTTACCTTGCTTGGAAATATTTTACCGGTCCAGTTCTGAAACACTGCGCTAGAACACGAATCATCAAGGAATCAAACAAGAAAAAGACTGTTAAATAGTTCAATCCTAATTGAATATAATGCAGGTCAATCAATATACGATCGACATTTATATTTTTATTTCAGAATCATGGATTCCTCTTACTGAACGAAACTGACTGCACTGTCGATAATGAACTCGGGTTTTAATCAGATCGTGTGGAATATGTTCAGTATAATGTAAGTCCAGTTTTACAAAACATATATCAGATTATAATCAATAGTTTCAATTAAAAAAATGCTAAAAAATTCCTGTGGCAAGGATTGATTACTTCTGGAATTTCTTTACGAAATTAATACTCTAGACCAGTGGTGCCCAAACTAGAGGCCACCAAATTTTTATGAAATGCATTATGCCTGCATGCTGCGTACCATATAGTGTACGTATAAAGAGTGAAAACCTGTTACACTCACTGTCTGCTTAATTGCAATTTCATGCTGTCCGCTCTTTCTTTGACTGTAATGCGTAATGTATGTAATGTGTGAAGACGCAAGTTTTTCACTCCGGTAAATATCGCCCTCTTCGCTGTGATTCACCAGTTTTATTGAAAAGCGCCTATTTGGCTAGACGTTAACCGCAGGGAAAGGGCAAAAATTCACTTCCGTGATCAGCCAATCAGATGGCAAAATACGCGGTGTTTCTGATAGTCCGAGTGAAGACGTGAAGTGTTCGCATGAAGTTGTAGCATGTAGCAAGTGGCCTGCAATTGTTTTAGTTTATCCTCGAGTTTTATCATGTGACGTTGTGTAATTAGGATTTTCTTTTGTATTTTTATCGAGCTTTTCTTTTCTTTGTTATCAGATATGTACTACCATTAGATAAAGATCTCTGTTAAATGTATTGAATTTCTTGAAAAAAAATGATAAAATTTTACATATTTTTTTGTTTTAGTTTAAATAATTTAACCCCTATCTTCACAATGGATAAATGGGTAATACCAAGTACATATTCAGTTAACAAACGAACAAATACTGATGAGAAGTCCCAAAATACTGAACTAAATGCCCGATCTAAAAAAATAAGAAAATACAATAAGGAATTTATTAAGTATGGTTTTAAATTTTGTGTTGTTGATAGTGAAGAACGCCCGATATGTGTCATTTGCAACGAAAAATTAGCAAATGGGAGCATGAAACCAGCTAAATTAAAAAAGCACATGGAAACTAAACATAAATAACTTCAATATAAAAATGCCGATTTTTTTCAAAGACGATCTGAAAATTCAAAGTGCACTTTTAAAGAAATTTACAACAATACCTCAGAAAGCATTACGAGCTTCTTTAGAAGTTTCTTATCTAATAACAAAAACAATAAAACCCCATACAATTGGATAATCCCTTATCCTTTCTGCAGCAATTTAGATGACATCATTTATGCATGGCGATAAATATGGAAATGAACTAAAAACAATACCATTATCAAGAGATACCGTGTCTCGGCTTATTTCCGAAATGTCTCACGAAATATCGAATCAGAAGTCATAAAATGCATACAAAATTCATCTGTATTTGCTTTACGACTGGACGAGACTACCTATAATACTAAAATGTCGCAACTAATTATTTACGTTAGGTTTATTTTTAATGAAGATATAACAGAAACGTATTTATGTTGCAAAAGTTTGGATGGAAAAAGCAACCGGAGAAAAATATTCGAAGTAATAAATGAATATTTTGAAATAAAATCCCTTACCTGGCCAAACTGTGTTGCGGTTTGTACTGATGGTGCTGTAGCATTAACAGGTTCGAATAAAGGGCTCAGAGGCTTTATTCAAAAGGTAGCGCCTCATATGGTATTTAATTACTGTATAATTCATCAGCAAGCTCTTGTTGCAAAAGAAATGGATAAAGAGTTGCACAACATATTACTGTTAGTTCAATTAACTACATTGAATGCAACAGCCACAACAGCCGTCCCTTTTTAATACTTTGCAATGAGATAGGCTCAACATAAGAGAGATTACTGTTACACATCGAAGTCAGGTGGGAAAATACTATTATTTGATATTTGATTTGAGAAATGAACTGTACATGTTTTTAATCGAAAAGAAACAGATTGGCAAGTTATTATATCAATGAAGTTTGGTTAGGGAAGCTGAGCTATTTAGTTGATATTTTCGAAAAACTTAACTACTTAAATTTGAGCTTGCAAGGTGAGAATTCAACTATCATAACTTCAGCCAGTAAAATTCAAGCTTTTAAGAAAAAGCTTAGCATCTGGCAAACTGAACTGAACAAAAACAACACCGACATGTTTCTTTGCTTTAACGATTTTATCAAGGAAAATAATATAATATTTACATTTAAAAAAACATTTCCAATCACATTGAAAAGTTAAAGGAAAATTTTTCGAGAATTTTCCTGAAAATGATCTTGGTTGGATTCGCGATTTATTTCCCTTTGACATTCAACTCTTCAAATTAGTGAGAAAGAGCAATTAATAGATCTAATTAGTGATTATATTCTTCGAAATCAATTTAAAACTCAGTCTTGCCAAAATTTTTGCCTATCCGTGGAAAAACAATATTCCGATTTATGCAAGAATGCCATCAGAGTGTTAATACAATTTGCATCAACGCATTTATGTGAAACTGGATTAAGCAAATTAGTTTCAATAAAAACCAAATACTTCTCGCGTTTAAGCCCTAAAGATGATACGTGAATTGCAATTAGCAACATGCATCCAAACATCGATGAGATAATTAGAAACTTAAAGCCACATACATCTCATTAAAGGGCAATTTACTGATTTTTGTATTATACAAAAAATATTTTCTTAAAATTATAGATAAAATTAATACTAGTCAAATATGATGATGTTTTTATTCGATGAAACGCGAAAGAAATGCGCGAAATATACATCGTATTTGTGAACATTTATCTCTAGGAGTCGCCAAAAATTTTCTCTCTGGAAATGGGGTCGCAGTCGAAAAATGTTTGCGCACCACTGCTCTAGACGCAATGAGCTTGTATATTAATAATGTTGAAAACAAAACGTTATCCACAAACTTTTGTGGGGGATGCAAGTTTATTAAAGTATCCACAGTCATTGAAAGAAACGGAAACATTTACCTTGCAACTTCAGCTAATATGTGATACCCATCCACAAACATCGACATAGTGAGAAACCCACAGCCGCTCAGA
This sequence comes from Latrodectus elegans, assembly GCA_030067965.1. NCBI lineage: Eukaryota > Metazoa > Arthropoda > Arachnida > Araneae > Theridiidae > Latrodectus > Latrodectus elegans. The sequence goes on along the minus strand of CM057820.1, from coordinate 22,496,694 downwards.
ATTTCATTTTATCATTATTTTAAAATTAACTAAAGTGAATTTTATAGATAAGAACTATTATAGAAATTAATTGATTGAAAAAACAACAAACAAAAATGAATTTCAATTAACTGGAAACAAAATGTCATAGATTTTGAAAGCCTGAAAACCTATTAGATGAAACTAGTCTGTCATTTTTGAATACGGGAGCAGGAAAATACCTTGCTATTTCGAAGAACTGAAAAGAGGGGTTTTCAAATTCGTTTGCCGTCCAAAAAAATTTAAAATCCCTCCCACAATTTACCTCATTTTTACCAATAAAATAAAAATATGATTATTATTGAAACATGAATTTTATTTTGCACATGATTCGCATATTATATTAAATAATTATAGCAGCACATATATTGTTCAAAAAGTGAATAATTTCATAAAAATTTAATTTCTAAATCTAACATTTATTTCATATGACAAATTTCGGATTTTAAAATACTTTTCACTTATCCTTACGAGTTCGTCATTACGTGAGCGTCTACTTTATCTGTTTCTTTAAACATGAATACCAAATGATCCTAAATTTTTCTAGAAATTAAATTGATCCATCAATACATATTTAGTGTATCTATTTATGTGTTTATCTGCTTATTTATATGACTAGATTAGTACATTTATTTCTTAATTCTATTGTAATTTTTCATTCTTTCATCCTTTTAATCGCTATGACGAATTACATTTTCTGGCTATCTATTTATGCAAAATATAACACACACACACACATACATATATATATACATATATACACACACAGTCAGTCAAAAAAGTTTTGGTACACTTGGGATGCGTAACATGTAAAGCTATTTAAAAATATTTATCATCTTAAAAGAAAAGAAAAAGTAATCAAGAAGTGCTTTAACATTTGGTATATACTATATAATTAAAGGTTTGTTAATATATTATCTTTATAATTTGATATAGCTTTTTGAATATAATTTAAAGGCACAGAAGTGTCAAAAAAGTATTGGGACATTTTTGAAATGAGCAAGTAAAACAATAAATATGTCACATAAAATTTAATTTGTTAGCACTTTTTTAGACAACACTTTTCAACATAAGATGTCAATAAAATCGGTTACATGTAGAGCAATGGCAAAAAACAAAGAGATTTCGATGGATGTGCGAAATTTGGTAATTAGCCATTTGAAAAATTTAAAGTCAGTTCGCTGTATAGGATAAATCTTGGAGCTGAGTAAGTCTACAGTTTTTAACATTATTCACAGGCTCACGGAAACAAATAGTATTGAAAAAAAGCAGTGATCAGGGCGTCCTAGGACATTTACTGAACATGAAGAAAGATGAATTGTGAGACAAGTTCTAATTAATCCAAGAGCCAGTGCAGTAGAAATGACTCTGAGATGTAAAAGCATATTCGGGAAATCTGTAAATCCTGAACCTGTCAGAAATGTTTTAAGAAAACATAGGTATCCTGGTAGAGTACCCCCAAGAAAGCCCTACATTTCCAAAGCAAATAGACAGGATAGACTGGCATTTGCTAAAATGTATGAAAAGTAGCCACCAGAATTTTGGGAAAATGAAGTTTTCGTAGACGAAAGCATTTTCGGATCAGAGGGGAGGCAAAAAATCTGGTGGACACGATAGGTTTTTGGAGGGGGTAGAAAGTAATTAAGCACACCCTTCCCTCAAATTCTACTGACCACAGTAGGGGAAGTACATCTGGAGTACATCTTTTAAGAAGTTATTTTTAAGGATGCCAATTTTCAATATTTATTGCTTTTGGCTTAAAATGTGTGCCTTGTAAATGGAAATCAAAAATCGCCAAAAATTTCAATCATTTAAGAGTTTTTCAGTCATTTCTATGACTTGAAGTATTTATGTGTTCTTTTAGTTTTTATTGTTATACTCATTTGTCTGCTTGTAACGTCTGCCATTGAATGTTATCATAGTAAGTTAAATAACATGAGTAAATCAGGCACAGAAATATTATTGGCTGTTGCTTTGGACTGTGATAATGGTGAAAAGAAAACAAACAATAAAAAAAAATGGGCAAAAAATTGGTTGCTCTAGCGTGAAACTTTCACATCTAAATTTGATTACAGAAATACAGTCGGAAGATAAATATTTCTTTAATTACATGAGGAGGAAGGAAAAATTGTATGCAACGTTGTTGGATAAGGTAACACCTTTCATTATAAGAAAAGATACATCCATGTTCTCATCTTTAAGTTCTCATGAACCATTAAGTGCAACTTAGAACTTTCTGACAAGTAATGTTAATAAAAGAGCCACATTAGTACATCAAAAAGTTTATCTATCGAGTATTAATTATTATTATTTATTAGTAGATATAGAATCAATTATTAATTTGTTATCTATTATTCAAGTATTCTTAGATTTTATAATATTTTTTTAAATGATTTTTAAATAAAAGGGAAACAAATTAACATTTGCCAAATGATAATTCATAACTGAAAGTGCATTTAATTTCAATTTCGCTTAAAGGTAAATATTTTTCTTTTATTATTAATCATTTAATTATTCTTAATTATCTAATTTTATTATTGTTTAATTGTATAAACAATATATTTAAAGAAAACAATAAAATAATCTCAAAAAATACCTTATTGTTTAAACTTAATTCATATTTAAAAATATAGAAATTAAAATTTCAAAATGTTTTTTTTCAAGATTTGTAAGCATTCTGAAATAAAAAATATATTATTTTCTAATAAAGCTTATTATAAAATTTCGTAGTTAAATTTTACTTTAAACGTGTAATTATATATATTCATTCAGATCGAGAATAATTTTACAAAATAAATTAATGTAACTTATTTCATCACCATTCTTAACAAAACGTGTGTCCGAATTCATGGAAGATACTGCAGCACGCGGTATTGAAGTTTCGTCCAGAAATGATAAATATTCAAAGTACCATAAAGTCAGCACACATATACATCTTCCATGCTTACACAACTTTTTTCGATTCATTGATTTTTCTCTTTTATAGGTTCTACGGACGGCATTAATTTTTTCCTTTACTTCGTTAATTGAAGCCTTTTCATCTATCTTTTTATATATTTCTAATTATTTTTCGTAAGTTAACTTTCTTTTTATTTTATTTGTGTAATCGACACTCATTATTTGCCACAAACAAGGCTCATCTTTATAGGTTTCAAACAATTCCTGCAATATTTGCTTCATGGACATTTTTAAAAAAAGAGATCTAATGTTCGCAACGTGTTGTAAAACGTGAATCTAAGTTTCAGTAAATGAGAAATTTCAAATATTAACTATCCCAAGTGTCGCCAAGAAATAATTTGCAACCCTGTGGGACAGACACGTGGCAACGGGTAGCAATTGCTTACGTCCTGTGTTGGAAGAAAAATCAAAGCTTGTTTGAATTTTCTCGAACCTGTCAAACTTCCCCACCCACGGTACAACTTGTTCACCGTACAGCAAATCCATCCAACAAATCTCATGGTGTATAGCGGGCTTAATACGGAATTGCATGTCAAACATTTTCCCCAGACTAATTGGTTGTGGCCTCCATACATCAAAGTATGGAGGCCACAACCAATTAGTCTGGGGGTGCATGGCAAGCTCTGGTGTTGGAAACTTAGATTTCATAGACGGTATAATGAATAAATATGTCTAACTAGACATTCTCAAGCGAAATTTAAAGCAAAGTGCGAGAAAGTTGGGAATAGCAAGCCATTTTAATTTGTACCAGGATAACGACCCAAAACATACTGCTCACATTTGCAAGTTATGGGCCCTTTACCACTGTCCTGGTGTGATTAATACTCCTGCACAGAGTCCAGACCTTAATTTCATCGAAATTGTATTGGATTATTTGCAGAAAAACTCAATGAACACCACATTTCTAACAAGCAGGAGTTAAGAAAACATCTGATTGAAGAGTGGGCCAAAATCGACGGGTCGTTTTGTGCAAAACTGGTGAAATCCATGCCAAATCGCTTGTTAGAGATCATAAAGTACAAAGGTGGTCCAACAAGATATTAACTATCAATTGTTTGCTGTTTTTTTTATTTATTGGGCATTGTCCCAATACTTTTTTAAGCTTATTTTTTGTCTTGAATTTTTTTCTTTAAATTATAACAATAATTACATTAATATTTGAATTTTGTTTCAGTCACTGTGATCTGCATTTAACAAAATGTCATATACGTCTTTTTATCATTTGTGTATTTAAGTTATATATTATGATAAAATTTAATGAACTTATATTGTGTCCCAATACTTTTTTGACAGAGTGTATATATATATATATATATATATATATATATATATATATATATATATATATATATATATATATATATATATGTATATATGTATGTATGTATGTATGTATTCATTATGATTTCTTTGATTTATTTTAATGGATAATAAGTAAATAAGAACCAGTTTCTGAGAATACTAGACACATTTTAAGGGATTCCATTTATTTCATATTATTATAGATTTATACATGTGCATATTAGTAAGACATTTATTTATGTTACTACACAGTTAAAATAAATCAAGTCAAGAAATACGATTTGCTCTGGTGCACTTAAGGTTTAGCGTGGAGATACATTTATTACAATAAACCGTGAAATGAATGTTTATATATTTTACAAAAAGAAAAATATATAAATCTGTAATTTTTAAATAGAATAAGTTTTAGACAGTGCAAGTATATGAAAACTATTCTAAATTGTTTGTTGGGTTAGCTAATTGATATGAGTAATTATATTTCCTCAGTTATAAAAGCAGTCCAATATTTAGCTGTAAAGCTTAATTTCACTACACTTTGCATACCAGATGTTTTATAGCGAGAGCTTTGAGATTTTAAATTAGAATATGTGAGGAAAATAAAATTTTCCTCAAAAAAATATTAATTCAGCGATGAGTGCTATTAAAGACGTCAAGTATCCAATCAAAAGTATAACGAAGACTCCAAAAATTTCCCCTAGTTGTATTGGATGAACAGCTTCAATCGGAACAAGTGGCTTACGTATCTTCATATGTATTATATACGCCTGCTCATTCACGAATTGGTATAATATGTCTGTGCTCCACAGACGATTGATTATCTTATTAATTCGCCTTTTGCAGCAAAAGTCCTTGTTGAAAGCAAAGGCCACAGTAGTCGTCAGCAACGTCTCTTCGGACTGAAATAGTTCATTAGAGTCTCCAAAAGGAAGTTTCATAAAGGCATTGCCACCGATGACGGCATGGCCTTCGTCCAGAACATTCATGTATAGTTCCAGAGATCTCTTTATGTTCCACTGATTTTGCGAAATGATTTCAAACAACTCTTTTATGTGTGGCTGAGGTAAATATTGAAACAAGTCTTGAACTACTGAACCATCTGCCATGTAGACTTTGAGCTTCTTCATCTTAATAGCTTCCAGTAATTCCCTGAAAGTCTTGACGATCACCCCGTCAGGTGGTACGGCTGTTTGGGAAAGTAACACTTGAGTGTATGCGAAGGAAATAACTAAAGCGAACACTAACCAAGAACCGTTAAGGAATCTTTCCTTCAGAGATTGCATTCTGATGTCCATAGGTTGTTTTATGAACGAAGAAACCATTTCCAAACATAATCTCATCACATTGTACTCCCTGCCCAAAAGAAAATAGTAGATAAATCCGAATATCGGGAGTAAGAAAATCAAAGTGAGCCACAAAGTTTTCGTAAAGGCGTAAAAAAAGGCGTTTGTAACAGGCAAATTTTGTGGTCTTTTCATGCCGAATGTAATATAACCTAAAGTATATCCATCACTGAAATCAAAATATTTTAATCTCTCATAAGTAGGAGCGAGAACACAGGCGCCTATATCAGCCTCTCCTCTCTGGAGCAGACCAAACACTCCTGTCCAGTTTCCGTCAGGTCCTTCCTCACCATATAGGTCATCTTCCGAAACAATGATATCAAACGGAACGCCAAATGCTCCCAGAATTACTTCTAGATATCGGCCGTCGAATCCAAAAAATTTGTAACTGCCATCTTCCTGTTTGACAACTTCTATAGTATTCGGAAGTTGGCGGATAGCGACAGTGATTTTTTTAGGAAGTTGCATCTGTCTTTAGGGATATTTTCGAACGAAATTGTACTTTGAAAAGGAAAATAGCAATACCATAAGTAGGGAAATAAAGTTGTTTCTGATCAATCACACTCACTGAATGTTTGCATTTGAGAAGAAAATTTGTATATAGAAAAGGTTTTTTTCGAAATCAGGGTGTTGGTTTGCTTGCGTGCAATACTTAATTTAGGCTATATGTTTGAGAAATCATTGAATATAATTGAGATTTGCTATTATTCTTTCCATAATCCAAAAATACATTAGTTAAAATTTGCGAGTAAATAAATGTTTCATAAAATAAACATGTCATTTTAATGCATTTTGCTTTTTGGAAAAACTGAAAAGATGTCTTTTTAATTTCTTTTGAAATCCAAAAAAACTAGGAATCACTCACACAATTTACCTGGTTTTTATCAATAAAATAAAAATATGATTATTACTGAAATACGAATTTAATTATATATATATATATTATGAATTTATACATATGCATATAGTAAGACACTTATGTTATCATACAGTTAAAACAAATCATGTCAAGAATTACGATATCCTCTTGTGTGCGTTTAATTTTTAGAATTTAAACAGATTTATTACAATAAGCCGTGAAATAAATGTTTATATATAAGAAAAAAATGTATGGATCTGTAATTTTCAAACAAAATAAGTTTTAGACAGTGCAAAAATAAAAAGAGTATTTTAAATTGTTTGTTTTGTTAATTAACTGATATGAGTAATTATGTTTCCTCACAGCAATAAAAGCATTCTAATATTTGGCAGTACATCTTAATTTCATTATAGTTTGCATATCAGATGTTTTATAACAACAGTTTTGACATTTTAAGTTAATGTATGTGAAAAAAGTGAAATTTTCCTTCAAAAGTTGATAATTCCAGCGAACAGTGTAATTAAAGACGAAAAGTATCCAATCAAATGTATAACAGACTCCAAAAATTTCACCTAGTTGTATTGGATGATCTGCTGCAATCAAAACAGGTGGCTGACGGTTGTTCGTATGTGTTTGTACGACTAACTCTTCACGAATTGGTATAATATTTTCATGCTCCACAGTTGGCTGATTATGCGATTTATTCATCTTTTACAGCAAAATTGAAATTATTCTGAATTGTTCCCTGTGTTAATAAATATAGGTATCACAAGTTTTTCTAATATTTCCCCACACAGTAATTTGCACATAGTAAGCAATAAAATATTTGAAGCACATTCCTTAATGATTTCTTTATCTTGCATGAGAGATGAATTACAATGCCAACTTCGGGATTTCAAATCAGAATATATTTACGAAATAAAATTTTCTACGCAATTTGATTAGTTTAGCGAACAGTGTTATATTTATTATAAGGTTATATTTTTGGAATACTATTTCTGATAAATAAGGATACCGTAAAACACATCATAAAATTTAAACTTAATAGTAGATATTATAAGCAGTCAAGTGTGAGTGTGTGAAGCAATAAATACTAAAAATACTTGTAAGTACGCGTCTTGGATCCAAAATATTAAACGAAGTATTAAACACAAAATATTAAACAAAATATTAACCAAAATATTAAACACTTTACTTCTTCATCTGTAATAGCTATGGGAAAGTCAAATGTGAAGAAAAGGTAGGGGATAGGCCCCAGGATACTTCCTTGAGGTACTCCTGCATTTATTTTCAGTGTTAAAGAGCTTTGATTATTGCGAGTAACTTGAAAATGCCTGTTAGTAAGATAATAATTTAATAGTAATATTAAGTCCGTGTCCATATTTATATTAATTAATATTTGGATGAGTCCTTTGTGCCATATTTTGTCATTGACACGTCTAGCATTACCATAGCAGTGTAGAAATTTCTGTGAAGATTGCCTCCAATAATTTCAATTATTCTAATTAATTGTTTAACTGTTCAGAGATTTTTTCTAAATCCATATTGTTGATTTAGTAACATGTGAAAGTAAAGTTTCATTCTGTTATAAATTATTCTTTCGAAGATTTTTCCCAATGTGGGTAACAAACTTATAGGTCTATAAGTTTCAGCTTTTCTGGGATCTTTGCCCGGTTTGGGAAATATTATTACATCAGTAGTTTTCCAAATGGTGAGAAATTAACAGTATTTCATACAATCATTGAAGATTTTGACAAGTTTTGTAAGATAATCTTTTGGAAGGTATTTGATCATGGAATTGGATATTTTATCACCTCCAGGTGCCTTTTTGGTTTATAGTCTTTTTACTATTTCAATTAAATCATCTATGTGGGTAGGAGTTATAGTTACTCTAGGTTGGTTGTAGTTGATGAAATAGTCTACATTTTGTTCTACAATTTGAATAAACGTTTTGTTAAAATCAGGATTTGGAGTGAATTGGCTATGCAGTGAATTATTTGAGAAAATTTCAAGTTTTTCTTCATTGGAGTAGACATAACCGTTTTGACCTGTTATTTTGTATTTTCTTCCTTTTTGATTGGCAAAAGTCCAGATCGAGTTATCTTCAGTTATCTCATATTTGTTTCCAGTTTTCATTTCTAATTTCAGAACAAAGTTCTTTAATTAGTTTGTTCAATTTATTCATTTCTGTTTTACATTGTGGGTTTAGGGTTTTTTGAAATTTTCTTCTTGTTCTGTTTCTTTCTTTTATAGTTTCTCTTATATTTTTAGGTAATTTTAGATAATTTTTGTGATATTTTACTGCTTTCGTTGCAGAATGTTTTGCATTTATTTTGTTTTCGGTAAAAATTCTTGTCTTCAGAAATTTTATTTTGAATTATTTGATATGCTTTATGGTTTTCATTATTTTTCCAGGCTTGATCCTATACAATAATGTAATATAATTTTCAGCTTGTTCTGAAAAAGGCATTTTTCTATTATTTTGTTGATTCCCAGTTTGTAAGTACGTCAAGTCGTAAATCTGACTAAATAATTCTTTTAATTAAAAAAAAGTTGGTTATTTTTCTCTTCAATTTACAAGGCGTACATTTTAAGCTAAAAGCAATAAGTATTGAAAAATGGCACCCTTAAAAATAAAATCCCCTCCCAGATGCTTCCAATACTGTGGTCTGAGGAATTCGAATCGCGCTTGTACTTATTACTCTCTCTACCCCCCCTTAACATTTCCTAAGGAAGAAATGTATTGTGTCTGGTGGGCTTAACGTTAAAATATGTGATGCCCAAAGTTCTTCCGCTGATGTAACATGGATGGGGGAATGAGGGTGTCAAACGTGACCACATCAATCGATCGTGGTTTGGTTTGTTTATCACTCAACGGTAATTTTTTTACACATAAGGGCTAATTAGACCGGGACCCCTACGGCTTAAAGTGGATTCCAAACCACTACAAACATCCATGCCCAAGGTGGGATTCGAACCCACGAACTGTTGAATCGTAGGCAAGAGCGTTAACCATTCGGCTGCCAGCTCGGCATCATCAATTGACCATGATTCGGAATTAAGATTTATTTCTTGCTAGGTGACTTCAAAACTTTTATACTTACGCTTTTCATTTACTCCGCGATTTATGTATATTAATTTGAATGGAAAATGATTGTACTATCAATGCAACGATAATGATTTTTAATGTTTATATGAAATAAATTTTCTTCAAACAGCTGTTTTAATCTGTTTGGTTAGTAAATTGTACTTTTTGTCTTTTGATTCACTGGTTATTAATGCTTTATCCTATTTGATAAAATTTCAATGTTGGATTTCCTTAATTGTGCAATATTTGAATATTTAAAAGTTGCTCAGATATTACTTACTTATAATGTTAAAACTCAATTGTTTGTTGTCATCTTCATTGTATTGCATAGAAAAATGATCAGGAAATTAGTTTATGAAATGTATCTTATTAAAACAACATAAAATCATTACCTTCAAGAGGGCAATAATTGGATATTTTGCCATTGTCATAATAAGGATGAATTTGCTATTTGAATTCGGACAGCAAATCAAATAGGTGTAAATTGGCTCTTCCTCAGTAGCTACCATGTAAATATTGGCGAAACAAAATGACAATATTTTTATGCTAATAACCCTAAGACGCATAAGAATAAAATAAATATTTTAATAGTTGAATAAATTTTATTTGAAATACGACAGATAAACATATTTTTAGCAAATATTTTACAAAAAATGAAAGCCTGAAATATGATAGTATATTTATAAAGTGAATAAGATACTCTGAAAACATTTTCTCATTCAAAACGCTAAATAATAATATAGTTAAGATATGTGAATCATAGATTCGAAACAACAAAATTTTGATTTTCTCAAAAAATAATCTTAATTATAATTCTCAATGATATGTATTTAAAAAATCATTGTTTTAAGTAGAAATTATATGTTGTTGTATAACCCAAAAAATATGTTTTAGATTTAAAAAAATGAAATATAAGAATTCAAATAATAGAAAATGGAGGTAAAACTAAAAATTTTTGGCAATTTTATGTAGCAAAATTATACTGAGAACTTAACATTAAAATTAAAAATTTTCAGTAAAATAATAAAACATTTAATTATAGCCTTATGCGAAAAATAACGAAAATAAATGGCTATACAGCCTTAACCTTCTAACGAAATTGAGTTCTGCGTTTTTAATGGAAAATGAGAAATAATTAAACATTTAACTACAATGCTAACCTTTCTGGAATAATTAATATATAACTGTTAATAAAAAGTCCTTCTTGCACTGTAATTTAGTTTTGCTACCAATATTAACTTATACTTAGTGATTGATTTCATTTTAGAAAATCCTTTGTTAAAAAAAAAAAAAAAAAAAAAAAAAGAAAATCAAATTTTGTTACATTTGTTTTTGTTGTCGGCCCAAGTACTGTAATGCTTAATTTAGCCCATAAATATATTCACAATTAACATATGAATCTCTAACCTTCCCTTACATAATTTTAAACTCTTTAACCCTAGAATTTTTAAAAAATAAAAAAAACTATATAATGATTTTACCATAAGAAAAAAGAAAATAATTACAGAAATGGATTAAATTAATTATTTTGGACATGACGTTACATTACTTTAAGATTAAATTAGAACTGTACTGAAAATATCGTAATGTAACATTCAATTCTTAGTCTATAGGAAACAGAGTATTTATATAATTTTATAGAAAAACATATACAGTATAAACTGACTGATATTAAAACAGCATCTATATTACAGAAACAAAAGTTTACTAGTTTCAAAAACCATATGATGGATCATAAAAAATATAGCAAACTGGCAACTGTGTGTCTAATCGCGTTTGATAAATTGTCGTGCCGTTCACTTAGTACACCACTTATTTTGCGCCTATCTGCTTTGAGTATGGCTGATTGCTTGTATGCTGAATATCTATCGTAATTATTTATAAAATTATTTTAATTCTCAATTGCACAATTCATGGAGAAAAGGTTAGCAGACTATCAAAGGTGTTGGACTTCTGCCTGTTGGTCAACAGAGAGTATTGAACGCAAATCCACAAAATCATCGCCTTCCAAAGACCCGGCACCTTACAATGGATACCAGCGCACGTTGATATCCCTGGCAGCAAAATAACCGATGAACTCTCTTATAAGGTCAGTAATTCTCCTCAGCCATCCAAATGACTTCAACGCAGCAGCGAACGCGTAAAATAATTTGCCAGAGACATAAAAAAGTTTTCAATTCCGGAATTAAACAGCAACAAAACCATTTCAACTATAATAGCCAGACCTAGAACAAAACATTTGATTGGCATGAAAATTTCTAAAACGGACAGAGCATATACACCAGGCCTAGTCCTTCCTGTTCGGATAACATCCAACTGTTTCCACAATACATATTCGGCTGCGAAGCAATGTTTGTCAAGCTTTTTAACATCAGCATAGATGATCCTATGGATCTTCTTTTTACAGATAAAACTGTAGAGATCACCAGGTTCACCTTTGAGAGCTTTAGGGTTTTTGCACGCACTGAGCAGACACGACACATAAATAATTCTTTAATTATTATTTAAAATTCATTTTTGTTTCCATGATTTATTTAAGTGTAATAATTGTGCCAATAAATGGAATTATAAAACTTATGTTCCACAAGAATATAGAAAAATAATTTACCCTTCCTTGGAGTATTTTACCTTGGTTGAAGATATTTTACCGGTCCAAGTGTGAAACAATGCGCTAGAACACGAATCATCAAAAAGTCAAACAAGAAAAGGACTGTTAAATAGTCCAAACTTAACTGAATATAATACAGGTCAATATATGATCGACAGCTATATTTTTATTTCAGAATCAATCATTCCTCTTATTGAAGGAAAGTAACTGCACTGTCGATTATGAACTCAGAGATTTTAATAAAATCGTGGCGAATATATTCAGCGCAATGTAAGCCCAGTTTTATAAAGCATGTATCAGATTATATTCAATAGTTTCAATTAAAAAAATGCTAAAAAAATCCTGTGGCAAGAACTGATCACTTCCGGAATTTCATTGCATAGTTAATACTCTAGACGCAATGAACTTGTGTATTAATGATGTTGAAAACAAAACGTTATCCACAACCTTTTATGTGGCAAGCAGGTTTATTAAAATATACGCAGCCATTGAAGAAAGAGAAAAAAATTTACCTTTCAATTTTAATGAATATAAGTTATTCACCCACAAACATCGACGAAGTGCGAAACCCACAACCACTCAGAATTTCATTTTAGGATGATTTTAATATTAGTTAAGATGCATTTTATACGTAAGAACTATTAGAAATTAAATTATTGAGGACATAACAAATGAATTTAAAATAACTAGAAGCAAAATACCATAGATTTTGAGCGCCAGAAAACATATTAATTGAAACGAGTGTGTCATTTTTGAATACCGGAGCAGGGAAATAACTTGCTATTTCGAAAAACGGAAAAGAGGGGTTGTTAAATTTGTTTGAAGTCCAAACAAATTAGAAATGACTCACACAATTAACCTCATGTTTACTAATAAAATAAAAATATGATTATTACTGAAACATGAATTTTATTTTGCACATGATTCCCATATTATATTAAATAATTATAGCAGTACATATATATATTATACAAAAAGGGAATACGTTTATAAAAATTTTATTTCTAAATCCTATATTTATTTCTTATGACAAATTTTGGATTTATAATAATTTTTACTAATCCTTACGAGATCGTCAATACGTGAGTGTATAATTTATTCTGTTTCTTAAAACATGAATACTAAATAATCCTAAATTTTTCTAGGAATTAAATTGATCCATCAATACATATATTTAGTGTATTTATTCATATTTATCTACTTATTTATATGCCCAGATTGGGGTACACTTTATATATTCGTCATTCTGTTATAATTTTTAATTCTTTAATCCTTGTAATTGCTATGACGAATTACAGTTTGCTTCTCTTTATTGATGCAAAATTTAATACACACACCACAGACACACACACATACATACATACATACATACATACATACATACATACATACATATATATATATATATATATATATATATATATATATATATATATATATATATATATCCATTCACTTTTGTAAAGCAAAATTGCTGGGACACTTGCGCTTTACAAAATGAAACTATAATAAAATTATTTAAAAACACGTGTGCAAATTTGTTTTGGGTGTGTTTTATACATAAATTTAGTAAAAATTATTACATAACATACATTTTGTGTCAAATTATTAAAACATTAATTATTCAAAATATGAACAGTAATTAATTCAAAATACAGTTGCTTAGAACAGAGCAAAAAATTGCTCATATATGTGTTGGGACACCATTAGATATGAAAGAAAAATAGTCTGAAATAAACAATAAAAATATTTTTTGGATGTTCAATTTTTACTCAAAAGCTATTGGCAATACTTTATAAAATCGTCAGCAGTATTTCTCTCCAGATTGTTTTGAAATTATTGTGTTTTTTAAGTATGTGCAGCCTTGAATGCTAATCGAAAAGAAACTGCTCCTGAAATTCAAAAATTACTTATTCATTTACATATTGAATTTGTAAAATCTATTAGAGTAACTGCTGAAACACTTACTTGAATCATTCAACATTTTTTAATATCATTAAACGACAAAAAGAATCATAGGATTCAGAATTAAAGAAGACATGGCTGACCATCATAGCTATCCAATGGAATAAAACGAATAGTCGTTCGAATTATTAAAAAAAACCAAGTATGAGTGCTCTTAAAATTGCTGCTGATTTACAAGCATTATATGGTGTAACTGTTAATTCTGAGATTATTAGAAGATTAATTCGGTCTGTGTGTGGGCTGGATATCACGGTAGAGTAGCCAAGAAAATTTTTTTCGTTAGAATAGAAAACTCAGACTGTCTTTCGCTAAATCCAACATAAATAAAAATTCTAATAAGTGAAATAAAATTATATTTGCTGATGAAAGTAAGAGTAATATATTTGGTCCTGATGGTGTAGAATCTTGGTGTGGAGAAAACCGAGGGAAGATTTTCCTAAACAAAACTGTTGGTGCCAACAGTAAATCATGGTGGTAGAGGTGTTAAGGTATGAGGGTTTATGTCGTCCGCTGGGAATTTTTTTTCCCTCATACGAAAATGTGTTGCTTTCTTTTAATACAATAATTTATACAAATATGATTCATAAATCATGTCTGAATTATTTAAATATACAATTAACGTATGAAACGGAAAATATCTTAAACCAATAAATTTTCCAAAAAGTTGAAAGACACAACTCTTCAGATGAGCAACGGATTGGTGACAGGACGCATGCACAATGCTTGTGAGATTTGTATTTTTTTAATCCAAGTACGCAATATCTTGATTTCAGAATTTGTGATTGTTTGCTGTTCCCTAATTAAATTTTTTGTGATATAAGAAAAAATCGCTCGGATTTGATTTGAATGCCACATAAATTCATTTCGTTCTTTTCAAAGGTCCGAATTTTCCGATGTGAATAAAGATCAAGAGAATACTGGTGCTCACACATTTTTTAGGCCGACTGTACAAAAATATTTTACCAGTTTTTGGAGTATTATACCTTGCTTGGAAATATTTTACCGGTCCAGTTCTGAAACACTGCGCTAGAACACGAATCATCAAGGAATCAAACAAGAAAAAGACTGTTAAATAGTTCAATCCTAATTGAATATAATGCAGGTCAATCAATATATGATCGACATTTATATTTTTATTTCAGAATCATGGATTCCTCTTACTGAACGAAACTGACTGCACTGTCGATAATGAACTCGGGTTTTAATCAGATCGTGTGGAATATGTTCAGTATAATGTAAGTCCAGTTTTACAAAACATATATCAGATTATAATCAATAGTTTCAATTAAAAAAATGCTAAAAAATTCCTGTGGCAAGGATTGATTACTTCTGGAATTTCTTTACGAAATTAATACTCTAGACCAGTGGTGCCCAAATTAGAGGCCACCAAATTTTTATGAAATGCATTATGCCTGCATGCTGCGTACCATATAGTGTACGTATAAAGAGTGAAAACCTGTTACACTCACTGTCTGCTTAATTGCAATTTCATGCTCTCCGCTCTTTCTTTGACTGTAATGCGTAATGTATGTAATGTGTGAAGACGCAAGTTTTTCACTCCGGTAAATAGCGCCCTCTTCGCTGTGATTCACCAGTTTTATTGAAAAGCGCCTATTTGGCTAGACGTTAACCGCAGGGAAAGGGCAAAAATTCACTTCCGTGATCAGCCAATCAGATGGCAAAATACGCGGTGTTTCTGATAGTCCGAGTGAAGACGTGAAGTGTTCGCATGAAGTTGTAGCATGTAGCAAGTGGCCTGCAATTGTTTTAGTTTATCCTCGAGTTTTATCATGTGACGTTGTGTAATTAGGATTTTCTTTTGTATTTTTATCGAGCTTTTCTTTTCTTTGTTATCAGATATGTACTACCATTAGATAAAGATCTCTGTTAAATGTATTGAATTTCTTGAAAAAAAATGATAAAATTTTACATATTTTTTTGTTTTAGTTTAAATAATTTAACCCCTATCTTCACAATGGATAAATGGGTAATACCAAGTACATATTCAGTTAACAAACGAACAAATACTGATGAGAAGTCCCAAAATACTGAACTAAATGCCCGATCTAAAAAAATAAGAAAATACAATAAGGACTTTATTAAAGTATGGTTTTAAATTTTGTGTTGTTGATAGTGAAGAACGCCCGATATGTGTCATTTGCAACGAAAAATTAGCAAATGGGAGCATGAAACCAGCTAAATTAAAAAAGCACATGGAAACTAAACATAAATAACTTCAATATAAAAATGCCGATTTTTTTCAAAGACGATCTGAAAATTCAAAGTGCACTTTTAAAGAAATTTACAACAATACCTCAGAAAGCATTACGAGCTTCTTTAGAAGTTTCTTATCTAATAACAAAAACAATAAAACCCCATACAATTGGATAATCCCTTATCCTTTCTGCAGCAATTTAGATGACATCATTTATGCATGGCGATAAATATGGAAATGAACTAAAAACAATACCAAGAGATACCGTGTCTCGGCTTATTTCCGAAATGTCACGAAATATCGAATCAGAAGTCATAAAATGCATACAAAATTCATCTGTATTTGCTTTACGACTGGACGAGACTACCTATAATACTAAAATGTCGCAACTAATTATTTACGTTAGGTTTATTTTTAATGAAGATATAACAGAAACGTTTTTATGTTGCAAAAGTTTGGATGGAAAAAGCAACCGGAGAAAAATATTCGAAGTAATAAATGAATATTTTGAAATAAAATCCCTTACCTGGCCAAACTGTGTTGCGGTTTGTACTGATGGTGCTGTAGCATTAACAGGTTCGAATAAAGGGCTCAGAGGCTTTATTCAGAAGGTAGCGCCTCATATGGTATTTAATTACTGTATAATTCATCGGCAAGCTCTTGTTGCAAAAGAAATGGATAAAGAGTTGCACAACATATTACTGTTAGTTCAATTAACTACATTGAATGCAACAGCCTCAACAGCCGTCCCTTTTTAATACTTTGCAATGAGATGGGCTCAACATAAGAGAGATTATTGTTGCACATCGAAGTCAGGTGGGAAAATACTATTATTGGATATTTGATTTGAGAAATGAACTGTACATGTTTTTAATCGAAAAGAAACATAGATTGGCAAGTTATTATATCAATGAATATTGGTTAGGGAAGCTGAGCTATTTAGTTGATATTTTCGAAAAACTTAACGACTTAAATTTGAGCTTGCAAGGTGAGTATTCAACTATCATAACTTCAGCCAGTAAAATTCAAGCTTTTAAGAAAAAGCTTAGCATCTGGCAAACTGTCATTTGAACAAAAACAACACCGACATGTTCCCTTGCTTTAACGATTTTATCAAGGAAAATAATATAATATTTACGTTCATAAATATTTCCAATCACATTGAAAAGTTAAAGGAAAATTTTTCGAGAATTTTCCTGAAAATGATCTTGGTTGGATTCGCGATTTATTTCCCTTTGACATTCAACTCTTCAAATTAGTGAGAAAGAGCAATTAATAGATCTAATTAGTGATTATACTCTTCGAAATCAATTTAAAACTCAGCCTTGCCAAAATTTTTGCCTATACGTGGAAAAACAATATTCCGATTTATGCAAGAATGCCATCAGAGTGTTAATACAATTTGCATCAACGCATTTATGTGAAACTGGATTAAGCAAATTAGTTTCAATAAAAACCAAATACTGCTCGCGTTTAAGCCCTAAAGATGATATGTGAATTGCAATTAGCAACATGCATCCAAACATCGATGAGATAATTAGATACTTAAAGCCACATACATCTCATTAAAATTCAATTTACTGATTTTTGTATTATACAAAAAATATTTTCTTAAAATTATAGATAAAATTAATACTAGTCAAATATGATGATGTTTTTATTCGATGAAACGCGAAAGAAATGCGCGAAATATACATCGTATTTGTGAACATTTATCTCTAGGAGTCGCCAAAAATTTTCTCTCTGGAAATGGGGTCGCAGTCGAAAAATGTTTGCGCACCACTGCTCTAGACGCAATGAGCTTGTATATTAATAATGTTGAAAACAAAACGTTATCCACAAACTTTTGTGGGGGATGCAAGTTTATTACAGTCATTGAAAGAAACGGAAACATTTACCTTGCAACTTCAGCGAATATGTGATACTCATCCACAAACATCGACATAGTGAGAAACCCACAGCCGCTCAGAATTTCATTTTATCATTATTTTAAAATTAACTAAAGTGAATTTTATAGATAAGAACTATTATAGAAATTAATTGATTGAAAAAACAACAAACAAAAATGAAATTCAATTAACTGGAAACAAAATGTCATAGATTTTGAAAGCCTGAAAACCTATTAGATGAAACTAGTCTGTCATTTTTGAATACGGGAGCAGGAAAATACCTTGCTATTTCGAAGAACTGAAAAGAGGGGTTTTCAAATTCGTTTGCCCTCCAAAAAAATTTAAAATCCCTCCCACAATTTACCTCATTTTTACCAATGAAATAAAAATATGATTATTATTGAAACATGAATTTTATTTTGCACATGATTCGCATATTATATTAAATAATTATAGCAGCACATATATTGTTCAAAAAGTGAATAATTTCATAAAAATTTAATTTCTAAATCTAACATTTATTTCATATGCTAAATTTCGGATTTTAAAATACTTTTCACTTATCCTTACGAGTTCGTCATTACGTGAGCGTCTACTTTATCTGTTTCTTTAAACATCAATACCAAATGATCCTAAATTTTTCTAGAAATTAAATTGATCCATCAATACATATTTAGTGTATCTATTTATGTGTTTATCTGCTTATTTATATGACTAGATTAGTACATTTATTTCTTAATTCTATTGTAATTTTTCATTCTTTCATCCTTTTAATCGCTATGACGAATTACATTTTCTGGCTATCTATTTATGCAAAATATAACACACACACACACATACATATATATATACATATATACACACACAGTCAGTCAAAAAAGTTTTGGTACACTTGGGATGCGTAACATGTAAAGCTATTTAAAAATATTTATCATCTTAAAAGAAAAGAAAAAGTAATCAAGAAGTGCTTTAACATTTGGTATATACTATATAATTAAAGGTTTGTTAATATATTATCTTTATAATTTGATATAGCTTTTTGAATATAATTTAAAGGCACAGAAGTGTCAAAAAAGTATTGGGACATTTTTGAAATGAGCAAGTAAAACAATAAATATGTCACATAAAATAAAATTAAATTTGTTAGCACTTTTTAGACAATACTTTTCAACATAAGATGTCAATAAAATCGGTTACATGTAGAGCAATGGCGAAAAACAAAGAGATTTCGATGGATGTGCGAAATCTGGTAATTAGCCATTTGAAAAATTTAAAGTCAGTTCGCTGTACAGGACAAATCTTGGAGCTGAGTAAGTCTACTGTTTTTAACATTATTCACAGGCTCACGGAAACAAATAGTATTGAAAAAAAGCAGTAAAGTCCTAGGACATTTACTGAACATGAAGAAAGATGAATTGTGAGACAAGTTCTATATAATCCAAGAGCCAGTGCAGTAAAAATGACTCTGAGATGTAAAAGCATATTCGGGAAATCTGTAAATCCTGAAACTGTCAGAAATGTTTTAAGAAAACATAGGTATCCTGGTAGAGTACCCCCAAGAAAGCCCTACATTTCCAAAGCAAATAGACAGGATAGACTGGCATTTGCTAAAATGTATGAAAAGTAGCCACCAGAATTTTGGGAAAATGAAGTTTTCGTAGACGAAAGCATTTTCGGATCAGAGGGGAGGCAAAAAATCTGGTGGACACGATAGGTTTTTGGAGGGGGTAGAAAGTAATTAAGCACACCCTTCCCTCAAATTCTACTGACCACAGTAGGGGAAGTACATCTTTTAAGAAGTTATTTTTAAGGATGCCAATTTTCAATATTTATTGCTTTTGGCTTAAAATGTGTGCCTTGTAAATGGAAATCAAAAATCGCCAAAAATTTCAATCATTTAAGAGTTTTTCAGTCATTTCTATGACTTGAAGTATTTATGTGTTCTTTTAGTTTTTATTGTTATACTCATTTGTCTGCTTGTAACGCCTGCCATTGAATGTTATTATAGTACGTTAAGTAACATGAGTAAATTAGGCACAGAAATATTATTGACTGTTGCTTTGGATTGTGATAATGGTGAAAAGAAAACAAACATTAAAAAAAAAAATGGGCAAAAAATTGGTTGCTCTAGCGTGAAATTTTCACATCTAAATTTGATTACAGAAATATAGTCGGAAGATAAATATTTCTTTAATTACATGAGGAGGAAGGAAAAATTGTATGCAACGTTGTTGGATAAGGCAACACCTTTCATTATAAGAAAAGATACATCCATGTTCTCATCTTTAAGTTCTCATGAACCATTAAGTGCAACTTAGAACTTTCTGACAAGTAATGTTAATAAAAGAGCCACATTAGTACATTAAAAAGTTTATCTATCGAGTATTAATCATTATTATTTATTAGTAGATATAGAATCAATTATTAATTTGTTTTCTATTATTCAAGTATTCTTAGATTTTATAATATTTTCTTAAATGATTTTTAAATAAAAGGGAAACAAATTAACATTTGCCAAATGATAATTCATAACTGAAAGTGCATTTAATTTCAATTTCGCTTAAAGGTAAATAATTTCCTTTTATTATTAATCAATTAATTATTCTTAATTATCTAATTTTATTATTGTTTAATTGTATAAAGAATATATTTAAAGAAAACAACAAAATAATCTCAACTAATACCTTATTGTTTAAACTTAACTCATATTTAAAAATATAGAAATTAAAATTTCAAAATGTTTTTTTTGAAGATTTGTAAGCATTCTGAAATAAAAAATATATTATTTTCTAATAAAGCTTATTATAAAATTTCGTAGTTAAATTTTACTTTAAACGTGTAATTATATATATTCATTCAGATCGAGAATAATTTTACAAAATAAATTAATGTAACTTATTTCATCACCATTCTTAACAAAACGTGTGTCCGAATTCATGGAAGATACTGCAGCACGCGGTATTGAAGTTTCGTCCAGAAATGATAAATATTCAAAGTACCATAAAGTCAGCACACATATGCATCTTCCATGCTTACACAACTTTTTTCGATTCATTGATTTTTCTCTTTTATAGGTTCTACGGACGGCATTAATTTTTTCCTTTACTTCGTTAATTGAAGCCTTTTCATCTATCTTTTTATATATTTCTAATTATTTCTCGTAAGTTAACTTTCTTTTTATTTTATTTGTGTAATCGACACTCATTATTTGCCACAAACAAGGCTCATCTTTATAGGTTTCAAACAATTCCTGCAATATTTGCTTCATGGACATTTTTAAAAAAAGAGATCTAATGTTCGCAACGTGTTGTAAAACGTGAATCTAAGTTTCAGTAAATGAGAAATTTCAAATATTAACTATCCCAAGTGTCGCCAAGAAATAATTTGCAACCCTGTGGGACAGACACGCGGCAACGGGTAGCAATTGCTTACGTCCTGTGTTGGAAGAAAAATCAAAGCTTGTTTGAATTTTCTCGAACCTGTCAAACTTCCCCACCCACGGTACAACTTGTTCACCGTACAGCAAATCCATCCAACAAATCTCATGGTGTATAGCGGGCTTAATACGGAATTGCATGTCAAACATTTGCTGCCTACTGTTAAGTATGGAGGCCACAACCAATTAGTCTGGGGGTGCATGGCAAGCTCTGGTGTTGGAAACTTAGATTTCATAGACGGTATAATGAATAAATATGTCTAACTAGACATTCTCAAGCGAAATTTAAAGCAAAGTGCGAGAAAGTTGGGAATAGCAAGCCATTTTAATTTGTACCAGGATAACGACCCAAAACATACTGCTCACATTTGCAAGTTATGGGCCCTTTACCACTGTCCTGGTGTGATTAACACTCCTGCACAGAGTCCAGACCTTAATTTCATCGAAATTGTATTGGATTATTTGCAGAAAAACTCAATAACCACATTTCTAACAAGCAGGAGTTAAGAAAACATCTGATTGAAGAGTGGGCCAAAATCGACGGGTCGTTTTGGGCAAAACTGGTGAAATCCATGCCAAATCGCTTGTTAGAGATCATAAAGTACAAAGGTGGTCCAACAAGATATTAACTATCAATTGTTTGCTGTTTTTTTTATTTATTGGGCATTGTCCCAATACTTTTTTAAGCTTATTTTTTGTCTTGAATTTTTTTCTTTAAATTATAACAATAATTACATTAATATTTGAATTTTGTTTCAGTCACTGTGATCTGTATTTAACAAAATGTCATATACGTCTTTTTATCATTTGTGTATTTAAGTTATATATTATGATAAAATTCAATGAACTCATATTGTGTCCCAATACTTTTTAGACAGAGTGTATATATATATATATATATATATATATATATATATATATATATATATATATAAATATAATATATATATATATATATATATATATATATATATATATATATATATATATATATATGTATATATGTATGTATGTATGTATGTATTCATTATGATTTCTTTGATTTATATTAATGGATAATAAGTAAATAAGAACCAGTTTCTGAGAATACTAGACACATTTTAAGGGATTCTATTTATTTCATATTATTATAGATTTATACATGTGCATATTAGTAAGACATTTATTTATGTTACTACACAGTTAAAATAAATCAAGTCAAGAAATACGATTTGCTCTGGTGCACTTAAGGTTTAGCGTGGAGATACATTTATTACAATAAACCGTGAAATGAATGTTTATATATTTTATAAAAAGAAAATTTATATAAATCTGTAATTTTTAAATAGAATAAGTTTTAGACAGTGCAAGTATATGAAAACTATTCTAAATTGTTTGTTGGGTTAGCTAATTGATATGAGTAATTATATTTCCTCAGTTATAAAAGCAGTCCAATATTTAGCTGTAAAGCTTAATTTCATTACACTTTGCATACCAGATGTTTTATAGCGAGAGCTTTGAGATTTTAAATTAGAATATGTGAAGAAAATAAAATTTTCCTCAAAAAATTATTTATTCAGCGATGAGTGCTATTAAAGACGTCAAGTATGCAATCAAAAGTATAACGAAGACTCCAAAAATTTCCCATAGTTGTATTGGATGAACAGCTTCAATCGGAACAGGTGGCTTACGTATCTTCATATGTATTATATACGACTGCTCATTCACGAATTGGTATAATATGTCTGCGCTCCACAGACGATTGATTATCTTATTAAATCGCCTTTTGCAGCAAAAGACCTTGTTGAAAGCAAAGGCCACAGTAGTCGTCAGCAACGTCTCTTCGGACAGAAATAGTTCATTAGAGTCTCCAAAAGGAAATTTCAAAAAGGCATTGCCACCGATGACGGCATTGCCTTCGTCCAGAACATTCATGTATAGTTCCAGAGATCTCTTTATGTTCCACTGATTTTGCGAAATGATTTCAAACAACTCTTTTATGTGTGGCTGAGGTGAATATTGAAACAAGTCTTGAACTACTGAACCATCTGCCATGTAGACTTTGAGCTTCTTCATCTTAACAGCTTCCAGTAATTCCCTGAAAGTCTTGACGATCACCCCTTCAGGTGGTACGGCTGTTTGGGAAAGTAACACTTGAGTGTATGCGAAGGAAATAACTAAAGCGAACACTAACCAAGAACCGTTAAGGAATCTTTCCTTCAGAGATTGCATTCTGATGTCCATAGGTTGTTTTATGAACGAAGAAACCATTTCCAAACATAATCTCATCACATTGTACTCCCTGCCCAAAAGAAAATAGTAGATAAATCCGAATATCGGGAGTAAGAAAATCAAAGTGAGCCACAAAGTTTTCGTAAAGGCGTATAAAAAGGCGTTTGTAACAGGCAAATTTTGTGGTCTTTTCATGCCGAATGTAACATAACCTAAAGTATATCCATCACTGAAATCAAAATATTTTAATCTCTCATAAGTAGGAGCGAGAATACAGGCGCCTATATCAGCCTCTCCTCTCTGGAGCAGACCAAACACTCCTGTCCAGTTTCCGTCAGGTCCTTCCTCACCATATAGGTCATCTTCCGGAACAATGATATCAAACGGAACGCCAAATGCTCCCAGAATTACTTCTAGATATCGGCCGTCGAATCCAAAAAATTTGTAACTGCCATCTTCCTGTTTGACAACTTCTATAGTATTCGGAAGTTGGCGGATAGCGACAGTGATTTTTTTAGGAAGTTGCATCTGTCTTTAGGGATATTTTCGAACGAACATGTACTTTGAAAAGGAAAATATAGCAATACCATAAGTAGGGAAATAAAGTTGTTTCTGATGAATCACACTCACTGAAAGTTTGCATTTGAGAAGAAAATTTGTATATAGAAAAGGGTTTTTTCGAAATCAGGGTGTTGGTTTGCTTGCGTGCAATACTTAATTTAGGCTATATGTTTGAGAAATCATTGAATATAATTGAGATTTGCTATTATTCTTTCCATAATCCAAAAATACATTAGTTAAAATTTGTGAGTAAATAAATGTTTCATAAAATAAACATGCCATTTTAATGCATTTTGCTTTTTGGAAAAACTGAAAAGATGTCTTTTCAATTTCTTTTGAAATCCAAAAAAACTAGGAATCACTCACACAATTTACCTGGTTTTTATCAATAAAATAAAAATATGATTATTACTGAAATACGAATTTAATTATATATATATATATATATATATATATATATATATATATATATATATATATATATATATATATATATATATATATATATATATATATATATATTATGAATTTATACATATGCATATAGTAAGACACTTATGTTATCATACAGTTAAAACAAATCATGTCAAGAATTACGATATCCTCTTGTGTGCGTTTAAGGTTTAGAATTTAAACAGATTTATTACAATAAGCCATGAAATAAATGTTTATATATAAGAAAAAAATATATGGATCTGTAATTTTCAAACAAAATAAGTTTAAGACAGTGCAAAAATAAAAAGAGTATTTTAAATTGTTTGTTTTGTTAGTTAACTGATATGAGTAATTATGTTTCCTCACAGCAATAAAAGCATTCTAATATTTGGCAGTATATCTTAATTTCATCATAGTTTGCATATCAGATGTTTTATAACAACAGTTTTGATATTTTAAGTTAATATATGTGAAAAAAGTGAAATTTTCCTTCAAAAGTTGATAATTCCAGCGAACAGTGTAATTAAAGACGAAAAGTATCCAATCAAATGTATAACAGACTCCAAAAATTTCACCTAGTTGTATTGGATGATCTGCTGCAATCAAAACAGGTGGCTGACGGTTGTTCGTATGTGTTTGTACGACTAACTCTTCACGAATTGGTATAATATTTTCATGCTCCACAGTTGGCTGATTATACGATTTATTCATCTTTTACAGCAAAAGTGAAATTATTCTGAATTGTTTCCTGTGTTAATAAATATAGGTATCACAAGTTTTTCTAATATTTCCCCACACAGTAATTTCCACATAGTAAGCAGTAAAATATTTGAAGCACATTCCTTAATGATTTCTTTATCTTGCATGAGAGATGAATTACAATGCCAACTTTGGGATTTCAAATCAGAATATATTTACGAAATAAAATTTTCTACGAAATTTGATTAGTTTAGCGAACAGTGTTATATTTATTATAAGGTAATATTTTTGGAATACTATTTCTGATAAATAAGGATACTGTAAAACACATCATAAAATTTAAACTTAATAGTAGATATTATAAGCAGTCAAGTGTGAGTGGGTGAAGCAATAAATACTAAAAATACTTGTAAGTACGTCAAGTCGTAAATCTGATTAAATAATTTATTTAATTAAAAAAAAGTTGGTTATTTTTCTATTCAATTTACAAGGCGTACATTTTAAGCTAAAAGCAATAAGTATTGAAAAATGGCACCATTCAAAATAACATCCCCTTCCAGATGTGCTTCCTCTACCGTTGTCTTGAAGAATTCCAGACACGCTTGTACTAATTACTCTCTTTACCTCCCTTAACGTTTCTTAAGGAAAAAATGTATAGTGTGTGGTGGGCTTAACGTTAAAATCTGTGATGCTCAAAGTTCTTCCGCTAATGTGACATGGATGTAGGAATGAGGGTGCCAAACATGACCACATTAAGTGACAGTGGTTCGGAATTAAGATTTATTTCTTGATAGGTGAGTATTCAAAACTTTTATACTTACGCTTTTCACACTTACTTCGCGATTTATGTATATTAATTTGCAATAGCAAATGAGTGTACTATGAATGTAACGATTATGTTTTTTATTGTTTATATGAAATAAATTTTCTTCAAACAACTGTTTTAATCTATTTGTTTAGTTTTTTGTTCTTTTTGTATTTATTGTCTTTTGATTTACTCGTTTTTAATAATATACCTGGCGAAACTTCACTACTACATTTCCTTATCTACCTTCTTATATGTTTTTTTGGTTATTTAAACTTACTTGCCATGATATTTCTGTTTTAAAATTTTAAAATACCCAATACACCACTTTCATATTAAGTTAAAATGATTAACACTGCAAATCTACAGGTTATCCGAGTCAAAATGTTTTAATTCGAGATCTTTGCATCGATTATAATAAGCAATTTACCTGTAGATTTTGTTAGTCTTTTCGTTTGGTGTGAGATGAAAACTTAACTGAAGAAGTTTCTTACTATAAGCTTATAAATTTTGATTGAGTGTATTGGAGACTCCGTATAGTATACAAAAACCAAAACATCAATTTTTTGAATTAAAGATAAAGGTATCTGGCATTCTGTGTTAGATGAAACAACTACCATCTGTCACGCTATGAACTGTGAAAGTTTTCACATCAAAGATGATTATCAATTCTCTCATGTACAATATGCACACCACAAACATTATTTTCTTAAGACAAATAAAACATTATTTCACAAGCAAATGCACATTTGAAGCGAATTTACTTCAATAGACCGGCAGAGATGGTCCAGGTCAGTGATCGACATTATCTCCGAAACTTTCTATCTTGTAGGAGGAGTTTGCTGAGGACAGGATAAGCTCCCCCAAAGTGACAACTCTGAAACAACTTCGTGAACGTATTGCATCCACAATTCATGTAGTTACTTCACATCAGCCGTACTAGTCTAGTGGTTAGGGTATCGGTTTTGTCTTCTATCCGGAAGGATGGGGATCGATCCCCAATGCCGCTAAAGACCTACCCAGTACATGCGATATACGTGCTCGTTAAATCTGTGGAATCGAAAGTCCTGTAGTCGGTGTTGAGCAGTTACCGTAGGTGCAGTGCTGTGAAGAAAAAGAAGCGTAATTAATTAGGCATCACTTAAAAAAAAGAAGCATAATTAGTTTCTATAAAACACAACCTTCAGAATCGAACGGAAATAAATTTTGATTTTTGCTTTCATTTGCATAAAAATTTTATAATTATTTCAATAAATTATGTACATGTATTCAAGAGTTTATACTTTAATAGTATTTAACTTTTATGTAATTTTAACTCATATGTCTTTAAGTATATATTCTCGTGAACAGCATTATTTTTATGTTTCAACAAGCTATTAAAATTCGGAAAAATCAATTAATAATAAAATGTTTCTTTTTTAAATTTAGCCTATTAATCGCTCATCGATTTTCTTCTATCAATCGATTGTGACATTGCTATCCAATGATTGTGGAAATAAAATGTCCGAAAAGTTCTTGTATCCCAATTTTAAATAAGAAAATATTTAACAATTTCTATGTTGGTCGTTTGTTATTAAACTTAATAATTTCCTTTTATCATTTACTTTTTTCTTTTTTTTTTTTGCAATTTCTAAAACTGTAGAATAAAAACGTTCTACATCTTTCTCGAAATTCTACAGGATAATTTTGATATGGCTTTATAGAATCATTTTCTCGAAGCAGAAGCCATCAGTTTACGGTTGCAGTCACTTTTTCTTGAATTTATTTGCAATATTTTAAGATCTTTTTGGTTAAAGCATAAAGAATGTTTTCCATTTTATCAGTTGAATAAAAGTGGATTAAAGTGGTCATTTTAAAACGTATTTCTAAGGCAAAAATAGTTGTTTCCTTCATGGTACAGAATTCAAATTACACATCTTTTTTATATGTAATATATGTTCTTTTTCATATTTATTATAAAATTGCATTAAGTTTTGAAGATTTTTTAAACATTTATGAATAGTAAATATAATTATTTTTAGGACAATCTGTAGTTACTTTGGCTGAATCATTGAAATAATTTTCATGTTGATTATCTTTGTGTTCATCTTTACTTCAAATTTTTTTTGCAAGTCTGTTTTTGTCGGTACTTGGAAAATCTCAGTTTTTCTCATGTAGGACACGCAATGTATGTATATGTGTATATGTGAAGAACCAATATGTGTGAAAAATTCTTACATGCGACAGATGTTCAAATGTCTAACAAGAGCTTTAGGCTTCCATTACGGAACATACAGATGGAAGATTGTTATATGGTGAGATAAACCCTCTTTCACACTTTTCCTATATAGTCTAGAACATGCTTTACAGACAACAGCAACCACCACTTCATCTTAGTTACTTCATGCGAACTGTCGAGCATGGAGGCGGATCTATCAAAGGTCGTAACCTTCTGTCATCCCAGTATATCCCGGAACGAAGGATCCTTGGGGAGAAATATGAAACAATTTTACTATCCAGGTTCACTCCACGATGTAAATTTTAATTCATCAATGAGATGACCTTTTACAGGATGGCAAAGTTCCTATCATTTTAAAAGCATGGTATGATACACACGAGGATGAAGTGAAACAAAGATTTGCTCACTGCTAAATTGGTCCAACGTTAATTCCAAATAACAGGAATTATACCTGTAGGCAATTACAAGTAAAAATTTTCAATTAAATTTAGGGAACTAAATAAGTTTAGGATTTTTATTTATCTAGGGTTTCTCAATTATTATTTTTTGAAAATTTTAATTATGTATGATCGTTTGCTTCCTCTTTGTTTCTTAAAATATCCTTTAGCTTATGAAATTGCATATTTTACATTTGAATGGTAAATCTGTAAGTTACGTATCATCCAATACCAAGTATTTATTTTCTTTGTATGGGCTCTCTCTCTCTCTCTTTGTTTTACAATGTTTCTATACGAGAGATTGTTCGTCATTGATAAGCAATTTAAAGTGGAATTTGAGCTAATTAAAACATCTCTGTCGAAGCAGTGAGTTGAATACATAATTTATTGTATGAGGTATAGGAGGAGTACAGATGAAAGGTGGAAATTTTCTATAAGTAAACATTTTTGAGGAAAGAAATTAGGGATGTAATTGAGTTTGTAATGAAAATTCTCAAAGTCCCACATAAAAGTATCTCACTTGTATTCAGCAACATTTATAATAACATTTTGTTAGGGTAAATTAATATACACACATAGCGGTGCAGGTGAGATTTGGAGAGTACCTAAGTTTAATGGGATTTGAATACTCGCCTATCACCACATGCTTCGAAACTTTGAACTACAGTTAATTAACGAGGTCACAATGATTTGCCACCTCAATTTAAATATCCGTGCCATACCTACGACAAGACTTTGAGCTTCACAGATTAACGTGGGCACATTCCAAATCCATGGAGCTCCAGTATAATCCGAGCGAAAGAGAAGTTTTTCACACTATGATTTGCAGCACCAGGAGAGCGAAGCTTCAACTTTTCTGGTGCTACTCAGACGTAAATTAATGTAGAAATCCTGCTGGATGATGACACCTGTGACGTAAAACTAGGACGTTCTATACTCTCTTCTACCGCAAGAAAGCTCTTTCTAATTTGTCTACGCCTGTCTGTTAGCGGGGAAACAAGACAGATTCCGTTTCCTTCAGAAGAAGCTAAAAAAAAAATTCAACTTTGCATTCTGAAACTTACAAAGTACTACCGAAATAACTCCAATCTAAAACACAATTAACCACAATCTGAAATAGATAGATTTTATTGCTATAATATTCCCCACATACAAAACTATTTTGTAAAAATTAATCTTATTATATTGTGTGCCAAAGAGTATAATGCTGATAAAGTGTATGCATATTAAAAGTTCCATGAGTCTAATATCTGTCAGCTAGTAGGGTTTGTTCTGGTGAAGAGTTTTCTTATGCTGTAATAGTTTTCAATCTCATCACCATTTACCTTTTTTCCAAATAAAAAAAGCTATTGACTGCGTTCAACGGCTTCAGTCAACAGAATTAAGTTTACTTTTATAGTCTGACTTAAAATTGTTAAACTGAGTTAAGTTTTAAAGAAATTTACATAATGTGCCCAGATATGGTTCACATTTTTTATGTTAATTTCATAATAATTTTTGAAAGACAAAGAATTTCCTACAATAAAGCTAGTTTTTATACATCAGATAATTTTATGTTTTAAATAATTCACTTTATTTAAATCGCAAAAAATTAAAAAGTATTGTTGACATGCTACATGCTTTATAAAATCAAATATCTAACCGAGTTCCTATTTAAAGCATCAAATTTACATTTTTAAGTAATAATACAATTCCTTTCAGTAAAATGCACTTAAATGTGACCAGAGAGTTTATTTTATAAAACATTTACTTGCAAACTTGGAAACTTAGAGTAAGGTATTATTTCATTATGGGAAGAATAAAAGCAAATTATAATCAACAAATACTCAGCTTTATGGCATAAATTAAGCATTGCACGCGAGCAAACAATACCCTGGTTTCACATGAAGCACTTTATTAATGTGATAATTGTCCTCTCAAATACAAACCTTCAGAAGCTATTTATAGTTCTTCACATAAACATCTCAAACAGATTACTTATCTTCTTATGTTGGTGAATTTTTCCCTTTCAAAGTACGATTTCTTTCGAAAATATTCTTAAGGAAAGTGCAACTTTCTAAAACAATCACCGTCACTATCCGCCAACTTCCAAAAATTGTAGAAGCTGTCAAGCAAGAAAATGGCATTTACAAATTCTTCGGATTCGACAGATAATACCTGAGGATAATTCTGGAAACATTCGGATTTCCATTTGATACTATTGTTCCGGAAGACGACCTTTATAGTGAAGAAGGTACAGGTGAAAATTGGACAGAAACACTTGGTCTAGGCCACAAAGGAGAGGCAAATATAGGCTGCAGTGTTCTCGCTCCTGCTTATGAGCGTTTAAAATATTTTATTTTTAATAATGGATATAGTTTTGGTCAGGCAGCATTTGGCATGAAAAGACAACATAACTTGCCTGTTGTAAATGCCTTTTTGTATGGCTTCACGAAAGCATTGAGGCTCCCTTCGATTTTTGCTCTGCCGTTATTCGCAATCTTCTACTATATTTTCCTCAGCAGTGAGTACAATGTGATGAGATTATGATTGGAAATTATTTATTTTTATCTAAAACAACCTATGGATATCAGATTTTAGTCTCTGAAAGAAAGATTCTTACTTGGATCTTGGCTAGTACACACCTTAATCGTTTCCTTCTCATACACTCAAGTTTTATTGTCCCAAGCAGCCGTACCGCCTGAATGGAAGTTCTTCAAAAATATTGTAGAACTTCTGGAAGCCACATTAAGATAAAGAAGCTCAAAGACTACCAAATAGATGGTGTAATATTTCAGGGATTATTTGAGAATTCACCTCAGCCATACATAAAAGACTTGGGAGAAATCATTTCGCAAAATCAGTGGCACATAAATCGATCTCTGGAACCGAACATGAACTTACTGGACAAAGGGCATGCCGTCATCGGTGGCAATGCCTCGATGAAGTTTACTTTTGGAGACTCTAATGAACTGTTTCGGTCCGAAGAGACGTTGCTGATGACTACTTTGACTATAGCTTTCAACAAGGCCTTTTGCTGTAAAAGGCAAATAAATTCTATAATCAGCCGATATCAGAGCACCAAAATAATTTACCAATTCATGAATGAGCAGTCGTATATAACTAATGTGACCATACGTCCCGTTTTGAACGGGACTGTTCCTTTTTAGAGTTACGTGTCCCGGTGTCCCAGAAATGAACTCTGGGACGCAAAATTGTCCCGTTTTTTGAAACCGCGCGAAAATTTGAGTAGTCCAGCCGGCCAGACGGCCATCGCGAAAAAATGTCTCTGAATTTCGCATATAAAAATATCTCTAAAGTTGGCATTATTGAACGATTGCCCTCACCCCCTCCTCTCCATCCTCCGCTTATTTTCTAAAGCAAAACCTTTGATGCGAAGACAAAGTACTAAATGATTAAATATTTTATTACTAAAAGTAAAGCGAAAAGCTGCCAAACATGGTACAAAGATAAGATTTCGTAAGTCGCCAAAACTTGGTTTTGTTCTACGGGGTGGTCTGCAGACGAACGTATTTTTCGTTCTCCCACTTCTCGATATTTGTTTTGTTATTGTTTGATACTCGTGTACCTAGTAAATAACTTAAACTTCTTTTGTTATGGAATCATAAGTTAAAATGCCTAAACGCAAGTGTACGTTCAATGTTAACAAACAAGCAAAATATCCGTTTATCAAGCAAATAAATATTCCCTCAGATGTCAGATGTAAAAAGTATCGTATAGAATTTAGCGTTTCCCATGGAGGTGCCAGTGATATTAAACAGCATTTAAAGTCTGAAAAACATAAAAAAGCCGATCGTGTCACCGCTTCGAGTTCTTTGATGTTAACCTTTTTTAAGAAATCGAACGAACCATCTTAAAAAGATTTCGATATCGCCGCCGCAGAAGGCATCTGGGCTTATCACACGATACAAGAAAACCACAGTTTTCGCTCTAATGATTGTGCATCGCAATTAATTCAATCATGTTTTGATCCCAAATTTACATGTGCGCGTACGAAAGTAGAAGCTATTGTAGTAAATATTTTGACGCCTACAGCAATGAAAGAATTAAAAGATGATCTTGATAAGTCCAATTGTATTACAATACTAAACGACGCTTCAAACCACAGTAACAAGAAAATATATCATATTCTAGTGCGCTTTTTTCAACCTTACGTAGGTGTGCAAGTAAAAATTTTAGATCTCCAAGACCAACCAGGTGAGACTTCTGACATCATAGTCGATTATTTAAACGAAGTGTTGACAGATAATAATTTGACAGCAAAAGTCGTGGCGTTTTGCGGAGACAATGCCAACGTCAATTTCGGAGATGCGGCTAAGCGAGGAACTAACAATGTGTTAACGAAATTATAATCATCACTGAAAAAGCCATTGATAGGTATTGGATGTGGAGCCCATGTAATTCATAATGCAAAAAAATCTGCTGCAGACAGGCTACCCTTAGATTACGAAAGCATTATTGTGAAGATACATTCAATTTTTTATATTTACTGGATTTTAGTTTTGCGCCGAAACTGAAACGGAATATCAACAAATGCTGTGCTATAGCAAAACAAGGTGGCTTGCTCTTATGTCTGGCTTGGAAAGGGTTTTTAAAATGTATCATCCATTAAAAAACTACTTTTTGAGTATTAAAAAATGTCTCCTGTTACTAAAAAACTTTTTTGAAGATCCCATATGCGAATTGTTGCTTTATCTTTTACACGCTCAGTCAGAAACTTTTCATCAAGCTGTATTGAAACTGGAAGGTCAGACTGTATCGGCTATTGAAGCTGCAAAAGAAATCAATTAACTAAAAGACAATTTGACTCAGAAACAGACCAATCAGTTTCTTCCATTTATGGTCCGTCAATTAATAGTGAAATCGAAAGATAATGTTACTAACATAGCTGAAGAGTTTGTGAAAAGGGCGGCTACAGAATTTTATCAAACAAGCCATGAATATCTGGAGCAGTGGACTTGCTTTCTTACCAAAGAAATGGAGATATTTTATTGGGCAGATTTAAAAAAGGTCCCCGCATGGGAAGACGTTCAAAAATCTCTGGATGCATTAATTGAAAAGGAATATTTTGACTGTAATAAAGATGCAGAAGTTTTTGAAGAATTTTCGTTAATTTGTAACTACCTTACATCCCAGAAATTTAACCGAATGGAATAATCTAAATGTTTCCACGGAAACTCGTTGGGTGGAAGTATTCAAACGCTTTCAAGCCAACAATCTTCAGCATGAAAACTTTTCTATTTCAATTAAATATATTTTATGTTTGCCTGCTACAAATGCTCCAGTAGAAAGAGTATTTTCTATGATGAACAAGTTGTGGACATTTGAGAAGACCCAGTTACGAATTTCAGTTCTAAAGGCGATGTTGATAATTAAGGTAAATATAAAAACGTGCCAAGTGTTTCATTCTTACTTAAAATCATCACCAGTTATATAAAAGCAAATTTGTTCCTCTGATAAATATAAATATAACTAAACGTTTCGGTTATATATATATATATATTTTAATTCGCGACTTATAAGCTGACTTTTTCTGAATAAATAACTTTAAAAAAGTGTTTTTTTATTGACTACCACTTAATTAACCTAAATAAACCAATGTCCCGTTTTGAGTCAAAAAATAAATGGTAATGTCCCGTTTTGAGTAAAAGAAAAAATAAATGGTCACGTTATATATAACACATATGAAGAAAAGCAATCCACCTGTCCTAATTAAAGCAGTTCATCCAAAACAATTAGAGTAAAATTTGGGGGTCTTTATTAAATTTTTGATTGGATATGTAATATCTTTACTAACATTGTTGCCTGAACTAACCACGTTTGGTGGAGAATTTCATTCTGTCAAGTATATTATAATTTTATATCTGAAAGCTGCGACTGTAATTCATCTGTCATGCAAAATGATGAAACTGTAAGAAATGCGTATAATTTTTAGACTACATTTATTACTGAAGAAACTCATGATATATATCCTGATTTTATAATTTATATATATATATATATATATATATATATATATACTTATTTAACATCTTAGTGTAATAAAAGAGTTTCTGTGTTTCATGCTAAACATGTACTGGGGCATCTTGTATTTCTAAAGTTCATTTGTTTTGTTTTTTTTCCGTTTTGCAATAGTAATTGTCTTACTTGCATGCGGCTGTATAAATTGAAAATAGGTACCAAATGGATTCTTTCAAAATGTTTCAAATACTTTTAGAAGCTCAATAAATTAAATGTATGTAATTTTTAAAAATAATTGTGTTTAGAAATAATTAATTATATATGATGTAATGAGCGTTATTTTGTAAAAAATAATTAAAAGTAACTATTAAAAGAATTCACAATGAAGCAATATAAGTGTATATATGTATATTACTGTATATATAGTGTTTTCTGTATATAAAAGCTGGAAGCTGTATTGCTTGGTAGCAAGCAAGAATATGAAATGCATATAATGCCATAGAAAAATTGTATCTATTTACACACACACACACACACACACACACAGACACACACAGACACACACACACACACACACAGACACACACACACACACAGACACACACACACACACACACACACACAGACACACACACACACAGACACACACACACACACACAGACACACACACACACACACAGACACACACACACACAGACACACACACAGACACACAGACACACACACAGACACACAGACTCACAGACACAGACACACAGACACACACACAGACACACACCACACACACACACACAGACACACACACACACACACATACGACACACACGACACACAGACACACACACACACGACACACAGACACACACACACACGACACACAGACACACACACACACATACGACACACACGACACACACACAGACACACACACACACACACACACACACATACGACACACACACAGACACACACACACACACAGACACACACGACACACACACACACACACACACACACACATATATATATATATATATATATATATATATATATATTCTTAACATATCAATTTAAGTTTTAGGAAAATTTAGGATTATATATTATTTTTGTCTATAGTGAAACAAAATACAGCAGACGCTCATTATCACGAACTCCTTGAAACCTGTAAAAATCTTATATTCTGAAATTTCTAAAATAAAGAAATGCTTTTATATTAAATTATTAACATTTTAATTTTTTTAAATTATTACATTTTTTAGAATTTACATTTTTTATTAAATTTTATTTTTGATTAATATATTATTCTAAAAATCAACTTATATATGTGAAATACATGCAAAATAAAATTCATGATTAAAAAATAAACTTATTTTCATTCTGTTGTTGGAATATAATGTAAAATATAATCATTTTCTCCAGTTTCTGAATTTTTTTCAAAACACGTATATCTATTTTTTTGAAACAGGGAAACACTTTGTACACACACAACATAAATTTACCGTGATCTTTACTGCTTTTTTAAAAACGTTGTATTTCAGATGATTTCAGCAATTATATATATATATATATATATATATATATATATATATATATATATATATATATATATATATAATACTTTAACTTTTTATTGGAATAAAAATTATTGTAATAAGTTTTATTTCAATAAAATGTAATAACTATATTAATTAACAATGCAAATTATTGTTGACATTTTCACGAAATAAAGAAAATACGAAGAAACTAGAAAAGCATAAACCAGAACATTTTTGTATAATATACGAAAAAAGAAGTTTTTAATAGGAATCAGATAAATCTTATAGACTTCATAATAAAACATTCAAAGCAATAAAAAAGAGAATAAAATAGAAATTAAAAACAAGAAAATTTTGAGAAAAAATACGAGAAAAATAAAGAAAAACAAAACGTGTTTATTTCTTTATTATCAGTGACAGGACATTTAAAATTCATAACCATTCAGGTTTGAAAGAATGAATAAAATACACAAATGAACTTTTGCAATACCTTCAAACAAATAGAAAAAGCTGGAAAATTAGCAAAATTTAAAAGTAGAAAAAGAAGTTTTGAAACCAAAAGCTTCTAAAATGAAACTGGGGATTAATATATATATATATATATATATATATATATAGAGAGAGAGAGAGAGAGAGAGAGAGATGTGTGAATGTTGAGATAATATTAAAAGAAAAGATTACATTATTTTTTCGAAAAGTAGTAATTTGAAACACACAAGCGAGTACTAATGTCTTTCTAGAAAATGCATTACGTGTGAGAAAAGTGATTATATTTTAGGCGAATATAATTTAGCTTACATTAATGTTTTACCTTAAGTGATATGTAATTGCAGAAATACATTAGAATAAATGATGTCAAATCAAAATTTATTAAACAACTAAAAATATGCAAATCAAATCTGGTCCACAAGTAAAAGAATAACAAATATATTTACAGTTTACTGTCAAACATTTTCTCGAATAAAAACTTTTTAAGGGTTTTCCTAAATATTTTTTCGTTTTGAAGTACTGAATGATTATTTCATTTCATTTTTTTTCTCTCTCTCTTATTGTTTAATTAGCTGTAAGTGTTGGGCACTGCTGCATCTGATAGCATTTTGTTCAATTCGTCGTGAGTTCCTTTTAATTGGATATCATACTCGATTTTAATGTCTAATCCTTGTTTATTCTACTCATATAGATTGATAACCTCTTAATCATTAGTTTTGTTTATAAATCATTAGTCATTTTTTGCACACGAGATTTCTTTAGATCGCGATTAACAACTCTAACCATCCAAACTTAAGGTGGGATTCGAATCCACGGGCTGTTAAACCTGAGACCAGAACATTAATTATTCGGTTACCAGTTCAGCAACCCCTTTATGAAGTTAAGGTATGACTATTATAATTTGGAAGTGTAGACAAAGACTTCCAGGTTTGTTTTACCGCCTCCAGAGATATCACTTCACTTGGAGGACATTGTGACTATTATCTATTTACATGCTATCATTAATGTATGTGATGTATCTTTGGTTAAGTCGGGTATAAAATTCGTTAAGCTCAGGTAATGAGAAAGGCTCTTCTTTCCTTTCAGGTCAGTGCATTCCCATTCCATCCTTAACTTTAGAGCAAAAACTTTTGAATTTTTTTAAGACTTTTAACTCTACATACAATCTAACGACTAAAGGCTTTTCACAACTCCATACTGGCCTGGTTACTTAGGGCAACGTTCTCATTACCGAAGGTAATGAGTTTGAATCTCGACTGAACCGAAGATCCATCGTGTTCACTGAAGTTGGCAGGGCTATGTTTAATAGGTGTGGTTACCCTGCCCTACAATGGTTACTTCATCCCTGCTTTTAAATTACGAAGACTCCCACCAGGCAGTTTCCTTCAAACTGCTGGAGTGTGTTCGATACAGAAAAAAGCAACTTTTGCTCTCTCTCTCTTATTTACCACATAATTTTGAGAGGATTTCACGCAATGTGTAGGATTCCCGAGTTAAAAAGGAGAAGATCAAGAAATCTTCAACTTTTAAGTATGGATACGAAAAGCGTAAGATTAACGTAAGTGCTTAAGATCAAACCTTTCCAATCCAAGAAATACAATCCTACACCAACCCAAAATTAGAATTTTTTTATAGATTCGCTGAAAGAGGATATTATTGGACTTGTATCACAACTTGAGAATGTCACAGAAGTGGTGGCAACTGAATACTTAACGCTCAAGCTTTCAGTTCAGAAATTCCCGTGATCCATCAAGTATGGATGTTTGTAGGGATTTAAAGTCTTCATTAAATGGTAGGTGCCAGTCAAATCAATATTCATTTGTAAAAACGTACAGTGGAGAAGTTGTTGGTAAAGGAAAACAAACTATAGAAGTGATCAAACAAAGAAATGATTTTTAATTGTATCTGAAATAAGAACTACTCAAGGGAATGTCTAATATAAACAATGTTTCACATTTGAAAGTCAAGATATTAAGATATTCAACATTTTATAAATTTAAGCAATATTAAAACTAATTAAAATAAGAAATTCTGAACTTAGATCTGTTAAAATATGAAACACGGTTCTTCAGACTATCGGGACCGATTGTTCGTATTTGAAATAAATAAATAAATCAGATTTGTAATTTAGAATAGTCATATTTCTATTCATGTCTATTCTTTAAATAG
The DNA here is from genome assembly GCA_030067965.1 of Latrodectus elegans. Taxonomy (NCBI): domain Eukaryota; kingdom Metazoa; phylum Arthropoda; class Arachnida; order Araneae; family Theridiidae; genus Latrodectus; species Latrodectus elegans. Next base: position 22,457,495 of record CM057820.1, on the reverse strand, counting down.
AGGTTTTATGCTATTATCTCTACATTATGATTCCTTTAATTTTATCAGTTGGAGGTCCAATTACTTTCCAGAAGAACTTTCGTTAGACAATGTGCCGTACTCACATGTCCCAAGGGAGAAAACCCTGAACGCTCCAAGTTCCAACACATCTACATGCAGAATTGCAACAAACATCTCATCTAACATGCAAAAGTGACAGGTATCGAGCCTAGGAATTTATGCTCCAAAAGCGCTGTTCAACTTCTAGTTCATGGTGAATCCACTAATGATTCATTTGTCATTCTGTGATTACTTTTCTTGCAAGACAGGGAAACACACACACATATATATAAACGGTATATAAATCAGCACAATACACACTTTGAAAGAATTGAACCCGTTAACACTTGAATGCAAGGCTTAAATGATTATCACTCAGCTGCTAACGGGGAAGAAATCAGAGGGAAAAATTGCATAGTTATAGAATGGATACTCTTTTCTGAAAATTTCTGAGTTCGCCTTAGTGGTAAATCCATGCATTTTGGAGCTTAAGTTCCCAGATTCGATCCCAACCAATGTTGACTTGTAAGAGACTCGTATTTGGTTCTGCTTCCTGAATGCTCATCTGTTGGGGTCATAGCGGTGGTCTGATGGTAGGCCTAATGAAGCCCAATGTTTTGGCTTCGATCCTTACTACTATTGAGCAACGAGAGATGGATAGCACGCTTGCGTTTTCTGCTTGCTTATCTCTCAAAATTATTGATTGTGAGTTTTCAGGGTTTCTCCCCATGCTGCACATGAACATGACTCATTATCTATTGAAAATTCTTGCCGAAAATCAATTTATATTGAAATGTCTTACAACGGGCCTCGGCTATTAAACAGTCCTACTCTGCAGTGTAAAAAGATATGTTGAGAAGGGTAATTAGGGATTTTCCGAATCTTCTTCTTTGAGATACGTGAATGAATCCCACTATTTGCGAAAATTTCTACTGGAAGATTGACTTTGTTGAAATTAAAAATCTTTACCATTAACTTCTGTTGGTATGCCGTCCATGACACGTCATTAAAAATATTACTATAATTTATATAATTATATAATATAATTTGGATTTGGGAAATAGTATTTCCCAAATTCAAATTAATGTATAGTTATGCTGTGTGCCAAATTTATTTAAAATAGTATAAAAGTTTTGGTAAAACCTTGCAATAAATTATTTTGTTATATTAAGTGTGTATATAAAGACTTTAAAGTTTAAAGAATAATTTCCATTTTTTACAATCCTTAATTGGAAAATAAAGCATGAAAATATGTATATATTTCACTTTTACCTGATTATAAATTAAAACTTTATTTTAGATATAAAAAGTATAATCACATTAATATCAAATAGTATAATGAAAAATGCCAACAATATAAATACTTGTGTAATATTTTTATATATCTGTTTAATTGGTTGTTTTTATGTTATATTATAGTTTGATTTGTCCAAACAACGCTTATATTCTGTGAAAAGATTTTCAGAGCTGAGAAATAAATCTGTAAAATCTAATGCAGCTTGATCATATTTGACTATATTTTTGGTGATTTGGCGATATATGGTGACATTTTTGGCAACAAAAAAATAATCATTTTTGAACTTTTAAATTGACTTTTAAAAAGATTTTCAGAGCTGAGAAATAAATCTGTAAAATCTAATGCAGCTTGATCATATTTAACTATATTTTTGGTTATTTGGCGATATATGGTAACATTTTTGGCAAAAAAAAAAAAAAAAAAAAAAAACATTTTTGAACTTTTAAATTGTAGAACCAATAGAAGCCGAAATATCATTATTTATTGGATAATTATAGTTTTACAAAAGGTTAATTATAATTTTACAATAGGATAATCATAATTTTACTATAGGAAGGTTCTGAAAAATTCCATCACAAGAAGTATAAACATCTGCTTCAATTAAAAAGTAGTGAAATTAAGAGAGTGAATCAAAAGGAATCTCAGTTGCCTAAATCAACACTTCAGAAAATTGCGGTCTTGTTTCTACTCTTTGTCATAAAAATTGATACGTTTTTAATTTGTGTAAGCTTCAAACGGTAGAAAATGCAATCATGGTTGAGACAGAAAGAACTATCGATGGAGTTAACTTTGAAGAAAACTGATTGATTTTTCAGGATTATCATATGACTGTTGTCACGAAAAAACGTGACAATATTAAATTCTTAACCCATTAAATCGAGGCATTTTAAAATTATTATCCTGGAAATTTTTCTGGAAATGTGATTTTATCAGACTATCTTTAAGAACAATTGAAATTGATAAAATTTCTATTTGATGTTTAAAGTATTTTCTTCTAATTTGTATAAAAGTCTAATTGTGAAAATAGTTATCAAAGGACGCTCTATTAGTTGGATATCTTATGACATTGCCATGTTGAGCTCTGAAGTAAAAATCTGATTTTTATGAAACACACAAATCGAGGTAAACACTAAATAATAAATTAATAAAATGAGATCCCCAGGTTCCCTTTTGCAAAACAGCTCTGTCTCCATTTTATGGATGCAATGTGTGTCTACAGTGGGGATGCAATGTGGTTTTATCAGAGAACGAGGGGAAAAGGCAACACTTTATTTAATATAATCTTTTACTCCTTTTTTTATTAATTTCGCACCATTTTCTTTTGGGTCAATCCTTGTAAAGTGTAACGTGCTAAAAAGACGAGGATCAGTACAGCGCATGCGCGCCAGATTCTGCCTCCCTCCTCCTTTCTGATTACATTGCTTTTGTTTACTTTAGTTTGAAAAGTGCATTCTCAAAAAGACAACGCACTGGAGGTGCGCTTGTGGCGGCGTCCGCCAATGATATTGTCATGATTATTAAGTTGAAAGTTGTATTAAAATTTATGTAAATAGTAAAAATTATGTATACTTAAAATTTGTCCTCATCAATAAATAAAATAAAATTAAATTGAAATTGTCTTCAATTGCCTTGCTACCTCGGTACGCTACAAAAGAAAAGAAAGTATTACATCAGTGAAAATAATTCTTTCAACGAATGAAAAAGATAATCGTCTCCTAAATTTAATAAATCAATAGATGAAAATTCTTAAGAGATTAAATTAAATTTTAAACAATTCTGCCAGTCGTTTGCGGATTTATCAGCATAATTTTAATCATTATTTACCAAAAAGTAATTTTTTTATACCAAACTCAGTTTATTTATTTTTGAAAGTAATGCATGCAAGCCATAATCTTAAATGTTTTTGTCTCAAATATTATATATATATATATATATATATATATATATATATTATATTATATCGACAAGCGAAAGATATGTATTTCCTTATAAATGTTTGCAATGAAATCTTTTAGCACACCACCTTTCTACAACATAATTTATAAATAATATATAAAATTTTTGCTTTTCAATTATTTGATATTTTATGTATTAAACTTAAGCAACTCATTAAGACAAATTTTTATTCTCCCATAATATTTTCTTATAATCCCATACATATTTTATATACCAAAATACATATTTCTTTTTAAATTTATAATTTCATATACAAAAATATTTATGATTATTTATGTCAACAGTTTTTATTTATTTTTATTCCAATTTATTATCCACCTATTTTTAAATTATTAAAAAAAGTTCTTCAAAAAGTCACGTAATTTTTGTTTGGGAAAAACTTTGTAAGTTCTTATTAATTTTATAAATTTTTAACTTACACACAAATTTAAAAGCCGTTGAACAATCCCTTATGAAAATGATATCATTTAGTGTGATTTTGTTTTATCTATATAAACATCATAAATTAGAATAAATTCGATCCTTACTTTGTGTATCCACCGAATTTTTTCATGAAATCCACTTATACAAATAAAATTAAAAACATTTTCTGCACACAAATAAAAAACATGAATACCTTAATTTCTGGCTAAATTAATCCCCTGATTATGCAATTTATAGACCAAAATAGCTTAAAAAAATTGTGTATTTATTGATTGATTTAAATATTTTGCTTATTTTAAATGAATATATATATTAGGGAGTTGATAAATATGAATATATTCTTATCTGGAAAAGATTTTTATATAGATTTTTATCATGAGATACTAAATTGTAAGAGTTATCTCAAAATATAAATTCTCTGCAAAGTTGCTTTCATTTAAATGATATCTCATTCCTCTCCAGAATGAATCTCGATTTTAAAGAATGATACCTTCCCTCTTTCAAAATTTGCCATTCTTACGTGAATAACAAGATTAAAAAAATATATTTATGTTTTCGGATTCCCCCTTCTTTATTACCAGATTATTAAAAAAAATAATAGTATTTTTTCTATTTTTAAAATCTGTTTTCCCATTGCAACGTATGTGTTTACCCTTTTCCCAACTCATCGCCGATAGGAAAAATATTAGAATTCGGATGAAAGAAGACCCGACTTTAATACTTAATGGTTTCGTTATTAAAAAAAATTTCTAATGTCCGACATTCCATTTAAGTTGCTTTAAATTGACCTATACGTGAAAGTTGTGCAAAAGTATATTTGAACAAGATTAATTAAATAATATATGATTATTTAGCTAAATCACAATTTTTCTTCTGAAAGATATGAATACTTATTCTAATGACTCACAAAAACTGGTGGGTATGGCATTCAAAAACATTTTTCTAAATTCAATAATACTACGACAATGAGTTAACTGGTTAAGTCCTATTTCGGCCTACCGCTGGGCGATAGCTGGAAAAATGGCGACAAGCATTTGCTCGCCAACTAAAATTATGTGGTATCACATAATATGGGATTTGAAAATTGCAATTTCGAATATTTTTTTGTTATTTTATAAATTTGAATATCGCAATTTCGAATCTTCACATATTTGTTTTTATTTGCATTTTACATGATTTTAAATAATGTTAGATTTTGAATATCGCAACTTCCAATATTTCTTATTACTTACATAATCTTACGATTTTACATAATTTCGAGTATATGTCAAATTTTTATTTTTATGGTATGTCATGTTAATATAAATGCTAAAAAGGTAATTTTATACCAAATGAGGAGGACTTATATTATACAAAATAAAAAATATAAGCGTTAAAAAATAATGACATTAATATATGAAAAAAAATTTTTTTAAATAATAATATGAATAACATCGAATATGAATAGCAATAATATGATTAACATCGAATTTCCCGTCTCATCGTCTTTATTTATCTTGGGAATAGCGCGCACACCTTAAAAAAACTTTTGCAATGAGATTCCAGGCAGGAGCCAATAACTGGGCAATAAAGCTTAATGATTAAACAGAATACCATTTCTAAATTCAGTTTTGATTTTTTTTCTATGACACTTTATTCGAAGTCGCCAATGCAATTATCTTAAGTTTTCCAACTTTTATTTAGTACTTAATAATGTAAATAACAAAAATACTTACATAATTTCTTTTTCTAGATATCCCTAAATTGAGATTCATAACTCTTTGAAATATTTTTTAAGAATTTATACACTGCATCTTCATTTATAGAATGGTTAGCGGATCTACGTCACGTGTACTACGCTCCGAGGTTTGAGTCATATTCATTCTTAAAGTGGCTGGAATGGTTTCGTAAATGTCTTATTGCTAACCTCTGTCGAGTTAGTATGTGCACGAGTATCTTGATTTCTAAATGTCACACAATCTGTTGATTTCAAAAGCTGGAATCCTTCGTTTTGTAAGCAGCCATAAACAATCTAACAATCTAATATCATCAGTACCAGACAACACCCATTTCTTTAATCACAATCAGAAATTTCGCTTTCGTTCATTTTTCTACCACTAGAAAAAAGCAATTACTCATTCCCCTTTCTAGTCCATCAAACACCCACCTACATAGGCTTTCTTCCATACTTCATTTTTCCAAAGTTTTTCTCATCCATTTCAACAATTATATTTTTTCTACCAATCTTTATACTTTCTCTCATCATTACAGTCAGACAAACTTCTCGACAAAACATGTACCAATCTCAATCACGGTATTTTTGTTCATTTTTATTTCATTCACTACAAATTCATTCATGCAACTTCCAAACAAAGCCTCGTTATCCATAATATATCGTTCTTATTTGAATGATTCGTTTCAAACCAAGATCTTTTCATCATACCGTGACAAGCATAATGCGAATCTACATTCGTATTTCTTTTAGGATATCTCCATTTAAATTCATTGGTAGAATCCTTTCGTTCACTTAAAATCGTATGTTCCCACCGCATCTTGGTCATTCATGCGATTTAGAAATTTAATTAACTTTCATACACCATCCACAATGAAATCTTCCTTATCTCTAAAATTTAATAACATGAAAAATTCGGCAGCGGATTTGCTCATGATACTAAAAAGACACAGAAAAAACAGCAGATTATACAAAAATGTGTTATTTTAAAAAGAACGCAAATATTTTTATATTTTAAAACTGAACGATAACGTAAAATATAAATATTGTATTAATTTTTATTCAATCAATCACTTTGAATGAAAGTCGTTTGCGTTTTTAAAAATATAAAATATTCATTACATCATTTAATTATAATCAATTAATTTTAAAAGATATATATCTCATAAATATTATAATTTTATTATTTTTTATTGAAATTTCCAAAAAATTATTTAATTTTTAGCAGATTTAATTTTTTTATACTAAAAATATTATTTTATAAATTTTGATGGAAAAAAATTTTGTCGGAGGATATTTTTAAAAATGTTACGTATATTAGTGGTTGCCATAGAATGGCAACCAATAAAAACACGGTTCGAAAATCGTCATATTAAGGACCAATGAATAGGTATTCAATAATTCGTCGTATTAAAGAATCCACTTTGGCGTCGTAATCTGCTGATTTGTCTTTGCATTTCATTCAGGTTGGTTGGTTTGGTTTGCTTGTCGCTCAACGGTCATTTTTTGCACACGAGGGCTAATTAGACCGGGACCTACGGCTTAAAGTGGATTCCGAACCACTACATACATCCATGCCCGAGGTGGGATTCGAACCCACGAACTGTTGAACCGAAGGCAAGAGCGCTAACCATTCGGCTGCCAGCTCGGCGCATTTCATTCAGGGCGATAGAGTAGTTTCAAATAAGATTCAACCGCACTAATTACATATTATTTATTTATTTATTTTACCAAATTAGTTGGATTTACGGTAGGAGAAAAGTATATTTTTTTGTCTTTAAAATATTGATTATGATATTTATGGCAGAGTGTCTTCTGAGATATTGTACGATTTATTTTTGGAGAAAAATACCCTTTTGTTAGAGTGGCGTTTTTAGGAAGGAATGCCGATTCAAACTCTGAATCTATCACTTTGACCTTGGATCAAAACCACGATTAGTTAGCTTTAATGAGATGAGCAGAAAATATTTCTTTCACATATTCCAATAACTCACAGTTCATATGGTGTTACGATTTTTTTCGAGGCCAAAGAATGTGATAATATAGAAATAAAGGAGATACGTTTTAATTTTAAGCAAATCTATTACCAACAGAACTTTCAATCATAATGACTACAATTACTTAAGCTCGAAACTTTCATACAGGCTAGGAAATTCATACAGTTTCTATAATTCAGAAACTAATCGCAACAACTTTCAGATTTGATGACTCAGGCGTCTGACTGCTTGCTTCTCTTTGAATCCACATACTACTTGGCTGAGGTCATATTTATACCTCTTCATTCAGTATAGATACTGTAAGTTTTTAGAATATTTCTACAGTAAGCTTACGGTAACTGCCGGCTAACTTGTGTAGCGGTCAGCGTCCCTGACTACGGAAAAGAAGGTCCTGGGTTCGAATCCCGGTTCAGGCGTGGATGTACTTTCTCTCTCTATCTCTCTATCCTGTCTTTGTCCTTTCCTTGTGTGTGTGAATGAAGTATGAATGATGCTATAAAATGCACCCTATAAACTATATAACCTATAAACTATATATATAATAATGCACCCTATAAACGGGTCCCTATGGCATATGTGAGGGTGCGATGGTGGCTAACCCCCTGTGGTGCACCTGGGGCAACGCATCTGCGGCTAAGAGGTCGCTGTGTCTGGCCGGTTCCTTGGTATCAGGGAACAATAGATTAATAGACTCTGTTGCAGTTGTAACTGTCTACAGTTTGCCGTTGGAAAAATAAAAGCTTATGGTAACTCGGCTCTTACTTGTTCTGTCAACAGGAAACTTCAAAAATGTTTATTACAGTTTTATCGCAAAAAAAAAAAAAGTCCCCAAATGCCAAATTTATTAAACATGTTCTAAATTTTACACTTATTTCTTATTTTTCAGCTTTGAAAACTGCTATTCTCACAGAATAAATTTTTTTATAAAATTATTTCATAAATTAAATGATATTAACATGCTACAACAAATAATTAAACAGAAATATAAAACATTCATAAAAATATTTAAATTTATTTAATTTTTTCGTGACAACAAAAATGCATGCAAAGTCACATTTTGTTCGCAAAATTTTCAACATATTTGAAATGCTAATATGATTTTATTAGATGAATCCCACTGAACATTCCCAGAGTGGTTTTGATCATTAGATTTCTGAGCTCATCTTCTTTCAGTTCCCGACTTTGCTTGTTTAATTGACACAACAGGTTCTCCTCTTTTTCAACAATGGTTGGAATCCAACCCGGTGCCTCCAAAATGCAAAGTTATGCAATAGTATCTCATGCTCTTTAAACACCAAACATTTCTTATAATCATCCAGTTTTTAATTTCTAAAATGGTGCCACATGATCTATAATAATTTTAAACCCCATTTTCGAACTAAATTTTAAAAAATTAGTTCAAAAAGAATATTTATAATTATTAAAAAAATTTTAGTTCGTAAATGGGAATTAAAATAAAATTTTATTGTATTTATTTCATTTTTTATGGTTTAGAAACTTGGATCAATATTTTTATTGCAGAATCATCGATTCTTTGAATCGGAAGTTTGTTTGTAGATGTACCACAGCTTTGTGCTGCTGTTGAAAGGGATTTTTCAATCAATTCGTGGGGAATGTATCCCGTTTGATACGACTCTAGTCTTACAATGCTGGCGTCAAATTATAATCAATGGTCATCATGAGAAAAAATGTTAAAAGATATGTGGTAAGGATTGATCACTTTTAGAAGTGCAGTTCGCAATTGACAATGTAGATGCAATACGCTTTGCTTGGAATGGCATTGAAGAAAAACTATATCTAGTTCTTTTGAGTGACATGAAGGTATATTAAAGAAACACAAGGCATTAAAGAAAGCCGGAAACAATTACCTTTAACCGGAAACTTACAATTTCAGTGAAGATGAATCTTTCATCCATAAACTCCAACAAAGAAAGAACGACACTGCCTTTCAGATGTCCATTTTAGGATTATTTTAATCTAAATTGGTATCCATTTTGTACATAAGAGCTGTTACGTGATTAAATGGCTTAAATCATAATGAATGAAAATGTAAAAGAATTTTTAAATACCTAATAATATAGAAAGGATACTGTGTTTCGGCCACCTTCAAAACTAGCAGATGTAATTAGACTGGCATTTTTGGAAAGAAAAAAAGCAGCAGTGTTTTCTTATTCGATAATATTGAAAAGTATTTTGAAACCGAAAACAAAAATTAGCGATTAATTTACCTTATTTTTCATCAACAAAATAAAAGCATGATAATTTTTAAATCATGAATTTTATTTTGCATCTGTTATCAATACAGCACATATTAAATAATTTTAATAACAGTATATTATTTAAAAAAAGTGAATATATATATATATATATATATATATATATATATATATATATATATAATATCACTAAAAAATTTAATTTATTTTTTATTTTTATAAAATTTTGATTTTCAGAATTTTTTTACCAGTCTTTCAATTTGCGATGACGAGCGTTTAATGTATTCTATTACCTTATAGACACAAATAATAAATAATCCTAAATTTTTCCTAAGAAGTTTATATGTTAAGTATATCTATCTATATAATAATAATAGTGTAATAGAAAGTTGAATAAGGATATGTGGTAAAGAAGAAAACGTGTTCACAACCGCTTCATTCTGTGCTCAGGGCCACGAAGTACGACACAGAGGACGCATGTAGATAATGTTTTACGTAGTAGAGATATATGTCACATGATTTGCGAACGTATGTAGACAGTGATAACAAAGGAACTCGGAATCGTCAAAAGTATCAACTATAGTCTTTCGCAATGATTTCAAGATGATGTAAATGTCAGTAGATGCTACAGTACGCTCCCAAGTGAAACGCCGAATGACGACCGGTATTTGACAGTGACTGCCTAAAGAAGAAGATGGTGCACAGCAGTGGATTTATCGCATCAGCTATATGTCCTCCACGAGTACGACAATTTCATGGCAACTTGAGTACTGACGTTTGAGATAAAATGGTTTGTATGTTAGCACTGTCGTATGTGTTTCTCTCACGCCAACTCCTTGTTGCTGAGGGTTACTTAGGGGTAGAGGACACGCAATGTGGGGGCCGTCACAGTGGTTTTGTGTTACGTTCTCCTACGAGTCGAAACTTAGCTTGTAGTCCGATTCACATAGGATGTTCATATGAAGAACACACACACACCAGGTATCCAGTACAAACACTACAACATCATTGTAACCGACGTTATGGTAGTACAGGAGTGCTCGTTCAGCGTGGCATTATATTGGGCTCTAGAACAGATCTGCATCTTCAAAGCGGAACATGCCTATTTGCTAGGGGTGCCTTGGATACTGAACTTTTGGCAATAGCCATTCTCTCCGTTCAAAAATCGTCAAGACTTCGTTCAATCAGAGGATATTGCTTGTATGGATTGGCCAGTATTCTCACCAAATTTGAATTCAATAGAGCATGTTTGGACAAACTTAGTCGGCGAATCACAGTCTGTCAGTTACCTCCTACATTTCTTTCACGGGACTTTCGGAGAGCATTGTTTCCTGTGTGGAGTTCTCTTCCCCACGTGCAGCTCGATAATGTGATATTCATCATGACTTGGAGTTGTACGGTCTGTATTTCTTGGTAAGGGAGACACATATGATAAATCAAAATCATAAGAACTAAAAGTATTGTTCGATGATTGTTCGAGAGATTTGTGGTATATGCGTTTCTGGGATTTATAATCTTATTTTCTAGGGCTGATATCCTTTCTATACACTACCTCTTTTGTTATTTTCCATTTGTTTAATACATGTGATTTATTAATGAATAAATCACGTGTATTTTGTTCCTGAAATTTCCAGCATTATCCTTATTCTATTGACAAGTGTATATTTTATTTTTATGTGCATTATTTCGCACTCTTGATCACTACGACGAGCAGTAAATTTACCTATTTTTATTTATGGAAGAGGAAATATATAGAGCTTCATTATGATTTTTTAATGAATAATAATTTTGTTTGCTACAAAATAAATAAAGCTTATACCATATTTAATCAATTATTTCAATATACGTTTATTTGAAAAAAATCTATACACATTTATTTTATCATCTTGAGAAAATACTAGATACATTTTCTCAGAATCCATTTATATAATATTATTCTGGATTTATATATCTGCATGTTAATTAGACAATTAATATTGCAAAAAAGTAACACAAATGAAATCAAGAAATATAGATTGTTCTGGTTCATCTGAGGGTGACGTGGTGACTCATTCATTAAAACAAACCGTTAAAAAAGAATTATATACATACACACACACACACACACACACACACACACATATATATATATATATATATATATATATATATATATATATATATATACATACACAAAAAAAGAAGTAAAAAAATTATGGATCTATTGTTTGCAAATAAAATATTTTTTAATTAGTGCACAAATATAAACATTATTTTAAATAATTCCTTGTGTTAAACAGCAATGATATAATCTTTAACAATTAATCTTCATAGTAAAAAGAGTCCAAATTCTGTAATCACTTCTGAATAATTTCATCATATTACATGATAGAGGAATTACACTTGCAGCTTTTAGTTTTCAAATTAGAATATATGTAAGAAATTAAATTTTCTACTAAAAATAATTAGTTCAGCAAATAGTGTTAACAAAGATATGAAGTGTCCAATCAGAAGAATAATGAAAACTCCAAAAATTTCCTCGAACTGCATTGGATGAACTGCTTCAATAGGAACTGTTGGTTTATGCTTCTTCATATGGATTATATACGACTGCTCTTTTATGAATTGGTACATTATATTAGAATTCCACAATCGGATGATTATACTATTTAATCGTCTTTTACAGCAAAAGTCCTTGTGGATAGCTATGGCCACAGTTGTCGTCAGCAACGTGTCTTCGGACAGAAACAATTCATTAGAGTCTCCAAAAGGAAATTTTAGGAAGGCATTGCCACCGATGACAGCGTGGCCTTCGTTCAGCAAGTTCATGTATTGGTCAATAGATCTATTTATGTAACCCTGGTTTTGCGAAATGATTTCCCCCAATTCTCTTATGTGTGGCTGAGGTGAATATTGAAACAAGTCCTGAAATACTGATCCATCTGCCAAGTAGACTTTGAGTTTCTTCATCTTAACAGCTTCCAGAAGTTCCTCAAAAGTTCTGAAGAGTTTCCCTTCAGGTGGTACGGCTGCTTGGGACAATAAAACTTGAGTGTATGCGAAGGAAATGACTAAGGCGAACACTAACCAGGATCCGAGTAAGAATCTTTCTTTCAGAGACTGCATTCTGATGTCCATAGGTTGTTTTATGAAAGAAGAAAACATTTCCAAATATAATCTCATCACGTTGTACTGCCTGCCCAGGAAAAAATAGTAGATAAATCCGAATATCAGTAATATGAAAATCAAAGAGATCCACAACGTTTTCGTAAAGGAGTAAAAAAAGGCGTTTGCAACAGGCATATTTTGTGGTCTTTTCATACCAAATGTTACATAACCTAAACAATATCCATCACTGAAATCAAAATATTTTAAGCGCTCATAAGTAGGAGCAAGAAGACAGCTGCCTAAATCCGCCTCTCCTCTCTGAACCAGACCTAGTAATCCTGTATAGTTTCCATCTGGACCTTCTTCACCATAACGGTCATCTTCCGGAACAATGATATCAAATGGAACTCCGAATGTTTCTAGAATTATCCCCACGTATCGTCCGTCGAATCCGAAGAATTTGTAACCACCATCTTCTTGCTTGACAGCTTCTAAAGTATTTGGAATTTGTCGGATAGCAACAGTGATTCTTTTAGGCAGTTGCATCTTTCTTTAGGGATATTTTCGAACGAAATCGTACTTTGAAAGAGCAAAATTCACCACCATAAGTAATCTGTTTGAAGCGTTAATGGTAAAGAATTATAATAACCTCTGAAATATTATGTTTTAGAGGACAATTATGACATTAGTAATGTGCTTTTGTGAAATCAAAATATTGGTTTGCTCGCGTGCAAGGCTTAATGTATTCTATAAAGCTGATTAGACATTGATTATAACAGAGATTTCCTTTTATTCTTCCTATAATAATTTACATTGAGGGTGTGATTGAGAAAATATCGCTTGAAGTAATATTTACGTATTAATGTCTTTTCAGACGAGGAAATAAATTATAATCATTTGTATGTAAAAAATCTGATGTTTTCAAACGTGAACTCGATCTAATATTTGGTTATATAAAGCCTATAACATATCATTAATATTTGACATTCTAGTGGATTACGTAAAACAAAATATTTAAAATAAAAAAATTATATATAAAAACAAACCTTTTTTTTTCTTTTTTTTATATATTTAAAAAAAAATTTCTCTTCACGGAAAAGTATGAATTATATAAAGCAAGATATAGGAGCAAAATGTAGGCACATTATGTAAATTCTTTATGAAGTAATTCAGTTTAACAATCAATATTAGTTAGGTTAAGGCAATACGTTTCTGGTCTATTAACTCTATTAACCGAAGCTGCTGAATACAGTCAATCGCTTTTTCATTTAGAACACGAGTGATAAAATTCATAAGTCTTCATGTATAAATAACTACTCCGCATAACAGGCCATACTAGAGAAATGGCATTAGATTCATGGAACTTTCATGTGAGAATGCTTTGTAAGCTTGATCCCGAAAGCTAATATCCGATTTTTAAATTTCGGTATTTTAAGTAGCATTTTAATCCCTTAACTGTGACATATATTTCAGAAAAATGGACTAAAAATGGAAAATTTTTTTGATTGTTTAATTTTATATTTTATATTATTATAAGAGTTAGAAAATGCTTTTTTTATTACAAAAACAAAGTTTTAAGTACAATAACTACTATATTTATAATTTTTACATCCACATAAAACATTGATTACACATACACGTTATTCACATTGAGTAAATTAAACGAAATTTTGAAGCTAAATATAACTGGTATAAACTAGTATAATATGAAAACACACAACAATATGATTTTCAATATATAAATTTTACAAATCTTTTACAGTATGGTATATCCCAAAACAAGGTACTGCTCAAAAGTCTATATATTGCACTTTTTACAATAAACTCTTGTCTCATGCCTTATTCTCTTCCCTTGTTTTACGACAGCATATAAAACACTGCCTGGTTGGAAGTAGATTTTTTCCCCATTGATGGGATGTGTTCTAGAAAGTGTTGACCTGTGAGGCGCAGTAAGTTTACACTAGAACGCCCTGGTCCTGAACATTTGGTTTATTTATTTCAACGCTTGATTTTCTGATGTTCATATTTTTCGCACCTCCTGCTGAAGTATGCAAAATAAAGGAGTTATTTATATAACGCCTATACTGTAGAAGATGGGAAAATATTTTCTAGTAATATTTTTTACCTCCTTTGCTATAGCAACCGGGAAGTCGGTAAGATGTTGATTGACTTTAACATCACCTCCCATAGTGTTGTTGTAGTCATGGACTACCTTCAGAACTAAAGTTGGAATTGGTAAAAAACTAGGACCACTTGTGACATTTATTAGGAAAATAGGGAACTAAGTGTCCTAAAGTAGAAACGAAATCAGCTCAGACTTCACAAAATAGAAACGTTTATTTTTCTTCTACCCGAACACAGTTCGGGCATCACAAATACTGCACGCAGTAATTGCCCGAACTGAATTCGGACGACACTGGCAAAAGGTTAAAGAAGAAAAGAAAAATCGTGGAAGGGTGGAAACATTTTCATCATTGAAAATTATGTAAAAATGATTATGCATTTTACAATGTGAAATCCTCTTTCTACATTGCAACAATAATAGAAACCTAATAAGTTAATTAAGAAATAGTAAAAAAAACTTAATAAGCTAATAATTAAAAATATTTTAACATGTAGTTTTTTATTTTTTGAAAGTTTAAACTGCAGAATGTCTGCGATAGAAATCGTTGTACAATTATTAGTTACAAAAAAAGGAGAATTTTATTTCAATAACTGATAAATATTGTTATAGCATATCTCCAATATTTAGTAATGCTGTGGTTGTTTTTACAAATCCCATCTAGAATAGCGGAGCCATACATCCATGAGCCCATACACTCTCAAAAAATCAAGAAAGAGGAAGGAGTCTCCAAGGAGCTCTTCCATCGAGAATCTCATGGTAAAGGAGTAGGGGACAGCTTCTTTTGATACAAGATCTGGAGCACCAGTGGTAGTAGTCTGACTTTGCTCCTGGCTTCCCTTGCAGATATTATCTGGGCATAGTGGAAAGGCCTTCACACCTTGGGTGGCCTTACCAGGAGAATACACTCCAGACGTACTTCGCTCGTTTCGCTCAGGAACACCCCCTCGCCACGGTGAGGCTATCTGAAGGATTTAATAGTGTTAGACATGCTAAGTCAGGCCTGTGAAATTTGTTACTCTAAGAAAATGTAAACTAAATGTTGGCTTGTGAAGTATCAATTCTGGAAAGCTTAAAACAATCTAGAATATAATCAGAAGTTCCCCGATGGTCAGCACATTTCAAACAGGTGGGCAAAACCTTTTTTCCATAAGAATAGGAAATAGGTCTCAAGTGTCCACTAATAAACCTGATCAGTGTCCATTGATTTGGCCTGGCCTATGACATTTAAGTAATAGAGTAACATAATCATTGACGGTGGAAGTGGAGCATCTTCTGTTGCCAAAAAGGAATGGCGGGAGCTTGAAAAAGTAAAAGGCTGACTTGTCCCTTGCAACCTAGGCATTATCTGGGCAAAGTGGAATGGCCTCGCGTCTACCAGGAATATGCACTCCTGGCGTACTTCGCCTACTCTGCCGAGACACTCCCTCACAGTAGTGACTGTTAGACTTGGGTAGGGGGGACATAAATGTCTAATGGAATACTCATGAATGGATTGAGCAATTTCTCATAAATGCTGTATATAACAACTATTTTAAGTATTCAGTTATTAATTAAATAACCCTTTATTAATATTTTGTTGACTATAAATATTTAATGGAATAAATATAGTTAAAATTTAATCTAATAGGACTTTTAATTATTAGAAACCATAAATGTGTTTTAGGAACTATCGTGATTTGTGCAATTAATAGTATGTAAATACTGTAGTATGTGTGTGTAATTGGCCTCATCATTAGCGTCAACATATGCGGGCATGAAGAAAACAGAAACACCCTCCGTTCCGTTATTTAACACGTGATGAACCAAACGAATATGTTGGTTTTTATGGTTAAAAGAGATTTGTAGATTATATTATAATTAATCACTCATACGACGGACCAGTGTCTTTTTAAATTATTTATTACAGACACAGACAAACATAACAAAGGATATGGGGATTAATTCCTGCTCGAGAAACATAACTGTTCTCCTCAATTTCCAAACTACATCTCCTTCGTTCGAAACAATAACACGTGACGTGCGTGCATGCGCGAACATTCCGCCCGCCATTGTAGTGTGAAACATTTAATATTTCCATACAAGTAAATAACAGTTAAATATAAATTTTACAAACATAAATTGCAATAATTTTACATATTGTAAACTAGTTATAACATTACACAAATATTTGAAATGCACAGTACATAAAGTTAGCAATCAGCATTACAAGAGAGAAGAATAGTGATAAATTTACTAAATTTATCTTTTTGAATAAAATATTAAAAAAATTTCTCATTTTTCTAAAGGCAATACACATAATTTGGATATTGGTCTTTTAAATATGCCAGATTTTGTTCTGACATCCACATCAATAATATTGTTATCTTTACCAGGAAATGTTTTAATAATGCGACCTAAAATCCATTTAGAAGTAGATATATTTTCCTCCCTTAAGATTACCATATCCCCAATTTTTATATTTTGCTTAGAAAACATCCACTTAGTACGTTGCTGTAAGGTGCTTAAATAAGATTTATGTCAATTTTTCCAAATCAATTGTACTGCCTTTGTAGTTCTTTGCCATAAGTTCAGTCTGTTTTCACAAAAGGTAGGCTCTGCAATTGAAGTAAGAGATCTTCCTATTATAAAATGTCCAGGAGTTAAGACGTTTAAATCATCTATATCTGAAGAGAGATGGGTCAAGGGACGTGAGTTGAGCATTGCCTCAACCTGAACTAAGACTGTCAAAAACTCCTCATACGTAAAATTAGAGTTGCTCACAACAAGTTTAAGATAATATTTGATTGACTTCACTCCCGCTTCCCACAGGCCGCCAAAATTTGGGGCTCTAAGAGGAATAAATTTCCATTCAATGATCTCCTCCGATAAAAATTTAGCTAATGTTTCTTGTTTAAGCATTCTGTTATGAAATCCTCTTAGTTCTTTATTTGCGCCAATGAAGTTGGTCGCATTATCTGAAAAGATTTTTGAAAATTTTCCTCGTCTTGCTATAAAGCGTTTAAGGGTTGCAATCATTGACTTTGAAGTAAGGTCTGGTACAATTTCCAAATGAGTTGCTTTACTTACTAGACAAACAAATATACAGACATAAATTTTAGTTAAAGAATGATCCAATTCAATGTTATTTTAGAATCAGTACAGTAATAAGTTTTGGATGAAACTTTACGGTCTATTATTTTTTTGACCGCATTCGTTAATCGAGACGCCAACAAAGCTTCTAGAAGTTCAAGTCGAGGCAGAGAAATTTTCTTTAGAGGAGTAACTCGACTCCTTGATGCTATTAGATTCACTTGAATTCCATTTCCAATTATTACTCGCAAATAGACGGAAGCACCATGTGCCTTTTTGCTGGGATCACAGAAAGTGTGTATTTCAATCACAGTTGAATCTGTAATACAAGGTATAGTTAATCTTAGAATCATTAATTACGCCAAGTTTGGTATCTCATTCCACCATTGAAGCCATTCTTTTTGAACATCTGGAGGTAATGGTTCCTCCCACTGGATTTTCCGAAGCCACAATTCTTGTAACAGGTACTTAATTCTTATTGTAAATGGAGTCAATAATCATAATGGGTCAATGATTTTTCCATTGGCTTGTAAAATGAAACGTTTGATGTCCTTTCGGTCTGATAAAATTTTCCTCAAACCTTGGATGTCAAAGATTAAACAATCTTCTGTTGTGTCCCAAGCCAAGACAAGTATCTTTGTAGAATTTGATGCCAGACTAACAGATTTCTAAGTAGATTGCACATCAAATTGTTCTTTCTTCCATTGTTCCCTCAATTCACTATCATTAGAGATCGATTTCCTCAAGTTCATATTAATTTCAGACATTATGGCTTTGGCTTCACGAGATACTACAAGAACATTATTTAGATTGTCTCCACCAGATAAAAAGTCGTTAACGTAGATACTTGTTTCTAACAATCCCATAGTGACTGGATATTTATCTTTAAATCCTTTTAAATGTTTCTTGATGATAGCTGACAACAGAAATGGGCTGGCATTTATTCCGAAAAGAACTCGCTTGAATCTGTAAATTTGGAGATAGTGTTTTCCATTCGCTTCTTCAAACCACAAGAAACGCACTGCATTTTATCTACGACTTCAGCTTCGTTTTCGTCAACCCGTTCGATTATTCCTTGCTTCAGATAGTCTTTCAAAGTATCATCATATTGAAGGCCTAACTCTGATTTGTACAAAGTCTTTTTTTTCAAACCCTGCAAACTTTTTTTTGCAATGTTAAAATTGTCTATTTTAAATCTTTCCAGTCCCTTTTCCTAGGTAATTCAACTTGGTAACGGCCATTTTGAAAGGTAGTTGTTTCTTCAATATCTCCATAGCCTTATCACCTTCCGAAAGTTTGGGGTCTTCGTGTTTTATTCCAATAGATTCGAGCTCCCGAAATTGTTTCAAAATGTCATCTACCGTTTCAAAGTCCTTGACAAGACAACAAAATACCTTATTAGAAGATTGGGTATTGCTTAGCGTACCAGTGGCTATATCCAACCAAACACAGAATCACACATCAGAAGCTCATCATTAACATTAAATGTATTGAGGTTTAGAATTTTAAAAAATTATTCGGCACCAATCAGTCTATGTATTTTTTCTGGTTTGTAAAAGGTTGAGTCAGCAAGCTCAATAAAACTAGGCAAAGTGATTGAAGAAATATCCAAACGAGAAGCTGGTTTTAAATCTGTAATTTTCGGAACAATAAAAAAGTCTGCATTTTCTACAAAACTTTCTTCGGAATTTGAAATGACTGTATTCATTTTTGATTTTATATTGTAAGATAACCTATTTAATTCAGAAACAGGAGCATTAATTATTTTTCTTTTAATTCCCAGAATATCAGCGTATTCATTTGTTAAACAATTAATATTTGAGGCTGAATCCAATATGCATCGTTCTTTAATTTTCTTTTTAAATATATCTTCAAATAGAATATAGACTGTACTCAGCAAAACAGAATTGTTTTTCTTAGATGTACTCAAAGACTGAAAAGAAGAAACAGTCCTATTTTTATTTATTATATCATTCTTCGACGCTGATGAATTCGCTTCCACTTGAGCAAAAGTACCACCTGCCTTTTCTTCGAAATGCAAACCATCAGTGCTGCCATCTTTGACCACACTTTTTTTGCGATGAAGCATTAAATGATGGCGTTTAGAACACACTAAACAAGACATTTTAGAATAGCAAGAACTAAGTGTATGATTTTAATTAAGAAAGTTAGTGCAAAGTTTTTTCTCTTTCACTGTTTCGCATTTTTTGTTAACATCTAATCTTTGAAATTTAGGACATTTATTCAAAGAATGATCATGATTACACAATGCACAACAATATTTCAATTTGGATTTATCGTTAGCGTTAATCATCAAATATTTTGTTTTATTAGAAACGGGTGGGAACTTGTTTATGTTTTTCGGGAGAGGATTGCGATTTACGCTCTCAAGAATTGAGTTTCTTTTTTCCAAGAATGAAAATAATGTTTCATATTCAGGAACTTGAGTTGATTTTAACGTATACTCAAACTGCTTTCTTATTTCTTTATCAAGCTTTTGAAGCACGATATTTACTAGTAAAACATACGATAAAGAATTTTGTTCGTAATTCAAAACTCTTAAAGCTCTTAAATTTTTTTCAAACAGTCAACAAAGTTTCTTAATTCTTTAGATGATTCAAATTGTATTTTGTCATAATTAATAATGGCAAGAATATGAGTGTCGATCAAAAGTCGGCGATTCTCAAAACCCTCAGTCAGAGCTACAAATGAAGATTCAAATCAATCATCTGATGTTTCTATTTGTTTTGCATCACCTTTTAACGCGATGCACGTAAATAAAATTGAGTTTCATTTAAATACTCATTGTTTAAATTAATGTTCGAATTGATAAAGAATGTTCGAATTGATAAAGAATGTTCGAATTGATAAAGAATGTTCGAATTGATAAAGCATGTTCGAATTGATTTCTAAAATTAGACCACTCTTCATACTTTCCAGTAAAAATAGGGAGTGTTATTTCAGGTAGTTTAACTTTCACTTTCGATTCAGAATATTCTAATGAAGAAGTATTCAAACATGAAAATAATTTACATTCTAAAATGAATCAATAAATAGTTTAAACTTTACCTCTAAATTTTTCAGTCTTGTTTCAATATCTTCCAAGTCATTTTCGACATCTGGAATTTCACTGATGGTAAATCGTAGCATTGCTCACGAATATGATCAATGTGATTTTGGAGTGTTCGAACTTCTTTAGATTTAACTTCCAATTCACTCATTGTTGTACCAGATAAATCCGTTTCAGAAAATTCTTTCACAAAATTTTCGAGTTTCGTTATCGAGGTTTTGATAGCTCCTTTTAATCGATTTAGTTTATCCATAATTCGTTGGTACGACTGCGGCCGCGACGGTCCACTACATATTAGTTTTTATGGTTAAGAGATGTGTAGATTATATAATAATTGATTACTCATACGACGGAGTGTCTTTTTAAATTATTTATTAGACACAGGCAAACATAACAAAGGATATGGGGATTAATTCCCACTCGAGAAACATAACCGTTCTTCTCAATTTCCAAACTACATCTGCTTCGTTCGAAACAATATCACGTGACGTGCGCGCATGCGCGAACAGAATATATTCCGAAATTGGAACCTTCCTTTGTGAAGAGAGTGCTACTCTTTATATGTGGTGGTGAATCTAAGCAATGAACAAAAGAATCGAACTGGTGGCCGAAGGCACTTGCATTTAGTTCAACAATTCGTATGTTGGAATCCCATCTTGGGCTTGAATGCTTGTAGTAAGACGTATTCCTCTTTAAACTATAGGCCACATTCTAATTATTAATCGAGTGCAAAAATCAACTGTTAAGTGACAAATAAAATAAATCAAGAAATCTATCAAAAATCGATGCTTTATTTGTAACTCACTAATGATATAGAATGCTCTAATCAAATAATGTACTGAATTTCAAGGGAAAATCAGCCAAACTCTTTACAATTATAGAGGTGAATCTGCAAACGCATTTGTCTCATCACTGATTAACTAACTGACAGTTATAATATCAAAATTCAAGATTTTGTTTTCTCTGCAACAAATCTACTTTTGTATTATTGATTATTTAACATTTAATGTAACAAATATATATTTCTTTTATAGTATACACAACTGAAATATAAATAAAACCTCAGAATATATAGAACGATTAACAATATTCTAAAATCTTATTTTAAGATTTTTGAATAGATATTAATAATTTTAACATTCACATTAAACAATATTAAAATTTGATTTTTAAAATTAAAGAATAGCTTTTATATTCATTGATCTTCTAAGGCTTTATGACAACGAAAAGATTAATTATTCTACAATGAAAATATATTGTACTAAAAGCAATGACATCAATGCAATTTCATACTTCATCCGAACAGAAAGTTTACTTAAAATAAAAATACAGTATGTCAAAATGTATTGTTTATTTTTCTTAGATTGAAAAGCACAAAAAAAAAGAACATTTTTATTGAAAAGAAATTTTAGAAGCTTTTTTGGCAAATATTTTTATCTAATTATTGTTCATATAAAATGTACGATACATTTTCGAATAATATTATATTATATATAGATAAAATAAAATTCAAAACTTATTTTATATTATTATATATTCTATTCAAGGTTAAAACCATCTATTTACAATAAAAGTCATTTTATTATTACTCAATCAGAAGTGGTAGCTGAACAATTAGTGCTATGGTGTTCTATTCAAGAATTCGTGCATTCGATTCCTACTTAGGGTACATTTGCTTGTAGTGATTCGAAACCCATTTCAGATTGAAAAATTACAATGTATTAACTTTCATAGGCAAAAAAATAATAATAATAATAATAGTCTAAAAGAAAATGAATTTTCGTAATCATAAACACGTACTGATAATTTGAGAATATAGAGTTAATTTTTTTTTTCTGTTAAGCTGTAATTTTTTTTGTCCCTTTATTATTTGCTAAAAAATATTTAAATTTACTTTAATCATGTTGTTTCTTTAAATATTTTTCTTATTTTACTAAGGAATAATAATGTTACCTGATTAATATTATTATGCCTAAAAATAAATAACTTATTCGCACGAGATAACTGATGCGTCGATATTTATACTTCTTTATATTTTTATACAATGTGAAATTTATAAAAATTGTTATTACAATCATATGTATTATTAACTTATAAGGGATCTCCAGATTTTATTGCGCAAACTACCGATTTCGGTTTGCTGTGTATAATGCCTGGCTACAAAGATTTCAAGTTTCAGTACTACTAGGGGTGGGAGTGATGGCACCTTACACAATGGGGCACCCCACTGAGTGTGACATCATGAACCAGAAAGTGAGTACTCGTCACTTAGAAGCAGGGACCAAGCAGAAGACACCCAGACTTCTTAGCCTGCTACCCCTGAAAGGTATCATTTCACATGAAGAACATTGCGACCACCGTCTTTAGTGAACAAGACGGATCTTCAATTGGATCTGGATTCGAACTCACTAGCCTCCGTATTATAAAAAAGGAAGATCTGGCCAATCAGACAACCGTAGTCACAAATGGATTTTGTTGCCAAAAACGTAATATACCAATATAAATAAATAATTATAAAAAAGCGGAATATATATATATATATATATATATATATATATATATATATATATATATATATATATATATATATATATATATATATATATATATATATATATATATATATATATATATATATATATATATATTCTACAGTACTATGATGATCCAGTTTTACGTGTAATATTCTGTATATAAATGAGAGAGAGCAAAAAATTTCTTTATCAATTATGCAAAAAATAATAACTAGAAAAAGTCTGCATTGAAATTTCTATTAGGTTGGAGAATAAGTTTCTAGCGTTTTTACCAGAGACTTTTATTTACACCAAAATCGATAATTATACCAATGAGTTAATGAATCATTTATTAGCCGTTGCTGTTTACAACCTCTTCCCACCTCGACCAATTTGTTAATGCCGTTCCGCAAAAAAAAAAAAAAAAAAAAAAAAGAACACGAGGGCTTTTAGACCGGTAATTAAAGTTTAAAGTGGATTTCAAGCAACTACGAGCAACTATGTCCAAGGAGGGATTCGTATTCAAGAACAGTTGAATCAAATACGTTTAGGCTAACCATTGGCATATCTATCTATCTATCTCTCTCTCTCTCTCTATATATATATATAACATTATTTCAAATATAATAATAAAGTTATAGATAATTTCTAATAAAACAAATAATTTTATTATGGATTGAATGCTTTCGCATTACTGTAAACCTTGAAGCAGGAAAAAAAAAAAAAAAAAAAAAAAAAAAAAAAAGCTTAAGAGCTGCAGATTTATTCAAGTGTTACTGTCAATCATCCTAATAGTTTTATTCAAACTGTTTTGCTTCATATTTGAAAAGTACAAGCGGAAAAAAAAGAACTTTCCTCTTGAATCAGAAGAAACTTCTGTCACTTTTAGATTTATGTTAAGACAGATTTAATTGGATCTTCATCTTTTTGGTCCGTCGATTTTGTGTCCGGAATTCAATGGAGAAGGGCTGCGCACGCAATGGAGGGTAATTTTTTAGAGAGAGATTCCCGTCTCTCTCTTACTTAAAACTTGGATCCTGTTTCCATTTGACATTTTGATTACAATAGTTTTAATTAATTTATATTGTAATGAATGCTGGCTGGTTATTCCACATGCTTTTTCCATTGAATTTGAAATTGTCATCTAAGTAAATATTTTGAGATAAAAGAATTAATCGGATCTCCAACTCTTTTTTACATTGCTGTTTATTTAGAACTTTGAAAAACTATTGTCTTCGCTCACCGAAGCGAATGTATTTTCGGTTTTTCCAATACATCACCAATCCGCAGATCATTAGAATATTGATGGAAGGAATTACAACTTCATTATTCAATATCGATTAAAGGAAATTTTAAAGGCTTTTATACTGCATTAGATATTTTTAGCTGACATATTCCTGACACCGCATTTTAAGGTGTAAAATAGGGTTTTAAATAATATTAACTTAATATTTATATTTTCCCAAATTGTGTGTGTGCTATTTTCTCAGTAAAACAAGATACTCGTTTTTCATTAAGTAAGCAGATTTGGCTCGCTGGTATTTGATAATTTTGATTGCTTGTAAACTTTAATTAATGCTTTCTTAGGCTTAGCGACTAATCTTGTTACTGAATGTGCATTACTAGATATTAAATATCTTTTATGCTAACTTTTAAAGTAAAAAAAAAGCACTCAAGCTTAGTGTATAAATGTTTCTCCTTGTGTGAATAACATTGAGAAATTATATTGTGTATATATATATTATACTAATTTTCCTGTGTGTTTTCTTTTCTTTTAAAAAAATTCGCCTTCAATATATCTTTTAATGAAACACCAATACAAGAAGAAAATAGTTATATAAATTGAATTTTATAAATAATTTGTTACTGTAACTGCAGGCAACACAATATTTTGTTGTATTAAAATACAGTATTATAAGAAATAATTTTTTTTTTTTGGACTATTATGAAATCTGTTTTTTTACACTAATAATATTGAAAAGTATGATTGTTACACTGAAAGATACTTAATTAAAATATTGATTACTGTAAACCTATACAACTTTAAATTATAAAATTGCAAAGTGATCTAAATATTACACTATATGGATATTCTGTACCAACTTTTTTACATCGAATATATAAGTACTTAATTGAATTAAAAATATCTATTCTATGGGTTTTATTCACTGTAATTAATCATTCTCTTTAAAATTGTTGCTTTTTTTTAGGAACTGGAAGCATACACTGTCTTCAAAAAAGATTTCAATGAAGGGTGGACCATTTAGACAACTTGTAATGACTACTACTTTCCTAATTTTACTGGGGTTGTCGAGCCAAGCCACAAAAGTTCTACAGAGGCATGATTCACCCACTGACATCCACTTAGAAGACTATGAAAGCATAATGCGTGACAACATAGACAATAACGCCACCAGGCCATTGGTAGAGGACGTTGGTCTCACGGATTTTGAACTGGAAGATGTTGTAAAGCGACAAGACGATGATTACGGACACATGAGGTTTGGTCGCTCCGGAAAATATCTAAAATTGACCACAGGTCCCGAGATTAGAAGAATATCCAATGTATTATTCAAGTAAAAAAGCTCAAAGACAGATTGTAAAATTGTTGAACTTAAAATTGTAGACTTTAATCTTTTTAACGCGTAACAAAAAATAATAATAATAATTTCCTTTAAGGAAACATTTGTTGAGTAATAAACTATTATTACAATCATGCGAATTCTTATTGATTAAATCTTATATTATCAGAACAGTTTGTTAAAATGTGTGATACATCAAATTTTTTAATTAATTAGAATCCTCTAGAATACCAAGAGTGCTATCTAGTGTGAAGACAGTTCCATTTAGGGTGATAAATAAAATAATTCCTTTTCTTAAAACAGAAGAAAAGCTACTTTTTTGTAATAAGCTAAACGTAGTAACTATTCATCTATAGAATCTATAATGACTAAATATAATAAATATTTCTGTAAATATCAGTAATTTCTCGAGTTTTATTTATTGCTGTTGTTGTTGTTACTAATGACACTTGGACACGCCAAGCTCACTATGCCTTGGCTATGCGAATTTAAGCCAATTGGGAGCATCTTTCGTTTAATCAGAGCACCATGGAGGTGAAAGCACGACTTTTGCTCTTCAAATCCTCCGATAGATGGCTGCACCAGAGGATGTACTTCCTTAATGTTGGCATTCATTTGAAAGGGAGTAAATTTCTCCAGACCATTGTACCCATGGTAACTGCTCAACGACCGGTAACAGATTTAAAGAGCACGTATATTCCATGAACTAGATGGGTCTTTGGTGGCATTGGGAAGTGAACCCCACCCTTCGGGATGGAAGGCCGATGCCCTAACCACTATGCTACCACGGCCCAGTTTTACTTATGAAATGATGTTTGAAAAATAAAGAAGGATATGCGCGGTAATATTTGATAGCTGCTTTTACTTGTTTCAAAATTGAGATTTTAGAAAAACGGGGCTTACATGCATTTGAAAATATTATCTTGTGATATTCAAATTCAATGGTGAAGGCCAAGAATAGATAGTAATATCGTTTATTCAGAAGTGAAGAATATTCCCAGGTAAAGAAACTATTCAGCTTTATAGATTTAATATTGTGATATAATATGATTACCTGGTAAATTATTTAAATCCTACCTTGTGTGAATCAGGTTTTGCGAAAACTTTTTCAAGTTACAATCATACTTCGTATATTTTACGCGATATTCATGCAGTGTGATGCAACGGTTTTTGTTTCTATGAGTTTGAGATTTGCTACTTTTAGTTCATTCGGATACCCCATTGTTGCGACGTCCTTTATAACATTATACGAGTACTTCTTTTAGTCAGTAAATATAGTTTTAATATTTTTCAGCATATAAATATTTTCAGTATTTCTCAGCTATAAATTATTCCTGAGTTATGCTTATATCATATTTTTTTTCTTATTTAATAAAATATATATCATTATATAAATCAAAATTTTGTAACTGTAACTTTCACGACGCGAAGCTAATCGTGTCTAATTTAATTCAGTGCAGCATTTACACGCAAGCGACCTTTCTTCGGAAATCCAAGATGTAAAGGAAGATATAACCATATATATATATATATATATATATATATATATATATATATATATATATATATATATATAAATATATATATATATATATATATATATATATATATATATATACAAACCAGTCATAAAATTTGTTAACATTTCTTTTAATAACATTTTATATAATCTTATAACAATATAAACAGTATTTAAAATATTCAATTTTGAATTTTCATAATTTTCTATATAATTCATACTTTATTCATTAAAACTTACAAATTCAGCTTTTATTTGTACTTAAATTTTAATAATTCGTTTAACTGCTACACTTATTTTTCTTTTCAGTTCATTCTGATGATTATACAATCTGTCATTCAACGTAATGAATAATTTGAAAATTTCAAACAGACGATACTTGTTTCTAAATTTGCATTTTTTAATTTAAAACTCTTAAATTGCATTTCGTTTCTTGAAAAAATATTTAACAATTGTTTTCTATCAATGATTTTAAAACAATATGTTGATGCTGTCAGGTTTAGCTTTAGAGGAAAAAGATTTTATTAGTAATAAAAATGCATCATATTCCTTACGTATTCTTCTTTTCACATACGAAATTGTTTATTATACAGGGAATTAAGAAGTCTGGCGCATTTTGATTTTAGTGATTCATATAATAAAAATATAAACAACCTGAGCCATTTTTTTCTTACAATAATATTTTGCTACGTTGTTGGAGTATGTGTTGGAAACATCATGTGTTACAAATTCTCTGGAATTTTTTTTTTTTTTACGGATTTATAAAGGACATTACTTTCAGTATGAAAATGTCAAACATTGTTGATCTGAAGGTTAAAGTTATAGCCGTAATAGACAAAATATTTGCTTTTGTGCCTGTCTAAAAGTCGATTGTTTTCCTATTCTTAGTGTGGCAAAAGGGGCTCTAATTAAAAGTCCTTTTTTACCACAATATAATGCTTTTCTATGTGTGTTTAATCATTAATTATCCACTAAATTATTTTCTAACTTAAAATTATATATATATATATATATATATATATATATATATATATATATATATATATATATATATATATATATATATATATATATATATATATATATATATATATATATATATATAAATTTAGGCATAAATTATTGTTTTTTGAACAGTCAAATGTGTTTAATCTCTTACATACATTCCTCACTTACATAGTTTCGGGTCAAAAAGGGAAGAAATTAGTTTGTTCGCTTTGCATTGTGAATATTTTAAAATATTTTTTAATAAAATTCCAATATGGACAAAAAAATAAAATTACATTAATATAAATTCAAATATAATCAGCAATTGTAATAAATTATTAGTTAAGGAATATTTCTTTAATCATTATACATTATTTGGTTTGATAACCTATAAAGAAAATACAAAAGCATTTTTATTGTATTTTTAATTTTAATTACTAACAATTAAATTGAAATTCTTTCTACAAGGATGATTGAATTGATTACAAATAATGAAAACTATACATATTTTTATTTTAAAATTAATCCTCATTCTATAAATTATTCAAAATATAAATAGAAAGTATTTCGCTTTTATTTTCTCCTCCTCCCCTCCCCTGTTTTCATCAACTCACATATATTTTTAATTTCCTTTAAAGAATTTCTTTTAGCATTCATTTTAATTTTATTTTTATATAAAAAAAGTTATTACGCTTTCAATAATAACATTTTTTACATAAAAATAAATTTCATAATTTATTATACTTATATTTGTGTGCAAAATTTTATTATTAACATAAAAAAGTTTATACTCATTAATTATTTTCAACAAATTAATTTTATAAAACCTGTAATAAGTTTCTAAGCATTTTGCACATTAAATATTCAGTTATGTTTAAATTTCAATATGTATACAGTTGTTTTACTATATATTTTAAATAAAAAATATTTTTTATTTCTAAAATTCTTTTATTTGTACCTGTGATACCTTTATTCAAGCAATTTCATTTATTTATTTAGCAAATTTATTTATTTAAATAATTTATAGGGATTTTGAAAGATTTTTAAAATTATATTTACTGACTTGAAGAACATAAGTTTCGATCTCATGTGATTTTGAATTAATGAAGAATTAATTTTAGTAGAATTACACTTTTAACTGAAGAAATAATTTTCAATTGATGCATAATAAATTTTAGATAAAAATTTAATTTGATTAAAAAAGGAATCACCCATTTCAAATAGTAAGCATATAATCGAGGATTTTAACATTTATTGTTATTTTATCCAACAATGAAATATTTTTTACATTATTAATTTTTAATTTACTGTATTTGATGAATTATTTTTCTAGATGAATCAGAAATACATAAAAACTGCAAAAGTTTATGCAAGAAAATGTTTCGAGTTTAAGTATTTAAAAATTTTTTTATAATATTCCAAACACAATTTTTTAAATATTTTTAAACCTTGAAGTATAATTTAAAAGTTTTATCTTTTGAAATAAATCTACAATAATTATTTTGTGCAATAAATTTTTAATTGTACATTGAAATGTACTATTTTTGAATTTTGTACTGCAAATTTTTCTACAGTAATTTTTTGAAATAAATCTAAAATAATACAATAATAAATTTTTTAACAATTAATTAGAAATTATTTTAGGAAGAAAACTATCGTTCGATGATAATCCAAACATAACTCTCTTAAAAATTTTGATCATTTAAATAGAATTTATGAGCTTTTATCGTTTAAAAATAATCAATATTTTCTCTTTCCTAACTAGAAATAGAAAAAAGGAATATTTTATATCAGATTTGTATAATATATGCAATTTCGATTATTTTTATCCGTTATAGATGCAATTTATTTAAATTTTTTTAAACATCTAAGTTATGTGCTTTTGTTATTTGAAGTTAATCTGGAATCAATCTTTAATCTAGAAATGTTTAGTGAACACAGAAATAAAAATAATATTTCTAATACAACGTCAGCATTTGGAACAAAGGCTATACTTTATTCACAAAAATAATTCTTTAAATTTACATCAAATATCAAATTATTTTACTTCCCTTTATCTATTATGTATTTCTATGGATTGAAATTATAAATGTATCCCATTTATTATTCAGATAATTAACTTTAAACTTTTTGTCAAGTTCACAAGAACTATAGAATATAATTGATTTGTGCAGGTACTTTGAAAATAAATAACATTGTTCACTCGTACGTATGTTTAGTACAAACTTTATATATTCAAACATATTCAACAGTGAATTTTGAATATTTAACAAAGAGGTGGTAGAGAGGAAATGATAGTAATAGCTTACAAACATATTTGACTTTTAAAAATTTATTTAATTTGACAAGTTTTCAAATTTGTAATGAGTGCTTAATATTTTAATCTGTACAATCTATGTATATTTCATACATTTAAATATACTTTGAAGTCAAGCAATATATACTTAAATTATTAAAAACAAATGTTAAGTTCATATGACATAAAATAAACATTATTATATATATTTTAATACACTTCGAGTTGATTTTTTATAATTTAATTCCAGAATTATTTTTAAGTCTTACAATTAGTTACAAGTTATTTTAAATATTGAACATGATGTACAAATATCTAATTACGAAGAATTATACCAGTGCCCAAAAAATACTTCATCTTTCAGTAATGATATATCAAAAACCTTTTTGAGTATGATTTATTCAATACATATTTCATAAACACTAGTATGTACACCAATATTTGAAAGGAGTAATTATCGTAATATTTTAGAAAATTTGAGTAAATATAACACTTAATATTAAATAAACATTGATAAACATATAAGTAAAATACCACCTAAATATTTTGTCGGTAAATAATTTGCATACAATTATTTTATACAGTAAAAAAAATTAAATATCATGGTAAGAACATTATTAAAATATACTAATTAAATCTGAAAACGAGTCAAATCATAGTTTTTTATTTTGTGTTAAGAAAAATAAGTCTTAATTTTTTAAATTTAAAAAAAAATGCACAAAATGTGAAATCAAATAAATTGGCATAGGAATACTAAAGAAGATTAACCTTTCATAGTAAAAAGTAGTTATTGAAATGTCTTTTAACATTAAAAAGCGCACCAAATATACTTAATTCTATATTGATAGAAAAAATGTAATTTTTTAGCACTAAATTATAAGTTACTTTTATTTTTTTATCCTGAAAATATTTTGCTCAAATATGATTTTATTATAGATAAGATTATTATAGATAGCTATAGATTAAGATTATAATATATATATATATATATATATATATATATATATAGATAGATAGATAGATAGATAGATAGATACATATATATATGCATATAAAACTGAATGAAATAAACTAATATAAAAATAATATAAAATTTATGCAAAAATAACTTTCCAAATTACATTAAGACTTTTACAATTTTATAGAATTATAAATGTATTTACTTGATTCTAGTTGTCATAAAAGTATAACATTAAGCTAAAATGAGAAAACAAATAATTTAACAAGTAGCGAATTAAAAATATTTGGTTAATATTTTATAGATAATATACATATAACTTATCATTATATAGCATTACACAAAAATTATTACAAGAGTTTAAACTTTCCATAAATAAATCCTGTTTATGACAACTAAATTGAATAAATTGTATAAATATATTAATATATAATTTTTAAACTACTCTTTTCAATTCAGATAACTCAAAAAAGAAATGGTTTGTAGCAGATATACAATTTTAATTCATTTTTCGCTATTTAATTTTTACACTTTTGTAAAAAAAATAATAATAATTTGTCTGTGATTAATATAGAAGACTATTTCGAAAGTCTCTCATTTCTTTACGGGATATATTTTAAATAGATGCTTTGAGAATGTATCACCCACAAATATCATCCTACATGATAAATCAAATTCTATATGCAACAGTTCACTCAGAAACTTCTCTCTGATTTCACTTCCATTATTTTCAGATGTACTTTTCCTTAAATTGCATGAATTTTGTCAACAAATCAAGTGAAAGACGCAAAAACTGCTTCTATTTTTATATTTCTAAATAAAAATAACAATTATTAAATGAATAATATTAGTTTAATACTAACTCTTATTATTTAATTATAAATATATCGTACTTTTTAATGTACTTATTAATAAAAGAGCAAGATAACTAAATCTGTGCAAATTTTGATCCTTATATTATTAAAATAGACAAAATTCACAATCTATTTAACGCATAAAATTACTTGTGAATTTTTTATAATAAATACTTTTTTTTCTAATTACATTTGTAGCACTGTAATTTATGCAATAGTGATGTGGTAAGAAAAATATTACTATTTGAAATCAAAATCATTTCAAATACTACCTTTATAAGAATCACGCAGTCAAAATTTCATCCTTAAAGTTTTGAAGTTTTATACATTATATATATTTTTTCCTCATTCGCAATAGAACAGTTTTTAATACTTTTACATTAACAGGAAAGTAGAATTATCAAATTTAGAATAAGCCGCACTTCATTTCACTTCAGTGATTCTGCACATAATACGGATACATCAAATACACCATTTTTCCTTGTCCAGTGTACTTTTGGCAGGAAATGTTGGAACAAATATTCTATTTAATATACTAGCGTTTTTTATTCTTCTAAATTGGAAGCGTCATCGTCAACTACGGCCACTAAGGATTCTCTCGTCGATCCAATCTCGTGTTGCCTGGTGAGCAATTTATGTCTGGAAGGGGGCTGCTTCCACAAGTTGGTGGCTTCCGAGTAAGAAGGTGGTGGACAGTCCGTACTGAAACGCCTATTCACTTGAAAGTGGTTCCTTGCTTTGTCCTTGACGCTTAAATTCGGTGATACTTGGCGCTGGTTTTGCATAAAAGTCCCTAACACGTGCGGAAACATCACTTCTTCCTCTTTCTTCTTCGGCTGCATCGCCGATTGTGGTGACAAGTTGTAGGTGGAAGATGGCACTGAACTTAGCAAGGAACAGGCACTAGACATACGCCTAACTGCAGTGTTAAAGGCAGCTTTGATAGATGTCTTCTGAATGTCGACGTAGAGAGCATCGCAGGCCACAGAATGACGCCTACCATTCTTCTTGGGTTCATGGTTTCTTTCAGATACATTTAGAAGTTTGTCCAAAGACTCCGTAGACAGTTGCCTGTACATGGTAGACTCCTGGCTGCCACGTCTGCGGCGGCCTAACTGAGGAGAAGGCATGGCACTGCCTTCACTGCTCGAGCTGACGTTCAAAGCACTCTGCCGCACCAATCTCTGGCGCAACATCGTGTCAAAAGCGATTAATCGATAATCGAAATCATAGGTCATGAATGCGATGTTCAAAACTTCATTGGGTGTTATCGAAAAAAAAAACTTAACAAAAAAACTTAATAAGTATCGGCCTTAACGGGATTACATTTTGAATGACGACAGCTGATTTCGTGTTGCGAATGAAGGGCTTCACTGCCAAAGCTGAGAGTGCGGTTTGGGATGTTGACGGTAAAAAACATTTTCTTCTGATTGTTTGTGAGATATATTTAGAAACGTTATCTCATTCTGTGTAAATAAAAGTTTTCGTGAGGGAATGTTCTGGAAAATAATTTTTATAATATAAATAAAATTTCTAATGAACTAAAGCTTTTATTATACTATTGTATAAACATATATATATATATATATATATATATATAATATGTATATGCTGCCCACCCTGTCTAGTGGTCAGAGTGCCGGAATGCGTGCGGATAAGGAGCTCCTGGGTTCAGATCCCAGTTAAGAGATGGATGTATTTTCTGTCTATCCTTTCTTTTTGAATGGTTGCCCACTTTATAAACAGGTACCTATGGCATGTGTGTGTACTGAGTAAGTCGGACTCCACACCAAAATATGATTCAGTTGGAAAAGTGAAATAGCACATATCCATAATGCCAGCCTCTCTGGCACAAGATATCAACAACACATTCACACACACACATGCACACACACACACACACGGAAACACACACACACACGGAAACACACACACACACGGAAACACACACACACACGCACACACACACACATGCACACACACGCACACACACACACACGCACACACACACATGCACACACACGCACACACACACACATGGACACACACACGCACACACACACACACACGCACACACACACACACACACACACACACGGAAACACACACACACACGCACACACACACACACACACACACACACATACGGAAACACACACACATACGCACACACACACATGCACACACACGCACACACACACACACACACACACACACACACACACACACACACACACACACACACACACACACACACACATATATATATATATTGTTTATTGTGTAGTAATGCTATTCATTGAATAAATATGAAGCAATTAATTACATTTGTGCTTTATAGTCATCAGAATACTGAATTCTTGATTATAAATTGAAGTTCGCCTTAAGGACTGAGTCTTTTCACAAACTCATTCAAATCTCATGCGCACTAAATAATAAAATAATATCTTCATATATTTGTATATATATACATAACATCAGATTTTTATATGATAACAAATTATTAGTTACATGTAACATAACATGAAAACAGACAAGGATATGTATTATACAATAAATAAAATATAAAAAGGAAAGGAAATGAGAAGAAAAAAATTTTGTGAAAAAAAAATTACAGTAACCAACCTGATTAAAAAAAAATCAATTTTTTGACAGGAAGAAATTTGTTTCAATTACCTAATGGTGATGTATTCCTTAAGTGTTCGAGAACTCTTATGTAGTGTTCTTCAAAATGATGACGATTTCATTAATATCCATTTTATACATATCGTTAAATTACAAATTTTCATTTTGATGTAGATTAAAAAATTACTAGCTGAACTCTGTGTGGTTAGCGTGCCTCACTTCTGAGGTGTAGATCCCGGGGTTCGAATCCCACTTCGGAGACAGATATTCCTTTTTCTCTCTCTGTTTCACTGTTCTTTCTGCTGAGATGAAGATCAACAGTATTTAGTGACTTTAGTCAACAGAAATAAACAGCTGGAAACGGACCGCAATAACTAATACTAATCCAATGAAAATAAGGTTATAATAATGTTCGCATCCTTGTTACAATAACCAATCTTTGTCATAAATCACAGTAATAACGCAACAAATCTTGTTCTAATAAAGCTGTAATTTTTCTTTAAAAATCTTGATTTAATAATTTTATGTACAGAACAATTCCCTCCAATCACACAAAATAAGATTATTAACGTATGAGTTTGATATGAATTTTGCTAAGAAGATTAGAGTTTATGATTTTAGAGCTTTTCAAATGAAATTACCTTCCTCTTAGAGAATGTGTTTTAATAACAGGAACATTTTTTTGTGTATCTTGAAATAATAACTTTCTGTGCACAACATTGTAGCAATAAAGTTTTAAAGGAAGATTTACAAATAAATATTTTCTTGGCTTGATTAAAATTTAAATATTCATTTAATCGTAGAAAATAAAGAAATTAAGTGTTGTATTTTCTACTAAGTCAGATAAAAATGCTAGATTTACCGGGCGCAATGTTGTGACTTTAATTATTTTTTGCACTTATCCCTTGCACTAATTGTAATCCTCTTTTAATAATAATAGGAAAATTTTTCTTGGTGTATCTTAAATTAATTTTCTTTTTATAATACTAAGCAAATAAAGCTCTAAAATTTAATATTTCTAAATTTAAAAAATTAAATATTTCTAGCCTGATTAAAATTTAATTTTCAGATCTATTCGAATAAAGTAAAATAATAAAATGTTCTCTTTTATTTCGACTAATTGAGATAAAATGTGTTCTTCCTGTTGTATTAACACTAAATTTAAGATACGCGTCATTTTAACACATTTTAAATATTTTGAAAATCACAAAATTTATTGCTTTATATATTATACGCTTTTTGTATGAAGAATTTTTTTGTATTAATTTTTGGTCAAAAATCTCAAAATTCTATATCAGACTATAGTGCATTTTAAGGACAAACGTTACGCGCTTGCTCGTTAAATCTCTGGTTGGTCATTGAGCAGTTATCATGGATGTAATGGTATGGAGAAAATTTCCTGCCTCTTCATATCAATGTCAAAATGAATGGATCCTCTGGTATTGCCATCTATCGGATGAGATTAGAGCAAAGTCGTACTTTCACTTTTATGGTGCTCTGGTAAAACAAAAGATGCACTTTACTAACTTAAATTTGCATAGCTAATGGCATAGTGAGCTTGGCTTGTCAAAGTGTCATTAATAATTACAAGAACAACAGAACAGTAGTAAAATACAATTACAATTGTCCAGATTCTAAGTATATTTTAAATAGAACTTAAAATTTACAAAACTCACACCTGATGTTGGTTTATATACATTTAATATAATACAATCCAAATGATATAAGTAAGTTAAAAAAATTTTCTTCTTAAGACTAAGAACAAAAATATCAACTTTAGATTTAAAATTTTAGAGTTCAAACAATATGTCTCAAGATTTTCCATACTTTAATTTGAAGTCTTGAAGTAAATGAATTTTTCACTGCATGGATTTTGAAAATGAGAAAATTGAAAATATAAAATTTTCCGATTTGTGTATAAAATCATGGCAGTTTCTTTAAGAAATTAAGGCTTCATATTTTACTCAAGAGCTAATTTTATTTACTTAAATATAATTGCTCTTGAGTAAATATTAGTCAATAAATATTTAATGTAGAAATATTTACTCAAAACAAATATGTATGAATTCTTAAATATACTTAATTTATTTTGATTTAATACTTACAAGTACAATGGATCATATTTTAGACATGCGTATAATTAATATTTTATTTAAGGGAAAAAAATTGTTTAAAAAAGAAAGCAAATTAAATCAATTTGAATCTTAATCTTATTAATATTTTATGACAAAAATTGCATTTATATATATATATGCATACATACATACATACATATATATATATATATATATATATATATATATATATATATATATAATCATAAATATATATATATATATATATATATATATATATATATATATATATATATATATATATATATTATATATTCAGATTGAAAAAATTAACGAAAAATTATTTTTAAGTAAGTATTTAATTTTATATTAAATATAATTATCTAATTTTATATATTAAAATAGCAATAAGAATAAAAGTGAGAAATTTAGTATTTTTTTATTTTATAATAATAATTTATTTTTTGATGCTTCTTTTTATAATCAGAAATATTAAGGAAGTGAAAATAAATATTTTCACTTCCTTAATATTTCTGATTATAAAAAGGAATGTTTAAGTTAAGTATTTAATATATTATATTAAATATAATTATTTAAATTTATATATTAAAATAGCAATAAGAATAAAAGTGAGAAATTTAGTATTTTTTTATTTTATAATAATTGTTTTTTTTGATGCTTCTTTTAATAATCAGAAATATTAAGGAAGTGAAAATATTTATTTCAGATATGAGTTTTTGAATAACTTTTTCTTGACCCATCATGTTTCCCAAGTGTTGTTAAATATTTGACTATGCTAAGTTCTGAAACAATTTGTCCTTGTCTTAAAAGTAAATAATCTTACAAAATGACAAGTATAACTTAAGTAATTATTTATTCGAAAATGAAGAGAATACTTAAACACGGAAGTCAAACATTGGATATAAAAAGACCTTTGCTATCTGTAAACACTTTTGTAAGGTAAGGAATGTTGAAGGTAAAAAATTTCCTAAGTGGACTGGCATTCAACTTTAACACGTGTCACTTAATGAGTAGAAATGGAAAATTTTCCCCCACCCATTGTGATGTGCCCTATTTTCTATCTCACTAGGCTTTTAGTTTCACTTTCGTTAGAAAGCGAAGACGTAAATAGATATTCGATGTGCTGATGACCTAAAAAAATATGTCGCTGCTTTCATTTCAAAAAAGGAACGCAAACATTTGAGTCTTTAAAGTTTTCTTCAGTCAGAAAAGATGGATATCATTCTAATTTTCATACCAATTGTTATAATTATTGTTTTAAAACTGTACTTGGTGTTTTCAGCTGGTGTCTGCAAAAGTAAGAACCACTTAGAAGGTAAAGTGGTGATTGTAACAGGCGCCAATTCAGGCATTGGCTACGAGACAGCCAAGGATTTGGCTGCTAGACGTGGCAGGATCATCCTGGCGTGTCGGAGCTTGGAAAGAGGATGGAAAGCAGCCTCTGACATCATCAAATCGACAGGAAATACGAATATATCCGTCCGGCAACTAGATCTGTCTTCTCTGAACTCTGTGAGGCAGTTCGCTGAAGAAATATACGCCACCGAATCCAGACTGGACGTCCTCATCCACAACGCCGGAGTCACACCGGAACCAGGATTGCATATTACAGAAGATAAATTGGAGCTCCAGTTTGCAACGAACCATTTCGGGCCTTTCTTGCTGACCCACTTGCTTCTGGATCTTCTGAAGAAATCCGCTCCATCCCGGATTGTGGTAGTGTCGTCTGTCACCCACTGGTGGGCTTCCTTGGATTTGGAGAACCTCAATTGTGAGAAATACACCAGGCATCCCTACTGGATCTACTGCAGCACCAAACTCGCCAACATTCTCTTCGTCAGAGAACTCTCAAAGAGATTGCAGGGAACTGGAGTAACGGTGAATTGCTTGCATCCTGGTGGAGTTAAGACTGCCATTGCCCGAAATGCGCAGTGGTTCATAAAATTCATCATAATACCTGTTATTTACCCGTTCTTAAAAGACTGTAAGAGCGGAGCACAGACATCGATATATTTAGCGATAGCGGATGAAGTGAAAGATGTGTCAGGTCTATATTTTGTAGACTGTAAACCAGCCTGGACTTCTCGAATGGCAAAAGATGAAGGAAAAGCCAAGGAACTGTGGGAGAAATCTAAAACATTCGCAAAAATAAAATAAATGTGGTCAAATAAGCAGTAAAAATGATGAATTTGAGGAAAAGGGAGAAATTTAGAGTGAGAAATAACTTATTTTTAGAAACGATTTACGAAAAGTAATCAGGCACATTCATATGAAGATAGAACTTAATTTTTACTCTTTATTTTTGAAAATATAACTGTTATTTTTATTTGAAAAACTCTCAAGCAATAATGTCTACTCGCAAAAAAAACTATTTTATAGTAGTGAAATGTTTCTTGTTAAATTATGGTTGAATTTCATAATTACTGTAATGCAATATTAATTTTATGTAAGGGATGTATATATTATATTATCAAACACTATCAAAATCATATATGCATAATACAATAAGGCATGTATATATTATTAGAAATATTGTTTAGAATAATTAGTTATTTTCTATTTCCTTATGTTTTATAAAATAAATTTTTGCTTACTGTAAACTGCATCAACAGTTTCTGTCATGCGCAAGTTCCTTGTATGATAGCATGTTGTAAATACGTCTATATGCAATTTCATAAATCATGTAATAAACCAGCATAATCTTTTGAAATGTAATTTTTACATCCCAAATGTACAATTTTACTTTACTATCTTGTTAAGCAGAGATATAATTTAAAATCAAATATAAAAATTTATAAATAACTAATTAAAAATATTTAAACTTCATTTATAATTTTTTAAATTCATTATAATAATTCCTAATAATGATAAAGAAATTTTAAAAAAAAAACTAATAACTTTTCTTAGAACTGTGTATTAAACTAATTCTGTGTAAAGTATTGTTCAAGAGGGAATAGCATTTTCATGTTACGGGAAAGAAAAATTATATATAAAGGTAGATTTCAATTGAACATGATTAAGAATTTTACAATAATTTAATATACAAAATATTGAAAACGTTTTTGTTTTTTTAATACTTTCATTTATGTTTTCACTTCTACTTTTTATAAAATAAAAACTTTTCGAATATTATTATTAAATAAAATATTTATGAATAATTTTATTAATATATAATTAGTTCACTTATATTAACAAGTTATTTTATGCAACTTTAGTTAAATTCAGTACAAGTTTTTAATAACTAAAAATTTTTTAGTGTGAATTTGTACCATACTTATAATATTTCTAACGAATATTTTAACCATTTTGTAACTTTACCAGTAATTTTATCTAAAATAAACAATTATTTATAATAGCTTAAGTAGGAAAACACAAATATTAAGTAGAAATGCTTCAAAATGAGATAATTTCGAAGAGTAAACAATGTATAAATATCAATATTCCATGAATTATTTGACTATACAATTCATAGAAAAATATTTCCATAAACTATA
Source organism: Latrodectus elegans (assembly GCA_030067965.1). Classification (NCBI taxonomy): domain Eukaryota; kingdom Metazoa; phylum Arthropoda; class Arachnida; order Araneae; family Theridiidae; genus Latrodectus; species Latrodectus elegans. The sequence goes on along the minus strand of CM057820.1, from coordinate 22,416,581 downwards.
TCATTTTTGAATCATTTTTATGGAGCTTAAAGCCATAAATTATGAGTTAAAAATGTAAGTGTAACTTAGAAAACATACAGACTTAAATTCAAGAGTGGTTTTGCTTTTTATAATAACTTTACAACCATTTTCATAACTTAGCTAATTTAGAATGAAAAAGTTAGGTAATATTTTTTAAGTAAACAATTGAAAAAAATAAAAAATTGTTTATATATAATTAATCTAGTTGAGAAAATAAAATTCGTAGATATTTCTGACCATAATTCGTGGAAAAAAATTATTTTATAATTTTGCTTATGAAATGAATCAATTTAAAAAAATGATAAATGCAGATTCTTGAAATTAAACAGACGCGGCTTGGATTTTGAACTGTTTTTCTTTAAACTCTTACTCATCCTACTTAAAACATATTTCATAAATATAATATTTTATGTATTAATATAAATAGTAATAAGTAATAAAAATCCTATAAAATTTAAAAGTCAGTATTTTTAATTTGTGCTTACAAAATAAAATGTGTAATTTGTGAAAACCTATAGAGAAATTTTAAGATTTAGAGATAAAAATAAATTGCTGTCAGTCAAATGATTTTTCACTCCAGCTCTTAATAGCGGTATTAAATAATAACATATTATTCATTTCAAATGTGATTAATATTATATCTTAAGATAATTCTAAATATTGTGTCAATATTTTGCAATATTTCGTTGGGAATTATAGTTGGTTTAAGTATAGTCTCTTAAAAATTTTGCATGCGAAATCATAACTAATGTTCTGAGCTCATCAGATTTTGGCACGCTGCTTAAGGAAAAAAACATTTAATTGGAAAAAACAATATTTATCATTTCTGAACGATATTTATTAATTCTGAAAGGTATTTGTTATTTACTGATATTTATTTAACATGTTTAGCACCTTGAAATTTATTCTCTCATCCCATATAGATTAGATTGAAACAAATCGAATGAGGTGTGAAAATCTAGTAACTTATTTTAATTACGAAGTTGTGAAAGTTTTTTCATTTGCATTTGTATGCATTTCCTGTTAGGCAATATTTTGTAAAATCCGAACACCACTCTTTGCAGTTTGCAAAACTAATACTAGATAATGGAAGAAAAACCAGCACAAATATTATTCTATAAACATACCGAATAAAATTAAAAACGTTTTTATGATCCTCATTAATTGTTCGATTCCATATTAATTAACATTTCTTGGATTGTCACTGATACGAGCGGGAATATTATGAATCGATAATCTCCTTTCTCCATAAGTAACGAGGCTGTTTCCACAATATTCCGACCCTTGTTGATAAGCATTTCTTATTATTCGAAATATATTCTGAATATAAGTCGTTCTTACAAAGTGGTTTCTTATAAGCTGAAATCCACAGCATATGCAGAGTTTTAGATGTCGTTTGAACCATCTGTATTGTCCAAATGCACCGAAATGCTTATCATTTCCATATTCCAATCTCCACCTTATATGTAATTTTGACGCTCTTGACCTTTGTTTCTGAAGTTGTGATTTTAATGGCTAATAGCTTTTTCTATAACTTCCTACTGCTTGAATTGTTTTTACCTATTCCGTTGTACCAGGTTCAAAACTGGTGTCATCTTTATGTAATGCAACACGAAAAAGGCATGACACAGAGAGTGGGTGGCTCCTCTAATTTAGAAGCAGGAGCCGAGCACAAGACTCCCCAATATGGCCTGACAACACCAGAAATTTCATTGTGACTACGACCTATTTTATGCTGCGACTATCCATATTCACATGATCATATTCTGAGCTGTATTAGACTTTCAAGGGGAGATTTAACATCCAATCTTCTTCTTCTTATAAACTTTTTGAGGGTATATAACCTTTTTGCAACTGATTTGACATATGTCTCATGTCTGAAAAATAAGCAGTGGTACATGCAGAGAGTATTAACACATTTTTAGAATGAGACTTCACGGCCGTTTAATTAATGTTTAAAATATAAAAATTATTTTTTTAAATGTTCGATCTGATAGCCTTTTTTCTGGCCTACAAGTCAGCATCGTGATTTCCATGATAGAAGAGCTTTTTGCAATATTTTCAGGGATATTGCTTCCACTACTTTCCAGAGTCCATCTATCGTAGTGGGTTTGCGTTTAGAAAGAGCCTTTTTAACAGACCAAAGGCACAATAGTGCACAGGTGAAATGTCAGGGGACTTTTTAGGAATATGTTGAAAAGATATATATGCAACACCTGTATTAGTCTTTATTTTTTCAATGAAAGCAGTGGTAGTTTTCAAAGTGTGACTTGTAGCTTTGTCTTGATGGAGTTTCTCACTTTGAATGTCATTGGGATAAAGAAGTGGAATTTCTTTTGTAAATATTGGGCGTAAAACGTTCTCCTGATAGTACGATGAGTTGATTCTAACATTTCTTTCCACTCTTCTTATTTTTAATTTCCCATTGTAGGAGAAACCTGCGACAATCATAAACCCCTTACTGAAACTTTCTTTACATTGACGGAAACGGGTTTGCACATTTTTCTCATTGTTTTCTATGGTAAAAAGACCTTTGTTGCAGTCGTTTAGTTAAATCCATTCTTCATCAAGGGTCACAATGTATTTCCATTTATCTCCTGCTAAATGGTTTCCCACAGGATTCTACAAAATGCTTTGCGTTGGGTCACATGTCTCGGCAAAAGCTAGTGAACATAATGCTTTTTAGCATTTTTAAGTTGTAGATACTGGTTTATTATTTTATTTATTGTTGCTAAAGTATATCTAAAGACTTTGCAATTGATTTCTGTGTTGGCAGATTTTTTCTTGTTACCAGCGATTTCATTTTAGAAACATTTGAAACAGTACGTACATTTTACGGATATTCGTTTGGAGTATTCTTTCTATGTAGAAATAATGATTGACAGTTTTTACCTGTCCGATTAATAATATTGCTTATTAATGCGCTTAGAAATTTTAATACCATGCATTTCACAACGTTTTTGAATTCTGGAATGAGAACGTTTATATTCGAAAAGCGCAAAAGCATATCCTTCAGTTCACAGCATGTTTGTATGTGACATTTAGAAAGAAGAATAAATTTAAAAGTAGCAGACGATATTTTTCATTTCAAATAATAAGCTGTTGCCAATAATTTTTATTCTAAAACATTTACTTTTTTAAATTCGTTATCGAAATCGTTCTAAAAATGTGTTAATACTTTCTGTATTATTAGATAATATACATTGAACTCATTAACTTATAACCATAATCAAAATTGCATAATAAAGCAGGCTGCATTTGAGTGGCGAGAAATTTAAAGCAATTATAATTTTCAAAATGACATTTAAATTAATAATTAATTGAAACCATTCCTTATAAGTGTAAATGGTAGCTTTATTTTAATTAAAAGCTTTGAACCTGCCTTGTAAGAAGAGTGCTATGGGATTGTTTCAAATACAGAAAGGTTTTTCGGAATTCACCAATACTTGAATTTTAAGCCACCAACTGAATATTTATACTTTAGTAGATGTCAGTTGGTAAGTGCTTCTACAAATTTGTACTTTAGTAGATGATAACCTTAATAATTATTTTCCCTTAAATATTGTCACTGTACTGAGTTCATTGCTCATTCTCAGATATTTTAAATAATATATTAGTTTATAAATCTTTCATTCTATACGTTCATAGAGTTTCATTCATATTTTTATTCTTAACGTGTTCACCATTTCAAGAATTGTGATAGTCCCTCCAGTCATCTTATTGATATTCAATCAGAATCATTCAAGTTGCTGAAGCGATGGTAATTATTACATGTTATTTTAAAATAAGCTTTTATTTGTAAACAAATTTTTCTAGACATAACTTATTTATAACCTTTATTGTAATTAATTGCTCATCCACCAAAACTGAGTAAAATGTATGCCTTTCTAAAGAATGTAATTTTTGACTGCTTAAAAATTTCTGTTTGTTCATTTGAACATGTGGATATTTTCTTCTAAGTTTTATTAAAATGTAAATATATATATATAGAAGAATATATGTATAACCAGTAATTACTTATTACAATATGATATAATGCAAACTGCGATTTATGATCAATTTAGGAAAAAACAATCAGTTTATAACAATACAATGATTCATTTTGGTAAATCAAAGTGTGTAAAGTTTTTTCATTTGCATTTGTGTGCATTTCGAATATTAACTACAATGACTGATTAATGGTGCTGCCATCTGTTGGTTATTAGCAAGGACAATCACTTTTTTACATGACTATAATTTGTGTAATGAAATAAAATCTTTAATTATATTTCTTAATGGAAAACAATTCACACACTCCAAATATTTAATAAAGAAATTTGCTATAAAAAATATAAGATTAAATTCCTGTGAAAGATTGATGATATGTATAGAGAACATCGTAATGAAGGGAACTTCGGAATAGAAAATTGGTAATGGCAAAATCTTTTTTTGGAATTATTTTTATCAATAATATAAACCCGGAATGAAAAATAGCGGGACATTCCTTTATAATCCAATAAGTTTACAAAAATCACTAGAATAATTAATTATTTAGATTTCTAATTGTGTATTAATGTCATTTAAAATATACAAGATATTGAGAAATGCATATATATTTTTTAAAAGAAAATAATTTAGATTGTGTCCATATTTTCAAAAAGTTCTTTATCTCCTAGTTTTGAACTAATGAGTATGGATCACAAATGACATAGAAATATTAATATGCACAAGTTCTCTCCTGATAATAATTTACGAATAAATTAAACAATGAATTTAAAGTTGCATTTATCATTGCGCAAATAATTAAATAAAAAGAAATTTGAATTTTGGAAAAATTTTATTATTTAAAATAAAATTTTTAGGCTCAAATTAAGATTGAGTGTTCAACATTTATCTCCTTTACATAGAAAAATGCATTACAGATGTAAAGAAATATAAAGATTATGAGCATCAATAAATAAATTTATTAAATACTTGCATTGTTTTATATGTTTTCGTTTCCCAAATTAGTATTTACAATTTTTGAAATATTATATTTCAATATTTAATCAGATACATGATATGTCAGACATAAATATCAATATTTAATCAGTATTTCAAATTCCTAAATACAATCTAGGAAATCGAAATACTGATTAAATATAGCGATATTTCTTTTTTTATTTAAATAATGTTTGGGTTGGATTTAAATAATGATAATTTTTTCTAAAATATTGCTTGCTTTTTGCGCTTATTTGTAAGTTAAATGGAATCAATAATTTTTATAATATAAATTTGATTTTTTGCTATTTTATTTTTTTAAATTTGTACTTCATCATCTTTGATTATCAACTTCATTATTTTCGAAAGAAGTTAAACTTATAAGACAATATAACTATATATATAATATATAAATATATGTCATTTCTCAAAGTATAACAACTATTGTCTAAAAGCAATGTGTATATGGCTACTTTTTGTCCCTTTCTACTAAATACTTAATTTCGGAAAACGATATTAAAGATAATACATTTTATATAAAAATATATTTTTATGTCAACTTATAGGAAATACTCATAATTTAAATTCTTAAGAAAATTTAAAGCTTCTTTTTAAAAGTTATATTTATTTAAAATACAATTTTTTTAAAAAAGTTTTCGTTGTGATACTTATTAAGAGAAATGCTAATCATGTTCCTTTCCATACACAATACCTTGAAAACAACAGACAAAAAATAATTCTAGACGGAAAATAAAGAAGAATATATTTATAAAACATTTAATTCATTTTTTATAATTTTGAAGAAATATATTTTATTTTCTGTCACAAGGCAGAAGATATAAACTTTTCGATGCATACTTTTTCAAAAATAGAAAAAAATATTTCTTATATATATTAATATTTAATATTATATATTAATATTTAATATATATACTATGTAATTTATAATATATGTACTATTATAATTTATATTATGTGAAAAATATTTTCTAAGTATAATATGTATAATAATAACAATCAATCAATATATATATATATATATATATATATGTTGAGTTTCAGAATTTTTATCTTTCTAATATACTGAAATAAATTACATGTGTAAAGAAAAATAAAAAATGTTGTTGCAATAAACATATACGGTAAATACTTGTTTTATTTAATGTTTTCTTTTCACGAAGATACTATATAAAATTCTTTTTAAATACTAATTAAATTTCTATATTTCGTTTTTTTTTTTTTTTAAATTTAAATAATCTTTGTCAATAGTATACTTTAAACATCACTTTATTAAAGGAAAATTTTTTTCTTGATTTATTGCAAACAACCTTTCTACACAACATGAAAATGATTGTTTTATTAACGTTTTTCTTTTCCTTTATAAACATTTTAGATTACGGAAATATAATAGAAATTCGCTGAAACAATTAATAAAAAAAATATAAATATTTTTTTTTCAAAAAACACTTGAATTTAGCATTAATTTGTGTTGATTTGTTATATATATACTCAATACTAACTCACTGTTGATGTGCCTCCCATATACGTTTGGCTTTTATACTCTTCTATATTACTCCAAATTACTATTAATAAGGCTCATACATCATTCGAGTGATAATTTCTGAGATATTCAGTAATTTACTTAGGGGCACATAACGTTTGGCTTTTACACTCTTTGAAATATTGAATGACTAGATTACTGTTAATATTGCTCATACATCATTAGGCTTTTATACTTTCTGAGACATTCAATAACTTGCATGCTGTTAATGTGACACACATAACGTTTGGCTTTTATACTGTTCTAAAGATTCAGTAATTAATTTACTTTTACCATGGCTCATCTATCATTAGTGTTTTGTACACTTTTTGGTACATTCAGTAACTAATTCATTGTTAATGTGGCTCACATAGTTTTGTGGGGCTCTTCGAAACATTAAGTGATTTCTCTCATTAAGTGAGTACTGTTACTGACTCATACATTGTTAGTCTTTTATGCTTTTTATATATATATATATATTCAATAACTGGCTCACTGTTAATGTAGCTCACATAACCTTTGTTTTAATATTTGTTGAAATATGAAGTACATAACTGGATTATTGTCTCTCAATGTAGCTTACACAAATCATGTAGCTTTTATAATTTCCGAAATATTTAGTAATTGATTTACTATTAATGTGTTTTGCACATTGTTGGGCTTTTTTACTTTTTGAATATGCAATAGCTAGTTTGCTGTTAGTGCTCCCAACACATTGCTTCGTTTTACTTCTTATTGCAATACATTCAGTAACTGATTCATCTTAATGGGATTCCTACATCGCTTGGAATTGATGTAATCGGCTTATTATTAATATAGCTCACACAGCTTTTATGCTTTTCGATATATTCAGTAACCAGCACATAATATTTCTCATACATCGTTTTTTTCTCCTCAATGAAACGATACTCTATAGTTTAAAAAAAAATCTAAGCTATAAATTTAACTTGTTGCTCACAAAGTATATAGACTATGTTACTGATTGTTGTAATGTATCGCTTCATGGATCATAATTAAGTATCTAAAAATCTAAATAAATAAATCTAAATATCTCTCAAAATATTTTAAATTTCTCAATTGTTTAATTTAATATCAGTTAGTAATTTAAATAAAAAAAAACATTTTATGATACATGTAATCAGTTTGGATGTATGCATTCTTCTGATGTATCCTGTATTCCGATGTACATTAATCTCTATGGGATGCATTGTATGTAATAATAGTTCCATGGTAAGATGATTCAAGCCACGTTATTGGTTGCGCTTTCATTACAAACACTATTTCGCTTATAGTTCTTTGTCAAGAAACCTGTAAACAAAAATTATGAATGTAAAGCAATTATTAAAACAACCAGAGAAAATATTAAAAGAAACGAAACACAGAAGATATAAACAATTATTATTTACAAATGCCGAACATTAGCGCTAAGCCATTAGTTCACGGGCTCTCCAATACTTTTCAACAATACCCTCTTACTGAGAAAAAACCGCACAATTATTTAAATGTTCAAAAGTCATTGGTTGACCAGAGTCACATAAAACAGTGCGGGGAACCCACCACTCCAATCCTATAAAGATGGTCCCGCAAACAATCATGTCCAGATAGACCTCTGAAAAGGGCCACAGCAGTCTTTCTTGGAAAAACGGGAACAGCTCTTTCCTCCTCCAAAATCTTCCATCTCTTGTGCGTCGCACGTGGAACCATATCTTGTTTAAGAGTCTTATTGAGAGTCAGGTTAACAAACAATTTAGTTAAATGAAATGAAAGAGGGCGATTCATACGTATATAAACATTTGTTTATATCTTCTGTGTTATAATTAGTTTACATCTTCCTTAATTACATGAGAAATACATAAATTAGTTTAGATTTTTCTCACATGAGGAAAAAGAATCTGAAATATAATATTCTTTAAATGCATGGTAATTTTTTAACTAAAAAAATCTGTAAAAATGATTTTAAGTCGTGAATTCATATTTTAATAATTCTTCTACAAAGTTCAAATTATATGATTAAAATATGCGATATTAAAGAAAATATAATAAACTTTTTTTATAACTTTAATTTATTTTTCTAAGACAATTAAAATTTTAAATTTATCCTCAAAATTAATGACATGAATTTTGATAATAATCAAAAAATATTTCAGCTAAATTTTATAAGTTAAATGATATATTCTTTATATTATTGTCTTATTACATTATAGAAAAAGACTGGAAAATAAAAAAATAAATAGATATTAAAAAATAAATAGCAAATAGAGCGCTATTTATTTTTTATTTTTAAAATGATAACTTCGAAGTGATGTCACACTGTAAAAAGAAATTTCTATAGAATATGCTAAGGGGTTACATTTTTGATGTTGGATCCAAAAGTCATAGCGTTTTATTTTAATTCCGCTTAATCTTCGTAATTATTTTTCTTGATCTTTCCGCATTCATTGTATGTTCATAAAATATTTATTTACACAAATTATTACTTATATAATATTTTATTCTTATTAATATATTATTCTGAAACTTAAAAATATTTTTTTCAATAATCTAGAGTCATATTACGTACTCGATGAGTGTCAGATCTGTCTAACACGTTTACGCGCGATCTTAAGTAAGATAATTATTTTACATAAAATAATAGATAATAAGATAAAAGATTTTAGTGGAGTTAACACAGCAGAATAGTTAGCGCTCTAGCCCTTGGTAACAGTTTGTAGGTTCGAGTCCCATTTATAGTGGTTCAGAATTTACTTTAAACAGTAGATCCTGGTCTAATTCATCCTCATGTTAAAAAATGATCGTTGAGGAAGAAATAAATAAAAATTTTATGGTATTTAGTTGAGCGAGAAATATTTGGTTTGATTAGATTAAATTCACAGCAGTATTCATAAAAGCTCTAATTGTAATCTTTTAATGTTGATTGAATTTTAGAAATAAAAAGAGTAAAAATTCACTCCTTTTAATTGAAATTCAACTCGATATTTTTAAGAATGTTTTGCTTTCTCTTTCAAATGGTAAATTGCCAAAACACTTAAATATCGCTGTTAGAAAACATCTTAAACAGGTATATTTTATATCAGTAAATTAGATGTAGTAAAATAGCAAAATGCAGTATGTTTCATGCATTAATTTGTAAGTATGATTATAAAATAATAACTGCTGAGAAATGCCTGATAATGTAACGTAAAGTTATGCATGATTACGTAATGTGATTGGCCAATATTTTATCTGAAAGCATTCTATCGACCGGAATGGCTTGAACAAATCTTCTAATAAGTTAAAAGATTTTCATTCTCAGATCATTTGTTTCATGATTGTTAATAAACAAAACCAGCTTCTTCATTCATAAAATATGATTAACTTTAATCAAATTTATGAGGTTCAAAAACCTAGGGAATAAAAAAAATATGGTTATAAAAAAAGAAAGTGTTAGTATGTGCTCCATAAAAAAGAAATAACATAATTACTTTTGTACGCGTTCTTTTCATTGCATGCTTGAGTCCAAGGTGTAATTTCGCTGTTATTTTTTCATTTATTAACTGTTATTTTTATTTAATAATTGGTACCTTTATTTAATAACTGTAATTTTTATTTAATAACTGTTATTTTTATTAGATAACTGCTATTTTTATTTGATAACTGTTATTTTTATTGAATAACTTATTTTTTATTTTAATGGTTGTTATTTTTGTATTAATATTGTTATTATTTTAATATATCACTGCTGTTTTTACTATAATAAATGTTTTAAGACAATTAGAAAAATTGTAAGGACAGTTAAATTAATGAGCAAAATTGCATATTTTGAATTAATTATTTGTGACGCTTTAAAATTAATCTAACTTTAAATTAAATAGATAAGATTTATTGTTAGTAATCAAATTTCCTTTTAAACTAATAACTTGTTTTTAGTGCTGAAAATATATGTCTGGCAAGTAAATATTCTATTTTAACTAGACTTTTTGATAATTTATTCCTAATTTATTAATATTTTAAATGCAAAATATTTGCACTTAAATTAAACATTGATACTATTTAAAAATGTGGAATGTATTTTGATTATTGAAAACCTTTGTGCATATCAATATTTAAAAATATGTATTTCTAAATAAGAAAGTTAACTGCATTTTTGAATTAATCTTTATTGATTAAGAAATATTTCAAATCATGTTAAATGAAATGTCACCCAAAATATTTCTATTTACCAATCATAAACTTAAATAGCGAATTTGTTTAAAAATGCAATAACTCATTTGCATAATCATATACGAATTTTTAACGAAATTTTATTATTTAGTTAGTATACTTACATGATAAAGTAAAACTTATGGCAAGCGAGACACCTGTTGCACTGCATGATGAAATAGGTCCATAATTTTCCAACAATAGCGATAGGATTTCAATTAAAATGAGACCAAATGCCTGTAAGAAGTTAAATCAATGTGCAGGAAAAACTGTATTCATTCTTAAATGATTTTGAATGAAGCAAATATGTTCATATTTAAATTATATACAATAAAAAATATATAAATTGATTTTAAGGATCACAATTAACAAAAAAATATGACTATTCAGCTATTTCTGTAATGTAAATGATAACCTTAATAAATTATTAATTTTTTATGTATGTTATAAAGTTATTAATTGTAATCAGGTCTTGTGATTTCTAAAATAACAAATGCATTAAAACACTGCTGTTTATTTATTTATTCATTCTAGTAATTATCGTTAAAGCTACTGCATAATTTTTCAACATTAAATTGCATAACATTTTTGATTTACTTTAAAAACATTGTTTTGATTTTAAAAAAAGTAGAATTGAAATGCAGAAATAAGCTTCATACATTGAAACTACATCATGAAAGGGGAATCGATTTTTCAATCATAATACACAAGACTAAATTATATATTTAGTGCTTTCGAATTGTTGTTGTTAATACTGTAGTTGCTTATTACACTTGGACAAGCCAAGCCGTTAGTTATGCGAATTTAAGTCAGTAGGATGCATCTTTCGTTTAACTTGAGCACCATGAAAATGAAAAAGAAACTTAGCTTTAAAGTCTTCCGATAGATGGCACCACCAGAGAGTCCACTCGCTCAATTTTGACATTGATCTGAAGGGGAAGGCTTTGAAATTCTTATAAATATTATTAAATATGAATGGTGAATATATGTACATGTTTGGATTAATATTAGAATTTTGCAATCAAATTGTTCATCAAACTATTTAATCAGATAAATGCGGCGTATAACTCGTCGAAGAAATTTCTGTACTAAACAATTCAATAATTATTATATTATAATTTATAAAACAACTCAAAAACTCATAAAAGAACTTAATTATATTTTAGTAAAATGACTTTATTTATTTGAAGAAACAGCCTCGCTGCGGGCAATAGTTAGAAATATGCTCTTTGGAAAGGAAAGGTCCTAAATTTGAGCCCAGCCTCCATTAAACAACGAAGATGAATGCTGCACATAGTGTTTCATATATCCAGAAGATTATGAGGCAAATGTTTATACTTTACAATCCGACCAATTACTAGACTATGTACAACGTGGTTCAAAATCTGAACTGATTATGATTGCTTAGTTATTTTCGTTGAAATTTCTTCTAAAATGTAATAATGTATAGTTGTTATTGAATAATTGTATCAGATTATGATCCAGCTGACGATGTCATCAGCCGTTATTGGGAGGCTCGGCGTCAAATGGCCGAAAGGCCAAGAACGGGCGTTGGCTAAACTAAACTAGATTCAATGGAACAATCTAATAACCCTTGTCAAGATGCTTATTCAAACAGATGTGTAATGCAGAAAGTAAAATAAATCTCCAGTTGTTCTACAGAAATTAAGATCTAAAATAGAGCATTTTACGAAATAAATTTCCATCTGATCTCTAGGTCACAGTGAACGTGACTATTTATTAACATTATAAGTAATATTTGTGCATTCTTCCAAACACCAACATCATCAGATAAGCACACCAACAGTTGAAGCATAATATCCAATTCACATTGTCCAACGTCCGTTCTTCTTGGAGGAGCACCCCCGTGCATGAATGGTATGCGGAAAATCGCCCCTGATGCTGTTGTGATTGGGGTTGGCAACAGGTGTGATCAGACAACTCTCCCGGGATTTTGTAGCAGACACGCTGGGTACAACATCATTTGTCGGGCCACAAAGTTTATTCCCTGTGTCCAAAATGCAATTCGACTCAAATTGCTCCTGTCCACACTTTGGCCTGCATTGGATAAAATAAATGCTAGTTATTCTTGAGCCTGAAGCTGTGCTCCATTGTTTGAAGGCATTCAGATTCATGGATCTGGTTTGATGTTGTACGAAAGATAAGCCACAATAACATATATTTTCCTACAGTTCTTACAAATTTTAAGCTGCGTACAATCTTGTAGCGATTATATACTATACTTATAGAATACATAAAACAACTTTTTCAAGTTAAAAATAAATTATCACGGGTAAAAATAATGCATACATCAATGTTAAATGTAACCTTAATTGAAGTATTTAACTATATAAAATATGCTACATATCTAGTAAATACTCCAAATGTTTTCAACCTAAAATATAATGACTTACCTGCAGAGCCCAAAAGATGAAATTCGCGCTTATTATTTCTGTAATGGGAAAAAGAATTTCTATCGCATACTCCAATTCTATAGGCAACATTCCCGTGAGAAAGAATCTGGAATTAAAAACAAAAAAGGGGTAATATTTTGAAACTTTAATTTTTAAAAAAAAAAAAAAAAAACTATATCCACAAAATCCATATTTCCAAAAAATTATAGAATTTAGTTTGTTCCCATTTTTCATGTATGCGCATGTTATAAAATTCAAACTAAGCTGAAATAATAGAATAAATCCGTGATTATTACGAGAAATTATTTTGATATGATTTTAAAATTACTAGCAGTTTCTTATTTTAACTAAAGACTAAAAACCGATTGAAGAATTTATCTTTTCAGAGCTTATCATCACTTTGTGTAAGACTGTAGCATTTTTTAAAACATGTTATGTAAGAAATAGTGTATTGTAAAGTTCATGATTTTTTAGTTCCAGAATGTAAAAAATTCATTCTGTATATAAGTTAAAGATTTTCAAGAAATTGCTTAATAAAATGATTTTATAAAGTTGTCCTTTTACTTCTCACTTCATAAATTCGATTTACACTGCTGGAGAAAAGCAGGACAAGATGTGGTGAAAAGAGTATAAGAGAAATTTCAAAGCACCTACACATCAGCCCAAACGTTGTTTTAAACTTCTTGAAAAATCCAATGTCAGCTGAACGTAAAGATTGCCAGATTGAAAAAATTGACTCTACGTAATCAAGAAAAAATCTTTACAGCATTTAAAAAAAACGCTAGGAAGCACTGGAAAAGCACAAGACCCATTTGGCTTCACATGTGTAACCAGAAGAATACATTACAACTGCTTAGAAAGATCAGATACGTTCATATTCAAGAAAAGAAAGTACCATCCTAAATGCAAGGAAAAGCACATCGAGCACCAGCTAACGTGGGTCAAAGAACACGATTTGGAACTCCGAATGTACTCCGAAAGTTTATTTTTTCTAAGGAAAAAAATTCAATTTAGATGGCACAGACGGTTGTCAAAATTATTGGCATTGTCTGGGTACACAAGAAGAAACTTATTTTAATTGACAGGTAGGAAGACACAGTTTAATGTTTTGGATATCAGTTGGCTACGTTAGAAAGAGCAATTAAATGTTTCTGTATGAAGACAGAAACATACAGATTGCATTTAAATTCAGAGCTTCTTCCCTATGGCGCTGAGCTAAGCGAAGAAAATTGAATATTTCACCAACATGGAGCATCAATTCACATGGCCAATGGCGTTAAAAAAATTGATTTGAAACAAATAATGTTCGAGTTTTTCCATAGCCTACTAAAAGTACAGATCTCAATATTGCTTAAAATGTATGGTCAGTAACTGTTCGGCGTATTCCCGCCAGAGACATACAAATTGAATCTATGGTCAAACTTCAGGAAGTTTTGGATTGTGCTTTGGCCAATTTTTGTCAAACCAAAATTCAAGACTCATATGATTCAATGTCAATTAGAGTCTTGAAGTGTATAAAGCAAATGACAGTAGAATTCCTCATTAACAGGATTTTTACTTTCATTATTTAGAAATGTCCTTCCACTTTTTTCATGCGAAAGAAATTAATATTTAATTATAATAGGCAAGTAGTTTTTTTTCCTGTTACATAAATAGAGTTATCTGATTGTAAATAAGTTTTTAAAGTACTGTAATGAAATTATTTTGTAAAAATTCAAATTTCTTCCCTTATTTGGAAAAAAACCTAGTGTCCTACCTTTTTCCACAGTGTATAAATCCATATTTATGAGGTAATCTAGTATTCATTAGTTTAAAAGAAAAATTATAACACAAACCTATATAGATAGATTAGATAGATAGATGAACTACTTTATATGCAATTATGATTTCTTGAGATGAATACTAATAATTTGCAGGAGGAATTCTAAAAATCTCTAAATCAGAAACTGACACCTATATTTAAAAAAAAAGTACCGACTGAGAAGTTGTCTAGAGGTAGAGATCTGACTAAGACTGAAAACTTGAGTTTGGGGAATTGAGCTTTAACCGCAGCTTTATTACTAGAATACTATGTATCGCGTACTGCTATATATAAACGTATAGTTACATACACAGTCGAGTCACATTAATGTGGCCACCTGTCACAAGACGGACTGTTGCAAAACGCACAGGAAGAGAGTCAATTAGTTTTCTGAAGGTGCTCTCTGAGATGTTGTGCCATGGTGACTCCAGTGCCGTGGCCAAATCCATTAGATTACGTGACTGAGGATCTAAACTGCGAACAACCTGATCAAGATAGTCCCATAGATTTTAGGCTGGGTTTAAGCCTAAAGAGTTCTATCCTACCATTAGGTCTATAGTCTAAAGAGTTCCATCCTACCATTAGGTCTATAGTCTAAAGAGTTCTATCCTACCATTAGGTCTATAGTCTAAAGAGTTCTATCCTACCATTAGGAAACGGTAAGCTCACATGTAAATATGTTATAATTTTTTGATCATTTAGTAAGTGACAAAGTTACAACTGAGCTGGCACAAGCAAGATTGAAAATTGGTTTACTTATTACATTTATTACATATATAACATTATTACGCTAGCGTCACTTTTTTCACACAATTATTAAAATTTTTTTGCACACAAGATAAAAAATTATAACTTGGTTTCTGAGATTTCATCACACAATAACTTTTTGAAGAAATATATCATCAATTAATGGATTATGTATTTTTCGTATTTGCTACGTCCTGTTCATATCTTATATTAACAAGGAAGACGCGTTACTAAATTGATTTATAAATGAAATTTTTACAGTCTTACCCGATTACACCTGCTAAAATGTATTGTATCCACATCGTATGAAGCTGCAGTGTACAACTGAACAGGATGTAAAAAACTAAGCTGACAAAGATGAAGACCATAGCACTTTGCCTACATTAGAAATAGTTTCAATGGAAAATTATTCCTTGAATTACCTTAATTAGTATGATGGAAATATAAGCAAAAAATAAGATTACGTCAATCATTGCCTGAAAATGTATTCCAATTAATAAAAACATATATAACATTAAAAGAATATAAAAATTTGCTTACAAATATCAACAATAACTAAGTTATGTATTGAGGCTTATGTAAACAATAAAAAATTATTTTAAAATAGAATATAATTTTATTGAAAAATTATTCTTTTACAATAACGTAACAATTATTCTTTATTTATGTTATTAATTATCTTAAAAATTACTTTATATCAATGTATATAGTGATATAAAGGATTCAGGTTCATCAGTTGCCTTATAAATAAATTTTTGGGAATTCAAAAAATTATTTACAGCTACGTAAATTTATGTTGCTATTGCTTAGCGAGATGAAGCGTCATGCTCTTGGTAGGGAGATTTCAGATTCGATAGCCGAGGTATGTAAAAGATTTTGTGGTCACATTGCCTTCTAAGTGAAATGATGTTCTTTGGGGTGGCAGCCAAATCTGAGAATTTTCATAATTATGAAGATCCTCTTCGAGAAAATGACTTGACACTACGCAGCGGCACTACCAAACGGCAGAGAAGAGTTGTAAGGAGTTTAATATGCACAGCCTTTTCAAAGGAGCTTTTCAGAGATAAATGGCCATAGATAGTGGAAGAAGAAATTCGAAATCTTTCAAGCACCCACTCCTAGAGAATAAGAAGATGGCTGCACAACCCTAAGATAACCTAGCGTGGTAGCCTAGTGGTAAGGAATCGGCATTCCGTCCGAAAGCGCTAGGCTCGATCCCTAATGCCGCCAAAAACCCACCAAGTGCATATAATATACCTGCTCGTTAAATCTATGGAATCGAAAGTCTTGTGATCGGTAGTTGAGCAGTTACCACAAGTGCAACGATCTGAAGAAAATTTTCTGCACCTCCAGATCAAAGTTAAAATTGAGAGTGGATCTTCTTGTGGTGCCATCTATTGGAGTAATTTTAGAAAAAGTCGTACTTATACCTTCAAAGTACTCTGGTTAAACGAAAAATGCACCCTTCTGACACTTAATTTTTCAAAGCAGTCGGCTAGAAATCTTGGCTTATCCAAATGTCATAAATAACAGCAACACAGGATAACTTAATTCACAAGCTGTCATCAAAATTTACCCTTTGCAGTGCCACTGGGTCTAAAAATCTGAAAGAGTCAGACATTGGGAAAAAAATATCTTGCTAATTTTTAGAATGATTATAAGAAGATGAATCCTTCTCTGAATGGTTGGTTAATTATATATTTTTTAACATATAATCATAACTTTCACTGATTTCAATAGATAGTTGTATTTTCAAGTTCTATATTTCACTATTTGAAAATATATATATATAAATATTTTCGATATGAATATATTTATACAACTCTTTTTTCTTAATATCATTTTTTCTCTGATACATTATCTTTACTTAAGATTGAATGAAGTTTATTCCATATGTACTCTTCGCTTAACCCCTCAATTCCCGACTAACTTAAGGTGGATTTTCACTGCCAGAGTTTATGAATCGAAGGTTTAATTGAAATGTGAAATAATAATGTTTGTTTTCCTCTAGCAAAACAAATTTTTTTTCACTAGGACAAAATCAAGCTTGTTGTGAAAAATAAGACTTAACAATATGTGAATAATGATTCTACAATGATCACAATGAATTTTATATTTAGATTTCCTGATATTTACTTTCTATTAATAGTTTTTATAAGGACCCATCCAAAGTGAGTTCAAAATATGTAATTTGATCAAATTAATTAAACGAAATCATTAGTTCAAATTAAACATTTATTGCGAAAAAGTGAAAATTACAATTTTTCACACACAGATTAGGATTTGATTATAAGAAATAAAATATATTAGTAGTATATAAAATAGATTAAAAATATAAAATAATAATTTGTTTAATTTTACTTAGTTAATTGTGATTCAAGACGCAACAATTGATTTAATTTTTCTTGATTTGCTTAGTTAATAATGATTTAAAATAAAAATTTAATTATAATTTTTCGCAAGTAATCGAACAGAAAAAATAGTATTCTCGAAATAGCATTGTTAAATAATTCACAGGTTTACAAAGAGACAAACGTATTTTGAAAACTAAATTATATATATAAAAAAAATAGCTTTCAACATTTCAGTGAGTTAATTTTTATTAAAGGAATCATTTTGAACACTTTATATAATGTATACTTTTAACTGAAATCCTAACTAGATAGTTTCAATTCTACTTCGTATACTAGTTAATAGCTTATTTAAAATACATAATCAAGACTTTTCATATCTGTTTTAGGCATTTCATGATACAGATATTCAGAAATTTATGTTGGTTTTAACTGAAATACTTTTATTTTATCGCGTATTATTTCAGACGGTTAAATTGTGGACATTTAATGTGTTTGTTGTTGTTTCTTATCCCCGTGACCATCACTGCTAAATCTGGTCCAAGATTTCATTCACCCTGAAGAAATCGAGAACCTAAAAGTAGATCTTGCACCAAGTCTTGTCTGGTAATACAAGATAAGATGTGACCAGGCTTGTGCCCAGAGCAGATTTCGAAGTGTTTAATGGCTCCAACAAAAGTCATTGATGACAAGCGACCGGATAATAAAACGGGTAAAAGCAGTTTGATCTTGTCTATTGTTGCCCCGAATCAAGGGGCAGCCAGGGTACCTACTCTGATACCACGAGTGTATTGGCTATTGGCCTTATGACATCCAAATGACCTTATGCATTGCCTTATATTTTATCACAAATGTAATGATAATTTTAACGTAATGATACATAAAAGGCAAATATTAATATGAAATTCGATTACTTGAACTTGTGCGTGTAATCCATGATGTATCCTGCACATATGGCTCCACCCAAGCCCGTAACAGTATAAAGAGTTGTCATCCACGATATGCTAACTTCTTGATTCTGAAAACAAAACTCGTATTATTCGAATTTTGTGCTAGAAAAAAAAGCAAGTTATCCGATGCATCATATACATTAGTTTCAGCGTATTTCAATCAGTTTATACTAATTATATATAAATCTGAAAAATCTGCTGATTTCTACAATACTGAATTTCTAAAATCTTATGAAATAAAAATAGTTAAAAGTAATAAAAGTTAATTTAAACAAAATTATAATTTATGACATGTGAACAGAAAGAAACAATTCAGAATTTTTATTTATTTTGATTTATATTTATATACAACTTATATATGTATGGAAGAAGAATCAACTAAGAATATTTATTGGTTTTGATTCTTTTTATATATAATCACTGATGAATATAAAAAAGAAGTCATTTAGAATCTAGACCTTTTCTCACACTCATAATTTATGATGCACTTGAACAGAAAGGAACAGTTCGAATTTTTATTCATTTCCTCCCTCATATATAATTTATAATATACTTAAGAAAAAAAAAGAAACAATTCTGAATTTTATTTCATTTTTCCCCACACTTATATAATTTATGATACCTTTGAACAGAAAGAAACAGCTCAGAATATTTATTCGTTTTCCCCCAACCAAATATAACTCATGATGCCCTTGAACACAAAAAGAAATAGTTCAGAATATTTATTCGTTCTTCCCCAATCACATATAATTTATGATGTGCCTTTGAACGAAAAGAAACAGTTAAGAATACTTAATTCATTCTACCCCAATCATATATAATTTATGATATCCCTGAACAGAAAAAAAAAAAACACTTCGGAATATTTATTATTTTTCCCCAATCATATATCAGTTATGACGCCCTTGAAGAAAATTCAGAATTTTTATTTTCGTTTTTCTCCAATCATATATCATTTATGATGCCCTTAAGCAGAAAGAAACAGTTCAGAATCTTTATTCGTTTTGCCATGATGCAATCGAACGGAAAGAAGTAGTTTAGAACCTTTGTTCGTTTTCCTCCATTCATGTACTCTAATTTGTGATGTTTTTAAACACAAAAAAATAAGTAAGAATTTTTATTTGTTTGGCCTAACAAACATATAATTTATTATGAATATAAAAGAAACAATCGAATAGTTTTATGCGTTTTCACCTTCTCACATAAATTTTATGTTATGCATTTAAACAAAAATAAAACACAATTCAGAATTTTTATTCATTTTACCTTTGTACTTATGTAATTTATGACACGTGTGAAAAAAAAGGAACCATTCAGAATCTATTAGTTTTACAATACTCGCCAATTTTAGCCTTTTAGAAAATAATATTAAAGTTTCATTAATTAAAAATACCTTTCCCTTGCTTTTCTCTTTATTAACATACACTACTGGCCATTAAAATTGCTACACCAAGAAGGCGACATGCTACAGACGTGAAATTTATACGAAAGGAAGAAGGTGCTGTGATATGCAAATGATTAGCTTTTCAGAGCATTCAGACAAAGCAGGCGCTAGTAGCGACACCTAAATTGTGTTTAAATGAGGAATTGTTCAGCCGGTTCCTCATACACAAATTGCATTTGAACGTTGTTGCCTGGTGAAAAGTTGTTGTGATGCCTCGTGTAAGAAGGAGAAATGAGCACCAGCACGTTTCTGATAAAGGTCGAATTGTAGCGTACCGGAATTGCGGTTTATCTTATCGCAGTATTGCTGCTCGCGTCGGTCGAGATCCAATGACGTTTCAGCAGGATAATGCCCGACCGCATGTTGCCGGTATTGTACGGAACTTCCATGATACGGAACATGTTCGGCTGTTGCCCTGGCCAGCACGTTCTCCAGATCTTTCACGAATAGAAAACGTCTGGTCAATGGTTGCCGAGCGACTGACTCGTCACCAAACGCCAGTCACTACGGTTGATGAACTGTGGCATCGTGTTGAAGCTGCATGGGCACCTGTACCTGTACATGCAATCCAATCTCTGTTTGAATCAATGCCCAGGCGTATAACTGCAGTTATTACTTCCAGAGGTGGTTGTTCTGAGTACTGATTTCTCATGATCTATATCCAGCCAAATTTTTTGAAAATTTAATCACTTGTTATTTCTAGTATAATGTATTTGTCCAATTTTGTTATCTGCATTTCTTCCTGGTGTAGCAATTTTAATGGCCAGTAGTGTATATTATATATATTGAACATAATGTAATAATAGAAAGTGTGACCTATGTACTTGAATTCTATAAAAACTAATCAACAGTACTTTCAGAATTTTTTAACATAGGATTGCACTGATTAAAGATTCATTTATTATTTATTTTGGAAAACTTAAATATAGATTCTATTTCATTTTTTTATTATTTCCTTATATATAGAATTTATTTTACTTCTTTTTTGTGAATTACATTAGATTTGAGTCATCATATGCTAGTATGAATTAATAATATACATAATTTACTATTTTTGAAACGTGTGGAGATTAGGTAGTCATTTGATACTTACTGGAAAATAACGTATCATTAAATTATTTGCGGTGGTTGTAAAGGCATAGAACACGGCACCATTGATACCTATAAGGAAAAACTTTTAAGGAAACAAGAAAAAAAATTTTTCCTTAAAACCTTAGTTTTATAAACTGTTGGTGAAAAATTCAGAATTATTAAGAGCCAAAAAATTTGCTAAAATTCTATTATTTAAGGTGGGTATTAAGATTACATAAACAAAATCTTAATCATAAAAACCCAAAACCATTAAAATTAAAAAAAGGAAGTATTTAACTTACACAATAAAGTATTAATGATTTTATTAAATTGCACTTGGAATTACTAAAATATTAAAATTTCTGACATATGTTTCTGACAGTTAAGTTAAAACCAAAGATTACACCAAATAGTAAGGAATGTTTATATTTCTAAGAATATGGATATTATATTCAGTAGCATTAAAATGTTCAAAATACATAATAACGATGACGATATCATCATTTTGCAAATCACATTTAGAAGAACATATTTAACAAAACTAAAGAATGTTGAACACATATTATTAATTTAAATACTTAAAATATTTTATATTATTTTAAACATTTAAAACGAAAAATTCAAATTATTGAAATCAGCGATCGCTTTAGACACAAGATGTTCGAAATAGCCATCCTGTAAGGTTGGATTTTTCGAATGATTACGAAAAAATTGAACCAAACGATATTTTATCTACGGCAATCAGAAAGATTGGCTGCAATAAAAGAATGCCAGTTTTAGTTTATAGTGGTTTATTTGAGCACACAACTACGCGCGCAAGTTTCTCCCCAGTGTGTAGTTTAGAATTTTCCGTAAATTTTCCAGGAAGTCGACAAAATCTATAAATACTGCTTTTTTAAAACCGTTGTTTCACAAAGCTGTATAATAGATTACTTTGTTGTAACGTTGTGTGTGTTTATTATTATTGAAAATAAGGGATTTCAGCAATTTTGTCCATTTTTAACACGTGTGACTTCAGCAAATTTGTCCCATTTTTAACACGTGTGAAATGGTGTTTTGGAGTTTTTATGCATTTTTGAATTGCTAATTAATAAAGTGTTCGTTTACTGATATCTCATTCCAAATCCAAGACTCCTACTCAATGGAACAATATATTCATAATCGAAATTCACATCATATCGAGTATAGCCATTTAGTCTAACTGAAAGAGACCGAAGAATTTTCAGTGATAATTGTAATAGTATTGGTGTTTCGAATCTACATCAAAGAAATTTGTATTTGAAAAATTAAATTACTATATTCTCTAAAAATACAGCTCCATAACTAATTAAAGAGTTTTTACAACACACTCCACAGTATTTAAAACTAATACAAGCAACTGACGGTGCAAAATTAAAAACAAAAAGACATTACCACTCATTATAAAAAGAACGATGAAGTCTTTATTCGTAATAACATCCAAAAAAACTTTTTTTGTGATAGCATTTTCTTCCTTTTTCTTCTCAAGTTGAATCAAACTTGGCGGTAGCTTTGGCGAATTCTGAAATGCTTAAAATTTAAATTTAACATAACAAAAATTTTAATTTGAAAATATAATGATATAATAATTATATATATATATATATATATATATATATATATATATATATATATATATATATATATATATATATATATATATATATAAAGTAATTAAAATCTATATTTTACAAAATATATACAGTGTTGCATATGTCTTTCACTATATTGTAGTTTACTTCCTTGTATTTTTAAATAACGCTCTACTTGTAATATATTGAAATATTAGTATGCGATACAAAAACATAGTTTAAAAATTTTTTTAGTAATCTGTAAAAGAAAAATTATTCATTCAGTTTCAATTGTTTTTCAGTTACAGTTGATTGATTCAAAAATGCTTTAACATTAGAAATAAATGTAAGTATGCAAGTATATATTTTTATTTAATGTTTAACAATCCATTTTCTAAATTATGATAGGGACTATATCTATTTTATAACAAAGAAAAAATCCAATCTTAATTTGTATTTGTTTCATTGTACACCAATAATTTATCATTTTTGCCACATTCTTATAAAAATTTTCAAAAACTACTACATAATCATTAGTTTACTAACTTAAGTTACGATGTTTTCATTAATTAATTATAACACTATATTTAATAAATTACACTTGCTTTAAATTACAATAAAAAGTTCTATCAATTTAATATATATGATTATTCTCTTTATTATAGATAGATTTGGAATTTGATATCCAGAAGCTGACTGTTTTCTCAATAAATATCCTGCATTCTATACTCCTAGAATATTATCATATGTTCAAAAACTTGTCCTGTAATATGGAATAAATACGTGAGAATTCAGGATGATAGTATTTTTTAGTCTGAAAAAAGTATATTATCCATATTCAAACATAAATTTTAAACTATACTTTAAATAAAGAATTTTTTCAAAAGAACTTAAATTATATTTACTTATATAAAATATTTATGTATTTTTTAAATTGTGTACAATTTGTTGTATTAATAGTGTTTGTAAAAGTTAATTTTGTACATATAGGCCCATAGTAAGCTAAACTAAAAAATAAGTAGTGTGACGATTTTTTCTTGAGAGTGCTACACTCACACGTAAAACTAAATATATATAAATAATGAAATAAATGGCTGAACAAATTGCTTGATATTGTATGTAATTTAAAAACCACTATAATTATCCAAATCAATTAAAATGAAATATTCAACTGTACTGTCATATTATTGACAAAAGAAATCATATCTTTATACTGTAAAAATAAAAAAAAACATAAATCCTTAAAATAAAGAATTCAAAATTTAATTTCTAAACTAAATTGTCAATATAAAAAAATCAGCAATACTTCTATAAAAAATTGAAATTCACTCTTTTTTCCATCTAATTTACCCTTTTAAACTATATGTTGTTACTCCTCTTAAAAAGAGTGGTTTACCTACAACTTTCAAAAGAGTGAATTTCTATCTTAAAGATTGGTTGAATTTTGTGACAATGAAAGAGTGAAATTTCGCTCCTTCTGAGTGAAATCCACTCGATTATTTTAAAAGTGTAAATATAGATAGATACATATAACTCAAAATTATGTTACAATTTTCCGTAAATAAAGGTAACTATCCATTAATTAATTGATGTTAAAATGCTTTTATAAATAAATGCCTTCGAAAGAAGAATTCTGGAAATGATTTAGAAATATCGGAAGAGTATATATTTGAATGAACTATAAATATCTGATGCATTTGGTTCTGAAACATGAAAAACGAAACACATTTCAAACACTACAACAAACCACTAACTGTTTTAGTCCTTTACCATGGAAACTAGTCTAGAAAAAAGAAACCTTGAAAATGAATTAGCATAACATTACATGAAATACTTACTTATAAGAACTTATGAACCAAGGAAAAAATAACAATCAGTACTATCTTTCTTTGCTATTGTTTGTAATAGATAATTCTGAGCCGTTGCATTATCTACAGCAAACAATTAATAGGCAAATTAGCCGATGGTTATAATCGATACAACTCGTATCACTTCATCCAGAACATACTGATTATCCACGATTTCTTTTCCAAAATTTTCATACTCATTGCCTATTTAAACAATTGCGTTAACTCTGCAATATTTTTTTTCAACATAGGGACGCATAAATTTTAAGAGTTTTAATGTAAATTATCGATTTCTATTTAATATATAAATCCATTATTTAAAAATATCATTCATAAGTTAGATTAAAGTTATGTGAAAACTGCATAGAATTTCTAGTAAAATAAAAGTAACATTTAGATCGCTTATAGCTATTAAATTTTAGATATTATATAGTGATTGTATTTTAGATCTTTTATAGTGTTTGGATTTTAGATCTTATGAAGCGATTGGAATATATATCTTACATAGTGATTGTTTTTAGATGTTATATAGCGATTGCTCCATTGAATACATGAACAATCTGTTTCATGAAAATACATTGCAAATGATATAGTTTATTAAAAGTCCTCCATATCTCAAGGCACCACGGAAAGAAATACCAAATGACAGAATTGAACATACCATATGTTAACAGGAAAAAAAAACACGTTGACGACGTAAAGCAAGCAGAATCCGCGTAATTTATTTATACCCTAAATGATAAGTCATTTTGCATCTAAAATGTCATGAAAATTTCCATAAAAAATATTATTATGGAATAATATTATGGAAATTTTCCTAACATTTTAAATGTGGTTATAATACAGTTGCAAGGCTGCAATGGCCTGGTTGGTTAGGACGTTCGTTCTCTTTATCGAAAGTAATGAGTTCAAATTCCAACCAAATCAAAGATCTGTTGCGTTCGCTCCGGGTGGTTGGAGCATGTTAAATATGTCGTGGTTGCAATGTCTTCCATGCAAAATGATACCCATGGTATGTTAAGTCAGTTATCGGGTCTTTTGCTTGCTCCCTGATTCAAAATTACGAGGACGCACTTTCAAGGCTAAGTATCCACTATCCACTGGTTGCTCCATTATAAAAACTGCTATCACTTCCACCACATGCTAAGAGGTGGAAATCCACCTTTCATCTTGTGATCATAACTATAACTTAATACTGTTGTTCATATAAGCGGTTTGTTCATTAATTTGGTTAATACCTATCATTTCTTAAATAAAATACTGATTTTCGTGAATGAAACTACTTATTATAGTTAATGAATGTAATTTAAGCATATTTCAACAATTCACTATACATTTTACAGAAGTTTTAACCTTGGCCTAAAATAAGTTAGTTAGACTTTGATAAATAATTCCATCAAATATGTTTTCTATTAGAAAACTTATTAAATATAAATTTTTAAGACCCTTGCTTTCAAAGTTTTGGCTTATTCAATCTAGAGAAATTTTTGGAGCAAATCCGAATTGAAGAAATTGCAATTCCCTGCAGAGGTTAGTGGAAACGAGCAAGTATGTTACTCAGTAATCAATCACTGCTTCGTAGAGAAAAAAGTAGAAAGAAAGAGTCGTGTGTAAATCTGTTTTGATCAGATTTAAAACGGCAGCATGTAAATGCATATGAAAAGACTTTTGGTGTTTGGTGCAGTTTGTTAAAAGATTACAACGTTTTCCAGAAGATAAATTAGAAATTCTACAAAGTGAATATTATCAGATGCATTGAAGAATGACAACCAAATATAGTCGTTTCTAGATCTTCAGAGTTCATTATTCCGTCATTACACGATTACAGAAATAATTACAACCCAGCCAAGCCATTATTCGAAGATTTGTCTCCGTTCGCACGAATGCGGCTCCCACAGATGAAAAATATGTTGCTGTTGCAGCCAAATGAAATCGACAAAAACACTTGCATGTGTAGTATCTAAAGTTGCAATGGATATTAATAAAAAGATATGTGACACTTCAATTCCCAGTAGACTGAATATGAATGAACTAACTATACATTTGGCTGAACATGAATGAACTGTACATTTAGCTGACCATGAATGAACTATACATTTGGCTGACCATGAATAAACTGTACCAATGGCTGAACAAGAATGAACTGTTCATTGAAGTGATACACGTTTATATATATTCATCAGGCTGAACATGAATGAACTGTACACTGAGGAAATACCAGAGGGACACGTTTAAAGTAACACGTCAACTGACAGTGTCAAAATTGTACTCTTCATTAATCGAGTCTCGTCTTATAAATCAATTAAAAGCATGTAAAAATGTGGTTCTCATAATCTGCCCCTGAACATCATACATACGAGGATGAAATCACTATGGTCTGAGCAGGGTTTTCTTTGGAGTATATAGCTGATTTTCACATTAATATATAGAGCTGTGTGAAAGCTCCATGTGGTAAAATGTAGTCCTAGACACCATTTTCATATCGTACATTGTAGCTCTTGGTACTTCTTTGCTTTTAATGAAACATAATTCTTTGACATAAAGTTCTAATATTATGGAGAATAAGGTGAACATTAAAGAGACTGGATTTATGGAGTCGTTAATATAATCTCCAGACCTGAATCTCACTCAAGAATCTTTAGTATCTCCAATACAAGAAGTTCTAATTGAAAGTATGATCATATACTATTAAAATTCGTATTTAGATGAAAGGTATTCGCACACCCTAATGTTTACTTTTATAGTTTTGAGCTTGAATTTCTTTTTGCTACTGATTTCAATAAGAGATATCCTCTTAAAGTTTATAAAATGAAGTTATTAATTAAGTCTATATATTTTATGATAAAATTAAGTCTTAAAGTTTATAATTCACAATCGTTATTTTCATGCTGATGCAATATGTTTGTCTTCACAAACAATACAAAAGAGAACAACCTGTTGAATATTTTTCGGTTTTATACTTACTGAATACAATGAGAATCGTACACACTGAATGAGCAGCCAACAGCACATAAGCCAGGTTCCGCTTTCCGTCTTCAATCAAGCTTTTCTGCCTGCAGTCGCTGCTGATCATGAGTGGAGTTAGCATCAATCCGATACTCACGCCGATCTATTGGCAAAATGAGGTATTCCTGAATTTATTCTTCCATTAAATTTTAAATTCTGCTTTATGGTTAATATTCGGAAATTTTAATATAGTTTAGTTTGGTATTCTCTTAAATTATCATTAAATAATATCTGAATGCATATAGGGGGTCGAATTAGCAAATAGGAAATGTGAGTAATTGCTTTTGTCCTGAATGCTTCAGAATAAATATTAAGAAAGAATATGGTTTTACTTAAGATTTACAAGATTAATATTTTACCTAAGATTTTTTTAATGATATAAGTTTTTGATTGCAATAACAAACATGCGCAAGTTATTATATTAAAGATACTCTAACTGTAAACATGTATTTTTTTAAGTTTTATCTTCTTTCGCTTAACGCTTTACGGTTACATTTTACACTTGAGCATTAATTCACACGAGAACTATTGTTTATAAAACTTTCCAAAAGATAACAAATAACTATGCTACTCATGGGAATCGAATGTGTGAACTGTTGAATTTGAAGGTCAAAATGATAGTCATTTAATTATGTGTTCAGACATTATTTTGTAAGCAAAAACGAAAAGTTTACATAAAAATGTGCTATCATTTAAAGTTAAATTTCTCAGTTTTGAAATAAATATTTTTTTAATTAAAAATAAAATATTTTATATGATATTTATTCACAATTTGCTAAAATGGTGAAAGGGTCACAAAATGCAGAATATTTTGCAATGGTTTCTTTTGTTGAAGAATCATAAAAGTTCAATTCATTTTTCCGATATTGGATCAACTATGAAAGACTGTATATTGTTTTAAATTTTATAAAAAATTCACTTTAGTTTTCCATTATTTAGAAAAAAAAATAGAAAACGAAGTGAAATTTTTTGGAATATATATATATTCCATTGAGTTTTTAAACTTACAATATTTCCAAAATTTCCAAAAGAGCACGCACGGGACAATTCATTGATAGGAAACCACCTGGCAGCTACATGTGGAGCGGCACCTATCACCAACATGCTTGACATGGCACACAGAAAACAGCTGACGATAACGAAAACAAATCCATTTGGTTTCAGACTTAGAAATTGGAAGCCGCAGGCTAGAATGGAACAAGAAATATCATACATAAATTGTAATTGTATTACCTACAATTTGAATGCCTAAAATATTAAGATTTATTGTTTCTTTCCGTTCAAATTCAAATACACATTAAATAACTAAAAGTCACAAAACACATGGTTCTAAGACATACAGTTTTAAAAAACCAGACATATTATTAAAAGAAAGTCTGGCTGAATTATAGCATTTTTATTTCGGAGAAGGCTATGCACTAATTTCTATTTAATTGTTGTTGGTTCAATTTCTACCACGATTTTGAATGTTTGTCGTGGTTTGGAATGCACTTTGGATTACAGGTTTAATTCTAATGAAAACTTGCATGCAAAAAATGAACGTTGAACGACAAATAAACCAAACATGAAACACACCTCAGGAAGGTGATGAAGATTTATATTATGTCAATATTCCAAAAAAGATGTTTGGCATTGATGCCAAATAATCCAAAATAACTAATTTCTTCCCCCCCCCTCCCCCGATGAAGAAATGTTGACAAGGTGACGCATTGTGACGTGCTCGATGACGTAAATACTAGAGTCGACAAAATAAAAATTTTTGCATAATTCTGATAGGTCTCCAAATCAATGACGTAATAAAAACTAGGTTTCCAGAAACATAAAAAAATCCGCCAAAAAAATCGCCAAATTCAGAATTTGGTATCCTAGATTATACGGCATCTGTGCCAGATGTTTTTATGAATAAATTAAATATGAGAAACAGTTTTATTAGGAAAAATAACGATAGAAAATATCAAATTAGTAAATATTAAAATTATGAAATACTGGAATAGAGGAAGAAATCTACAAGTAATTGTGTTATTTTTTTCAAATAATGGAAACCAATAATGTGTTTTGAAAATATAAATTGATGGCAAAAGTAATCAAAGTGATAAATATTAAAGGCGAGTCAAAATGAACTAATAGACTCCATATACCATTAATAGCTAAATTTATTTTTGAATTGAAAAAAGCAAAAAAATATGCTTATTTATTCGCTAAATTATTAAATTTTCAGCATGAAATCTTTAAATTTTTTTTAAAAAAAGAATTTAATTCGTTATATTTTATACCTTAAAACAATACATTTTCCAGTTCTAACCTTAAATTTATAATTGGTGCGATATTTAAATGCTTATTGCACCATTCATAATAATATTTTTTTTCAAGAAATTATAAAAAAATATATTTGAAGTAATTACTGCCTTGTTAAATTTAAAAACTATTTTAAAATTTAATGCACATCCATGCATGCATTTATTTAAAATTGTTTAAATATTTTAACATTTTATTATTAATTACTTGAAAGTTATTCTAATTTTGTTGAGCAAATATTATTTAATAGTTGTTTTAATAAGACTTTTACGAAAAATATGCGATACAATATATTTTTTAAGAAGACTTTTCTTTATTAAATATTTGTTTTTGTCACTTTACCCTTAAATATGTTGATTTTTTAATATTAAAATAACGCTAGGAAAACTTATTAAATACTTTTAAACATGAATTTATAAATGATGTTTTTAATAAATAATGTACTATACATTAAATCCAAACAGGGAACATTTACAACAAAATAGTATTGGTAAAATTCCATTCATGAAGACTCTATTTGATACGATCTTTAAAAATATTTCGTGCATAATAATAATAATAAAAAAAAGTGTTTAATTTAATGCAAAACTAGAAAGGAGTTACATAAGAAACTCAAATTGTGGAATCATATGCTGTTTTTATTTGTATTCTAAACTCAGAATACGTTTTTTGAATTCTAATTCCATTCTAAGAAAGTTGACAGTTGAATTTTTAATTTATACGTTATTTCACCTGTAATCTGTGGAGTTATTAGCTTTAATGTGTGGAGAAGGTATACAAATACTTCGCAATAGATATTTTAAATTCTGCTAATTATTTTTTAACATTTAACAGGAAAATTTAGATATTACATTAATGTTATTGGATGAAAGAATAAATTTTATAGTTTAATTTATTGAAATAATTATTTAATCACTCGAATATTTTATTCGATGACCTATAACTTTGAGTAAACAAATTAAATATATTACCTGTTACATTTCATTTAAGAATTCATAACCACTCACAAAATTATTTCCATTGAAAATAATTGATTTTAGTAATAACTTTAACTAACATAAAAAGTTTTAATAAATCTTTTTTAAAAAAATCATAAAGAATTATCATTATTTTTTTTTAATTCTTATTTTGGAAAAAGAGTTTATGTTAGATTATCGTATTTCTAATATTTATGGTATGAAAAAAGAAAAAGAAGAAGCTTCTATTTTTGATATTCTAAAAATCTAACACAGATGATTATATTTGATGGTTGTAGTTCGTTTTGATTGTCAAGCTGCAATGAAGAATTTAAAATACCTATTGTATCGTTTACACTGAAAGAATTGACGATTTAATACTAAATTTAACCAGCATACAAAAAGTTCAAATGAACTTCCCAAAACCAAATTCCTTTATTGGAAATTATTATTTTTACCATAATATTTTTTAACAACATTTATGTTGTGAGAGAAAAAAGAAATGATTCCTTCGAATTTTGAAAGTTCGTTAAATACAGTATTCGTAGTGTTCTTTAAGTAATTTTATCCTTAACATACCATTTAAATTTTTATGATATGAATGTGATAAATGTGCAAATGTTAATAACAAATTAGAAAAGAAACTAAAACCTGTGACACGACAGTCCATATGGGGACCAAGGCCTGCAGTACCCATATCTGTTTTCCTGACAGAGGGCCCATGCGAACATCTACACCCTAGGAGAGAATCGAAGGCCCGAACTATTGAATCGAAAGCCAGAGCGCAAACCATTTGGTACCCTTTCTGATTGGATCAATGAAAACCAGGCAATAACTCAGTTATTTTTGAAAATCAGTTGTTTCTTATTTGTATATTTGTTTGTTTCAAA
This sequence comes from Latrodectus elegans, assembly GCA_030067965.1. Classification (NCBI taxonomy): domain Eukaryota; kingdom Metazoa; phylum Arthropoda; class Arachnida; order Araneae; family Theridiidae; genus Latrodectus; species Latrodectus elegans. Next base: position 22,384,521 of record CM057820.1, on the reverse strand, counting down.
TGTGTATTTATTTTAAAAGTATCAAATTTTTTTTAAAGTTTCTCAAACACGAAAACAGAATAAAAAATAAATTTCATTACAGTGCATATTATAAAGGAAATCACTGTATTTCCTTTATAATATGCACACTGCAATGAAAAGTATTTTGCTTAGAAAAATTTGGCAGTGAAATAATTCACTTCCTCAAATTAAAATAATGCAATTTTAAAATTTATTACTAGAATAAAAACGCCTACAACAAATAATATTTGCTCTTTACTAATAAACTTAATTTAGTTTACCCTAAAATAACAAAGTAATATTTTTATTATATTTCAAATAAAATGTGTCAAATGTATATATATATATATATATATATATATATATATATTGCTTAACAAACTAAATTCAGTAGCACGATAATCTACGAGGAAGCCAAGGCCGACAGTGCCCATGTCTGTTCTCATGGATCAAGGTCCCTGGGTTACGAAGTATACATCCTGATTAGGTGGTTAACCTAACGGGAAATCCCCTGTGTTTAGTTTTCAAGCATGCTTTGTACTCAGTTATCGACCCACTGAATGGGTGAAAGGCTGAGTCAATTTTGCCCAACCCAAGGACCGGAAGGAAGACATATGCCTTGAATGCGCGAAGTTCTATCACTAAGCGATCATTTAATAATAAATTAAAGTTTATTATTTTAAACAGTCTCTGCAAAATACATGCAAATTCTGAGCAATTTTATGAATTTAATTCTAACTTTATGAAACGCAGAATATGGAGATTCGATTTGGATTTTCCAAAGCTAAAAACAAACTTTTAGGAAAAATTTCTCTACTTGTGATAAAATGTATCATATTCTTTTTCACTCATATAAATTAAATCTTTTTTTTTCATATTATGATTATATATGTTTCTTTTATTGCGCAAGTTTATATGCTTGAATCTGATTACTAAAATAATGTTACGATTTATAATTACTTGAATAAAGGAGAAAATAGAGTAATTATTTGAATATAATATTGAAACAATTTTATTTTTAAATTTCTTTTGATTGAATTAATAACAATATACGAATAATATTTGGAAAAAATTTTAAACTTTGACAATATATTTTTAATTTTAGAAACTACTATCAATGATTAAAAATTTAAAAAAAAATTAGTAAACTAAAATTAGTGAATTAACAGCAGAGAAACAGCTTCAGAAATCATTTCCACAAATTTAAACTTCAAATTAATTTGGAAATGATTAGAAAAATTTACATATAAAATTTACTTTTTCCCATATCATAAATAGTTAGAAAAAGTAATATATTTAAATGATATCTTACTTTAATTTTACTTATCATTTTATAATATTTTAATTAATTTATTATTAATATTTATTTCTATACTAAGTATATATATATATACTTTGAATTATAAAACTAACTCCGTAGGGCAAGGTCTACGATTACCATATTTATTTTTGTAACCGAATACCATGGGGTGCAGGGCATGTGTCCTGTTTAAGTAGGGTCAGCCTTACGCAAAATTCCCAGTGTTTATTTCCCAAGTATCTTAGTACTCAATTTCATTGACCCATTAAAGAGGTGATAGGTCAAGGATTCAACCTATGGCCTGGAGGGTGCGAAACACTACCGCTAAGCTCCCGGCTTCATTATAAATATAATAAAAATAATAAATTAAAAATATATTATATGAATAATATATTATTCTTATTTTATTATTTTTATCAAATTATAAATCATATATAGATTATTTATAACAAATATAATATAAACATAAGCAGTTTGCATCAATTTCCCACATATTTTATTGATACCTTAAAAAAAAAAAAAAAATGTAGCTAAATTATTCAACTTAACATACTCGTAGAAAACATATAATAACATAAATAAAATTCTTAATTCTTAATAATTTTATTCATGTATTATATTATTAATTTAATAAATATAATATAATATATAAATAATATAATAAATAAAATAATATAAATAATTTAATACGGCACAAGTTGATCCAGATTTCCAAATTCTGAATTTTTTGGCGGTGAAGAAATGTTGCCAAGACTACGTATTGTGACGTGCGCGATGACGTATATACTAGGGTTGCCAAAATAAAATTTACAGCATAAGTTTTATAAGTCTCCATCTCTATGGCGTAATAAAAACCAGGTTGCCAGATACATCATATATAGATCCTCAAATTAAATCCGCCCAAAATATCGCCAACTCAGAATTAAACATCCTGGATTATGGGGCACCTGTGCCTTTAATACATAATATACTATTAATAAGACATGAATAAAGTTATTAACTCTTATTTATTTTATTTGTAAGTTTTTCTTAACCCTTTAAGTTATATCATTTAGTTTCGCATTTGTTTGTCGTATGCTTTGTATTATATTTGAAATTCCATTTGCATTAAAGAAATATCTTAAATCCCTATGCAGCTAGGAGCTTCAATCAAATAAAAATAATGTGTTAATTACGATCAAATAACAATAAATTAATCTGATAAAATAACAACAAAGTTCATTTCTTTATTTATTCAATTAGGATTGCATGTGTAAATGTCATTGTATTAAATATGTAAGAGGACTTCATTTTTATGATGCAATGAGTACGGAAAACGCCTAGAGTTTGAATTTTCATTTGAAATATATAATGAATACTGGAAGGAAATGAATTTTGAATTGATTAGGATTTCACAAAAATGGTAAAATAGAAATTAAAAGTTTATCCATGATTGATGAAAAAAATAATTATTATACATTTTTTTATTTTATGAAAGATTCGGTAACTGAAATTTTTTTTTAACGCATTCTATTAAATGCAAATTTTTCCATATTTTTTAAAAGAATATCTTAATTTTATCAAAAGGTGCCATATGAATGAAAAGCAGCGTATTCATTAAAAAATACTTAGATAGCTACCAATTCATTACAAATGAATAGGAGACGCGTATAATAAAGTTAAGATAATTATTATACGCACAAAATTTCTTCAAAATTCCTCTTAAGGATCAATACTCTTTTTCATTAAAAGAAATAAAAGTATTTGTTAAGAATATGAATATCATGTTTTAGCAATACTACTACTAAATCAAGATGCGGCACTAATGCCGTATAATCCAGGATTCCAAATTGTAAATTCTTTTGGCGATGAAAAATTCTGCCAAGATAGAAATTTTGCCAAAATAGATTTTTTTACATAATTTTTACATGTCTCCATATCTATGAAGTAATAAAATCCAGGTGGTCAGATACGTAAGAAAACCCGCCAAAAAATCACCAAATCATCTAGGATTATACGGCATCTGTGCCCAAGATGCCATCATAGTATAAGATGCACTTTTAACACTATTAGTTTACCTGCCACGTTCAAACAAGAGGCACAAACAAGAGTCCGCCGTAAATCCAAGTAGTCCATGAGAAAGGACGCTGGAAACACCAGGACAATATAGACGAGCATCTGTATCTGCATCGTCCAGTTGACGGCACTCTGGCTGATCCCATAGTAACAGCCCGTGACGTTGGCGACGGACACATAGAGAGGAAACATCGCCGCCGACAATGTGGTCAAGAGCACGAACAGGAAGAGCATCCAAAATCTACGCTTGTAAGTTTTTATTTTCAGGTCGGTGACGACGGGCTGCTTCGGAATCACATTCAGCGGAATGATTCCGAGTACATCGGAACTCAAGCTGCTCACTGAAATATTCACCATTTTCGGAAAAATAGCTCTGCTTGACCATCGAACTTCACGAACGATGAATCTGAAGGTAATCCAAGTTCAATGTTAACGTGATTAATATAATATCTAACATGTAAATGGACATCTGCTTAAAAAAAAATAATAATTGTTTGAAAATATGAGGTGTTCAAAACACAAATAGTTCAACAATTATTGAACAATAACAAATAATATACAGGAAAATTAAACAAGAACAAAAACAATGTGACATATAATTATTGATTAGTAGTAAATTACATGTATCAAAGTAATGAACAATATTAAACATTATATATAGCTGAATTATTAAACATTATCGAAGAACATATGTCTCAAACTTAAAACAAGAACAAAAACGTGCATTTAAATGATTCAGTAAAATATGAGATATTCACAACACAGATATTTTCAGAATTATCGAATAATAGCAAGGATGAAAATTAAGCAATGACAAAAAACAGTGAGCATCACAATTATCGAATAATAATAATAAAGTTCATGTAGTAAAAATCACAGAACAATATCTAACAATGTTTATCTGAATCAATAAACATAATTGAGGTCTAAGCTACTCAACAAGAACGAAAAACGAGCATTTAAATTATTCAACAATAGCTAAAGATATCTATAAACAAAGAATTTGCATTAAATTATTGAAAATAATCTAAGAATTTGTATCTGAATCATTATAAGGGAGTAAAATTATTATTGGCACAACTGCCGTATAATCCATCATGCCAGTTTCTGATTTTTTTGTTTTTCTTGGCAGAAGCTTTGCTATTTGGCAACCTGGGTTTTTATTACATCATACAGATATCGAGAAAAAGAATTATGACGAAAATTCGAAAATTCAGAGACCACACTCTTGGCGCGAATGATTTTGGTTGGAGATAATTGTGGTTTGCACCTATCTTGATAACCCTACTTAGGAAAATAACCCTATTCCAAAATTAACCTTTATAACCCTATTCCAAAATTAGTTTAGTTTACCTGTACACTAGACGTGGTAAACTAAACTAATTTTGGAATTTCGTTCTAGCTTGGAGCTTTTTTTCAGTTTGCCGCCTAGGTTGTGGACTCTCCCAGGATTTTACCGGAAAATTCTATTTTTTGCAACCCGAATATTTACGTCATCGCAAGGAAATTTAGAATATTTCATTTGCGGATTTCATTAAAAAATTTTTTGAAGATAATTCGTCTGTATTTTTTTAGAGTCTTCTACACATTTTTTGACCGTTTGCATACTTAAATTTCACAAGTTGTGTTGTTCTTTATTATTTTATTATATAATTCTTTTTACTCTGTATTAATTAAAATTACTTTTTAGATTAGTGTCGACATATACTTTTTGTAGTTTGTGTATGGCATTTTTGTTGTTTATAGTATTAAAGTAAAGTATCTTTTTCAAATTAATTGTTAATTTAATGTATATTTTGAAATTTTTAGTTATATACATTTGATATAAAATGCTATTCCTATGTTATCTCTTTTTAAGTTATTAAATAAAAATTAAAATGCAATTTGTAACTTATGTTTATTTTTTGCGAGTGTATTCAAATATTTATATTCTATGTATTCTATGTGTTCCTATGTATTCCTGTTCCTATTTTTCTTAGAAATCATATTTACATTTTTGAAATCATTGTGTTCCTTTATTTTCCTTATTTATATTTGAATTTTCAAAGTTAATGTTCTTATCTTTTCTTTTTTAAAAACTTAATCTTTCAATATATATATATATATGTATATATAAATATATATATATATATATATATATATATATATATATATATATATATATTTTTTTTTATTTACGATTTTTTTTTTTTCGGTTTTGATTAATTATTTAGATTACGACATGATTACGTTATCCTGGCAACATTTATTTATCGACAATAAAAAAAAAAAAAAAAAAAAAAATCAGAAATTGGCATTATGGATTACATGACAACTGTGCCAAACTATTCAATAAAAAGATTAATATGTATCAAAGTTTAACGACTGAAAATTGTGTGTAAGAAAAATATACTTTAGAATATCCGGCACAGGTGCCGCATAATCCAGGATTCCAAATTCTAAATTTTTTTGGCGATGAAGAAATGTGGCCAAGATGACGCATCGTGATGTGCACGATGACGTAAATACTAGGGTTATTAAAATAGAATTTTCTTCATAATTCTTTTAGTTCTCCATATGTATGATGTAACAAAAACAAGGTTGCCAGATACATAAGAAAATCAGCCAAGAAATCGCCAATCTCAGAATTTGGTGCATGAATTATACGGCACCTGTGCCGGATATCCCTTAGCAAAGACTGCTGATTATTTTGCATTAATTTTAAAATAATATTTGAATATCTTTTTCCTTATATACTTATTTTTCTGTTTTTGATAATCAGTATACTAGCTGAACATCATAGCCAAATCAGACTTATATTAATTGATAATTAAGAGGCATCCCAAAGTATAAGCCATCCAGTGGGCATAAAAATAATTAAACAATGGTAAAACTACACATACATCAAAATTTTGATCAACCGTAAATATTTGTGTAATTAATAGCAAAAAGTATATCTGAATCATAGAATATCATCAAAGAATATGTATCTGAGCTATTAAATAGTAATTAAAGATATGTATCAAAATTATTAAGCTATATCAAACTACAGCAAAATTATTGAATGATAAATAAAAACATATGTGAAAATCATTAAATAACAGCGAAAAATAATTTAATTATTGCAAAACAGCGAAAATCTTATCTTGAATGACTAAACATCATCAAACAATGTATATTTAAATTATTCATCATCCCCATATCTAAATTATTGAACAAGTACATAGAATGTGTATCTAAATTATCAAAGAAAAAGCTTATCAAAATTATTAAATTATTTGGATGATCTTATATCAAAAATTTACCGTATAATTTCCAAGAATAGGTACCAAACTTATTAAGCAATACCAAATAACGTGAAAGCTGGTGAATTACCACAATAAACTGATAGAAATAAACCATCATATTAATTATTATTTAATAAAACTAAAACAAGGTTGTAAAACTAAAAAAAATCAAGTAAAAATACAAAAAAATCATTAAAATTTTTTTAATTTATGCATGGAAAAAATTAAAAAATATTATTATTAAAAAATCAAGTATTTCCTATATCTTTATTTACCCAGAAATTATGTAGACTACTTACTTTTTATTTTTATAAAGGCATTCTACTGATTCATTTTAAACATAATAGCTTAAATTTTACTATTTATTTTTATTAACTTAAATTTTACTATTTTATTTTATTCTTAACTTAATACTTTTTCAGGGGTGATATTAGTCGAATGGAGAACAAAGTCGTTTTTGTAATTAGAAGTAGCGGGCTCTATACCTGACCAAGTCAAAGATAATTATGTTGAGAAAACCTATGTATGCAAGTTGCAATGCCCTCTTACTGATACTGTGTGGAGAAGAGGGTGATATATAGGTCGGGTGTAATGCTTCGTCATTTGATCAGAGTTCAAAATGACATGAAATTTGACTCCATTTAGCAACTTTCGTTGATAGTAATAAGCCTAGCCTAGTTATTCTTTTAATAGAATATATCTGCAGAGATTTCCCTTACTAAAACTTTACATGAAAATTCAAAATTAAATGACTTCAATATAAATAATAGTTACCAAAATGTCCTTTTATTCCCCAGAGAGTTAAAGGCCGAGGAATTACAGAAGTGACAGTCAAATGGAAATTCTCTTGGAAAAACTGTATCAGAAATGGAAAAAGATCCAGTGTTTCTTGTTGCAAAGACTCCGGCTTACCTTGGAGAAGTATTGACCTATTTCAAAACCCATCTTTGCATTCTTTCGTGTAATCTCATTGAATTTATGACAGCCAGTGGGAATCGTAAACTTGAAAAAAAAAACGTGTTTATTCTCGAATTGTGAAAAATAAGTATTGTCTGGGTCAATACATGTCTTTAACAAATCCTTGACATATTATATATGAATTCATTTTTAAAGACTCGCATTTTATAAAATAAAAACATATGCGAAACATGTGTGCATGTACTTCATAAAAACCAAAATAATAAAAGATGAAAATTATTTCCGTAACTTTGTTTTGCTATAATTTTTGAAGATATAATCTCAAGACTTGTGTTAAAATACGATAGGATTCTATAAATAAATTACAATCATCGATAAATGCATCTGACTCTTGGTTCAATTTTTTCCAAAATAAAATTACAACCTGACAAAGTAACACAAAAATTGTATATAACTTATATTAAAGAAATAACTTTTCATGAAGTTGTTGTATCCGATTTTTTAATGCCAATTGCCTTTATGACTAGCTTGTAAGCAATAAAATATATGCAATTTTGAAATTTTGAAAATCATCACTTTACAATACGGTAAAAATTATTAAATAGCATTAACATTTTTATGAACTCAGTATAGTGTGACTAAAATAGATTTTAAGAAGATTAACTGAAATGCACACAAATTATAGATACTTTAAATAGCGCTATTTTTTACGATTTTTATTTATTTAATTACGCGGATGATTATAAGATTTTCTAATTTTTTATATGCATAGTTATTCATAAACTTTAAGATCCAAATTTTGTAAATAATGATAAATTGGCGCACAATTATAAAAATACTGTATGTATATTAAAAATCAAAGCAAATATTATAATAAACACTACATTTTTCATACGTTTTGCTTACTGAATAAAATTACTGCTATAAAATGCTTTTGTAGAATTATCATTAAATTTTCAAGTGGCATAGTACTTTAATTTTTAAAATACATATTTATAATAAAGTAATTGTAGTACCATTTTGATATAATTATATTGCTAAAGTTATGTTTTAACTATCATAATACATATGTGATTTTAATATATTGACAAATTTAGAGACATTCTATGTAAAGTAAAAAGTTTTAATTTAAGTAATTCAAAATAATTATTCTATTTTGCAAAATTACGATGCAATTGTTTATTAATATTACTTCTACACAAATTACACAAATATATATATATATATATATATATATATATATATATATATATTATATATATATATATATATATATATAAAATCAAAAATGGTTTTTAATTATTTACAATTTTAAAACAAAAATACTATTTTTTGAAATTGAGAAGAAAATATATAAATTACACAAATGTTTATACTACGATAATATGTATGCTTAGTTTCTATACTCTATGTTTGCTTACAATAAAACAATTGTAAAGATCAATTTAACAAGCATAGATATTATTTCCATTTTGTTGAGAATTCTAATCAAGACCTTATTGAATTTGAATTATAATTTAAACCTAACTAAGGTTAGTTAGGTTTAAATTATGTATGTATGTATATATATATATATGTCTTTGTGTGTGTAACAAACATGTACATTCAAAGTGTGTTAATTAGGTTTAAATTATCATTATATATATATATATATATAAAGTTCAATTTCGCATTTTTTGAGAATGATTCGATTTGATATGATTGATTTGATGATATTCTTCAGGGCTACAACTATTTTTTTTTATTTTATTATGATAATAACTATTTTTTACAAAAGATTTATCAGAAAAAGTAAAAACAATTAATAAAATAACGCAGACATAGAAACATATTTTTAAATTACGCAATTTAATGAAAAGTAATAATTAAAATATAGTTAGTTTTCAATTTGAAAACCTGTTGTAAGCTCAACAATCATATTACCAAATGCAAAATATGCAACTTACATACTTTTACAGATTATTCTTCGGCATTCTTTAAACAGGTTTCAGACCATATGTACAGAAATCACATCGAAATTCGATTCATTCTCAATAAAATTTTACAACTAATATTCTAGTTTTTAAATTTTGTGAGTTCTAGGAACATTTATAGTTCTAGGAAATCATTCTACGAAATACAGTGGAATGGTTTTGAAATGAAATCCGCTTAAAAAATTATTTTTCATATTTTGATTTTTTTAAAAAATACACTCACTTCTTTTTTTATAACCTGCAAATAGCAGTGTCAGCATGACAAAATAATTTTCCATCAAGTGTATTCTTTTAATGACGAAAATATAATTTCGTTAATATCACTTCCTTAAAAACAGATGTTACTGTTTACTGCTACTTATATTTCCGTTAAAATGTAAATATATGCTTTAGTTAATGATACGTACACTTTTATTTCATTTTAGGATAAAACAATGTTTCATTTTTGCAAAACAATCTTAAAAAGAAAATTATTTTTATATAATTCAACCAAGTTCAATAGCATCATATACCACTTGAAACATGATGAAATTTAAATGATAATATTTATAACATTATACCCCTAATAAAATAAAATTATGCATGTATGTATAATGTGTTTTAAATAGTCTCACATTTGATATTTCAGTGTGCATTAGTTCTATATCATCTACTTTTTTAAAAAAATCATTCTAGACATTTTAACTAGAATTATTTCTAGCAAAATTAAAAATTTGTATTCCAAAATTCTACTTTTCAAATGCAAATAAAATTTAAATAATTTAACAAATTTAAATTGGGCATGTACTTTGTGATGCTCCTTATTACACCAATAAAAAAATATTTTTTCATCATTATTCATGTGAATAAACAAAAGATATAGAATCAGAATATTTTTCTATATGTAATATTTTGTTAAAAAACATGATCTAAAAAACATCTTGGCTAGACTTATTTTTCGGAAAATGAAATTAATCTCAAGTAGGGAAGATAGAAATCTTCCAAGATAATTGCGTGTAAAAAGTAAGATCACAGTTACATTGGAAATAATAATAATAAGATTATAATTGTATGCATCACACATGATATATAGCGATAAAAATATCTTTCCCTCTCTCTGTCACTATACATTTACTTACGATGAAATTTAAGATATTAGAACCAAATTTTCTTATCATATAATAGGTTATAATTCATTGTTAATTTATAAACAGATTTCTGTTACGGTGGAAGAAATTTTAAGCAAAACATTTTATAGCACAATTGCTTGTTTTTAATATAGCTGACCACTTATAGTCGATATGTGTAAATATTATAAAAATTGTAATTCATATTAACAAAAACAATAGCATATATTATCCATCTTTAAGGAACTCTACAAAAAATAGATTATTAAATTTTCAATAATAATTTCATAAAATTAATTATAAGTTGAAATATTTTATGTTTTTATAAATTCATAAAATTTTCTTAAAAACATAAAATATTTTAATAATAATTTCATAAAATTATTATTGAAATCAATTCATACATCATGAATTGTTCTACTCATTTTGCCTTTTAATCTACATATATATATATATATATATATATATATATATATATATATATATATATATATATATATATATATATATATATATATATATATATATATATATATATATATATATATATATATATTATAATGTATATATAAATATAAACATTATAACGTGGTAAATGAAAAGCTAAGTAATTAATTCAAATCTCAAATTATATTGTTCAGCTCATATTAAAATAATTACATTATATTCCCCAAGGTTAAATTTTATTTTCGTCATTTTTATACAGACTTCACACGAAAATGTAATAAATATTTTAAAGCATTAAATTTTATTGGACTATATCAAATACATATAACGAAACACACAAACAAAAACTGATTTAAGTTCTTTAAATATAATGTTTTGAAATACATCAACATCAGCCCCAAACACATTGCGAAAATAATAATATATAATAATGAAAGTATTCAGCACAAACCGAGCGGAATATTTTAAATAATAATGTTCAACTTCATTTTCTATTGCAAAAGTCATTTAAAAATCAATGGAATAATTATCTAACTTACTTTTATGCAATTGAAAAAAAACATAATCCTTGAGAATTGCAAGAAGACAAGTTATGTTTAATATTTACTGAAATTACGAAAAATTTGAATGAACGAAGTTCTAAAAAACACATTCTGAAAGAGAATTCTAGTTCAAAATACACCATTTATTCCATCAGGAATTCAACGTACATAAAGCAAACGTGAGATCTTATCTTTATAACTCAATTTGATTATACAACCTGGTTTTATTTCCTTCGTTGTGAATTCAATAACTTTTATATGTAATATGAAATAGCCGTTTTGAAAGAAAAACAAAGACTTTAAAAATGTAGATGACAATATATAAAAATTCCATTGTTTTATATGATTTAAATGAGTTGTCATAAAAATATCACTTAAACAAACCTGAAGCATAAAAAGAAACTTATAAGAGAAGAAAATATGATCCTTAGTAATTTTTTCACAAGAGTACTCATAAAAATTTCTTGCTAATAATTTATTCATAGTTATGACAATCAGCATAATGATTCAATATGTTTATTTGAATTTTATAAAAGTATAGTTTACAAAAATCCTCCAGAATAGAGGATACGCGATGCCGACAATATTTTTCTCTATTCCTGCCTATTGATGCATACATGTCAATCAAAAAGGAAGAAAAAGCCTCTAGTCTCCGTTCTATAAGCGAGAAAAGTTCCGGAATGGAATGTTACACCACTTAAATTAAATACCTCGTGGCATAAGCAACTTTACAGGGGGTACAAAACAGCACTCTAATTATGGTTTTAAATTTATTTCAAACATTAATTATGATTTTATTTTATTTGAAATTTATAAACAAATCTTATTTAAATCAACCAGAGTCAACATGTTGATGGATTTCATTGTATTCTATTACTGGTTCTTTAGTTAATTCAACAAACTGAATAATTGAACAAAAGAGATTTTATTTAGAATAAATGGTTGGATAAAAGGATATTATTTAGGGAAATAAGTATTTTATTCATATAACTTTAGAATGTGTATTTTAATATTTGGTAATACAGTTTGCGAATTTAATCCAGTGTTCATAAATTGTTGTTGTATCAGCATTCTTCCCTGCACTTAACCCAGTGATTGGTTCAATCGTTTGGACAGAAACAGCTGGGGAAGGTATTCATCATTTAGATACAGGGACCATCTTGACCTGCTACCCCCTGAGGTAACTTTTAACTTAGAGAACATAGAAATCACGACCTATTTAATATGTCATAATTTTAGTCAATACATAGGATCTTCGATTAGGAAGATCGAAATTCGAACTCACTATCTGATGATAATGAAAACGACACCTTAACCAACCAGGCTATCGAGGCCTAAGTGTTTATGTGTATAAGCTTATAAATGAATATAAAATGAAAGCTATTATGATTTAACTTATTTTATAATTTATTAATTTTTCAAAATGTGTCAAATCAAATGCTGTGTAGTTTAAAAATTAATCAAAAAATAAATAAATAAATAAGAATATAATATTAAATGAAAGATAATAATTTTTAAATTTTTAATGTTCGCGTAAGCAAGGCATTAGGCTTCAGATTTAAGAGACATTGTTTACAAATATTGCATTAATTAAGTAAGAATTCTTTTGAGTATCGTGCTTCAGAAATGTCCTCCATAACCGATCTATCTAGAATTCTATTAACCACTAAAATTTTTTAAACTTTAAATTATCCTTACCAATTTAGGCACAGGTACCGTATAATCCATGATTCCAAATTCTGAGATGAGCAATTTTTTGGCAGATTTTCTTGTGTATCTGGCAACCTCATTTTTATTACGTCATACAAATGGAGACCTATAAGAATTATGCAGAAAATTCTATTTTGGTACCCCTAGTATTTACGTCATCGGCTACGTCACGATAAGTCATCTTGGCAACATTTCCTCGTCGCCGAAAAAATTCAGAATTTAGAATCATGGATTATATGGCACCTGTGCCCCGATTTAAACTTACGATAAAGTGGATGTTTTATTTTACTTTTTATTCTGTTCTATCGTGTACGTGTTAATGGCTTGAATCAGTAAAAAACAGCTTCTCAAACCGATACTTTGGTCTTTATATAAGAAATCGTTTTATTAACAAAATGAACTTCGGCAATACTTTCAGACATTCGTTGGTCAACTTTGCCTTGTTTGCTGTTGCTCGAAGAATGCGATTTGAGGCAGGTAGAAATTCGTCGAAAAGTCGGATTTACGACTCCATCTCTATACAATGTCGTAATTAATTTTGTGTGACGAAGATGAAATGTTATCTGACATCATGGATATTTTAACCAATGAGAATTGTAATAAAGTAGCGTAATCATAACCTTAACTGAAATAGAAGAAATATCAACCTTATATTTAATAATCTGAAGAGAAAATATCTTACCACTAAGGTTAAAAAATTTATACATATTTGACATCGGTGATTATATACTTATTAATTTTGCATGTTAAGCGTCATTAATTGGTTAGAAAACTCAAGTGGTTTCATATTTAATTTTAAATTTTATTAAAAATGTCTGAATCACTATTTAACAATGTTTTTAATTTAATGAATCATTGCATGAGAATGCAGTTTTGCAAATGTTCATTAGTATTATTTAAATATGATTTAACTAAAACATTTGATTAAGATGGCAAACAGTAACCACAGAAAAGAAAGAAACGCTTCTGTTTTTATATCATTTAACTACAAATAACTTCATTTCAGATTAAATAATATTTAAAATATTTTGTTAATTCCTCGAGACACACTCCTTTCCCAAATTAAACAACATATTACAGAAAAACATAGATGAGGTCACACCGTTTCTGCTTACTTAGTTAGGCTGCAGGAACGGAATTATAGACTCTTGTAAAAGATTTATTTTCTTCAACAAATGTTGAAAAGAAACTTAAATGTTGATACAAATAAAATGGCTTGCTTTTGTTTTATGCATGTTGGATTTACACCGAAACAGGTATGGAACATTTATTTTATTGTATTATTTTAGATATAAGGTTTGGTTTGGTTTGTTTTTAAGCTCAATGATTACTTTTTGCACACGATGACTAATTAGATCACAACTTATAATTGAAAGTGGATTTCGAATCACTGGGTTCGATTCCCAAAACCTCCATAGATCCACCGAGTACATGCGATATACGTGCTAGTTTAATCTGTGGAATCGAAAGTCCTGTTTTCGGTCGTAGAGCAGTTACTATGGGTGTAATGGTCTGGAGAAAATTTCTTCCTTGCCAGATCAATGTCAAAATTGAGGAAGTGGATCCTCGAGTGGTGCCATCTATCGGAGAAGTTAAGAGTAAAGTTGTACTTTAGCTTTGTAGTGCTCCGGTTAAACGAAAGACGCACCCTATTTCGCATAGCCAACAGAATCCTGGAACTGCTAGACCAAAGGCTAGAACATTTGGCCTAGAGGTACAGGGGAAAATGCATGCATCTGCCTATATATTTTTCTCCCATATTAATGAAGCTCAACAGATTGTTTGGAACGAAACTTGCCTGGAAAACGAATTGTTGTTTCAAAAAGAATCTCTGCTTCTGTAAATTTAGATCTTTTTTAGTGGAATGAAAATCAAGAAAAATCAGAAGTATTTCAATTCATCAATCTCTGTAGCATGCATCCAAATTTATTCAGTGAATACATTTAAAACATTGTAAAATCTTATGCGATTTTACAAATCCATTTCAAAAATCCAAGTCGAACATTCACGTCATGCAAGATTAATGAATATCAATATTAGATTATGCTAGATTAACATCCAGGAGACATGTAAGATTAGATTAGATTGGTAGGCTATATTGCTTTCATAAAAGAGTGGATTATATGAATCAATGCGGCATTTAGAAAAAAATTTCTTTATTTCGAATGGAGAATTCTTAAGAAATAGTTTTAGATGGAACATAATACAAATCGTACTTCCCATACGCAAAAGATGAAACTGATTCTTTCTAATTTCCAGCAATGAAATATTCTTCTATAGAATTCTATATATATTCAGAGGTAATTTTTATTAAAATCTTTTTATACTTTATAGAAATGTACAAATAATGATTTATTGTAAATCATAGTAGTAGGAAATATGCACACATGCAATACACCTGTTCTATCCCAGGTCTGATGAATATCATAATACAAATACTCAACTTTTTCTCTTTTGTGTTTTAATGATATATAAATATATATATATATATATTTAATAATTTTTTTCTTTTGGAAAATAGACTTTGACAGAGCTCGCAAGATTTTGGTTTTAAGCTTCTGAAGTTTCGGTATTTCAAATTTTTTCCTATATTTTGCTTTTGGCTTGATACCAGACCAGCGATTCATCCTGTGCAGCAAATCATACTAGGGAGGCTAAAAAGGGGGCCGCAAGCATGAAAAAATCTGATTTAAAAATTTATCAGCTGACTAAAATGAAAGCATACACACACACATAAAAAACACAAAATACATTTCGATATAATATTTAATAATTAGTTTAATACATGGAAACAACTTAATAATTAAAACTTATTTAATAAAAAATTTACTAAAATAATAACAAATTTAATAAATATTAGTGACTTCTTGGACCTGTTTTGCGGAGCACAGCTTTCCGAAGGAAGGCTTAATATTAGAGATAACCTCTCTCAGTTCTTTTCCAATATTTGTCTTCAACGAAGCCACCAAAGAAAATACAGTTTCACAAAGGTAAATTGTTGAAATTAACAACAAAATAGAAAATGCCTCCCCCCCCTTTTGTTTTAGTGCAGGAGACTTATTATCTACTCCAGACCAAAATTCAAAAAGTGTGATTTTTTCTTAAATTGTTTTTTGGTTTCCCGATTTGTTGTGAGGTCTATGAAGGTTTCTTCATCAACAATTTTGAGTCCTTCTGGAGTAAATAAATCCCAAACCCACTCGAATGAAATGGATCCCAAACCCACTCGTAACTTGCAATCAGTTTGTTATCAGCAAGAAAATATTTATTAACATTTTTAGTCAGCCTGGCTCAATGATTTTCTATGATTACAAAAACAATTGTTATATATTGTTCTTCAGCCTTGTAAGTTTTAACACAATCATCTACATTTGCAAACATAGTTATATTTTTCTCCTTTAAAATTTTGCTCTACAATTCTAATTTCCTATAAAAAGCATTAACTTTGACGCTTATATCAAATATAAGCGTATTTGATGCTTGGAGTTAGCGATTTATATTATTTAATTTCTTAAATATGTCGACCAAATAGCCCAATTTTTTTTACAAATAAACCATCGTAAAAATACTCGACTTCTCTTCTTCTAGGTCTCTTTTCCTCTTCTAGGAAAAAGCGATTTATTTAAATTCATAAACAGTTTGCAAAAACTTCCAACGTGATAGCCATTTTGCTTCTCAATAAACGCTGATTGTACAGCACCCATGTATTTAGAAAATTCTGAAAAGATTCTTAATTTCGGAGGTCTCATTTCTGTATAATTTACTACGATTACAACCGTAGTTAGCACAATATTCAGACCAGGACTCATTTCTTTGGAAGCCAGAACTTGTCTGGGGATTAAGTAATGTGTCTAGATGCACTGTGGTGGTTTTTGTTTTACAAGAGCTTGTATACTTTGGAATCTTCTGGACATTGAACGAGAGACATCGATGCATATTAAGACGCAATTTTTCCATTCTAAGTTTGTTTTATTCATAAAATCATTTATGATAACAAATAATGCGAGTACTGTTGCTTACGTTATATTGATTTGCAGAAAAAGTAGTTCTTTTACTACTGATATATCATTAAAAAATCGAACATATGCTATGAAATGAGCATCTTTATTATCATCTGTTGCCTCATCAAGCTGTATGGAAAAAAAATTGACATGCAACTTTGAGAAAAGCTGATACTGTACATCTTCAGTTATATCACTAATTCGATGGGCAACAGTATCATTTGAAAGAGGTATGAACTGCAACTGTTTTGCAAAACTATTTTCAAACATAGCTTCAACAGTCACAATTGTGGCGGGTAAAATAAGCTCTTCGTCAATAATAATGTGAAGCTTTTTACATCGGCTATTTTATATGAAACTTTGTACAAGGTAATTAAAGCTTTTTCATTCACAGACGAAGTTTTCTTTAAAAAATAACATTTCTTTTTCTTATGATTTCAATTTTAATTCAAAAAATTCGCTGGGTTTGTTTACGTTCTCACTATAAATGGTTTCCAAATGCTGTTTTAATTTATTAGATTTCATGCTGCCTGCTGCCAATTTTTCTGAGCAAATGATACACAGGGGTCTTTCTTCGTAATTTATTTCAGTAAAAGTAAAAGCAAAATTTAACTGTTCTTGAGAATATTTTCTTGATTTTATTTTCGGAATCACACAGTCCACTGAGTATTCGTTTAATTAATGCTCGCTTAAAAAACTATCCATGATTCTGCGTAAATTTGCTAGCTTTAATATTTAATTCGCTTAACTGTAATTAACAAACAAAAACACATATCTAATGCACACACTTTCAAGATACATTCGAAAGCAGTAAAAAGATCAACTGGAATTCAGGCTAGCACATCTGAATTATCAAACTTTCTTCTCCCTTCGAGGAAACATTTGCTCACATCTGCGAATCCTGGAGACAGCATCCTGTTGAAATCGAAACTTCTCGCGAAACCACTAGAATATTCGACATGGTGGAGACAAGACCAATAAAAAAGCATCATTATCATTGCTGTTGTAAAATGTCATTGAATTTCAATATTATTCATCATTTATAAGGTTTTAAATTAAGGTCATATTGTAGGTTTAGAGCAAAAAATTTTCAAAACATATTTTTATTGATAGGCGATAAAAATTATGATTAAAAATTTGACAGTGAAAGGTTGAGCAGCGCTGTACCAGACCACATGAAGACTCATCTTTTTTTAACCCCTTGACTGACTTTGACGAGTCTGACTCGTCATTGATTTCCTGGGCCATCACAGACTTTGACGAGTCAGACTCGTCAAGCGCTTCTTCGGCGGACGCCGTGCAAGTTACAATTAGATTACATAGTTGCTTCACTCGTTCGACGATTCTCATTGAAAAAAGCACACTGAAAGTAAGAGTTCAGTTTAGCAGAAGTCTCGCACGGTGAATGTTATACTAGCCAATATTTGAGTTTAGTAAAGATTATAAATAATCCCCATAACATGTATAAGCCGGATGCATTATATGAAAGTGGGGATGATGGTGTAAATTGATGGTGTAGTTCAATTAAGCGAAATTAAATAGTTTTTTTTTGTCGCATCAAATTCCATTTAATTCGTCAGTCAAGGGGTTAATACATTTCTGGTTAATAGGTATTAAGGAATTTGTTATGTAAGAGAATATAAGATCAAAAAAATATTCACACAATCATAAGCAACAAAAATTCTAGGATCTATTTTAAAATTTAAAAAAAAGGTAATCCACTTTTTTTGGGAATATAGGCGCAATTCTCAAGATTTTTAACTTCGCTTCGTGAAAATTATAACGTAATCAATAGCCATTTTTAATATTAAAATTTTAACCTTTTAAATTTTTAGAGTTGACTTGTAGTATTGAAATAATTGTTGTTCTAATATAAGTTATTTGTAAAATAATTAATATATATATATATAAATATATATAAATAATCGTTATTTTGATATTTTATATTGCATGAAAATAGAGATGACACTTTTTATTGAATCAAAATTATGTCTTAATAATTATATATATTCTTAATATATATAATAATTATGTATATTTTTAATATAAAATGTAGTAATTATATATGTAATAATTATATATATTCTTAATATAAAAAAATTATATTAAGAATATATATATTAATTAAGCTAAACACATATTTAAATAAACTTCTATGGAACAGTTGTCGTATAATCCATGATACCAAATTCTGAGATTGGCGATTTTTTGGCGGATTTTTTTATGTATCTAGAAACCTTGTTTTTATTACGTTCTAGATATGGAGACCAATAAGAATTATGCAGAAAATTCTATTTTGGTAAACCTAGTATTTACATCATCGCACACGTCACAATACGTCATCTTGGCAACATTTCTTCATTCAAAATTCAGAATTTGGCATCATGGATTATATGGCACCTTTGCCACTTCTATAAAACTAGTAAATAGTAAATTTATGTTTACTTATAAAAGATAAAAGCAAAAAACTGAAACATGTGATATTACACAGAATCTATGTAATTTAAATACAAAAATGATATTTTAATCACATACAAAATACAGGAGTAGAATTACTTGTTTAAGAAAAAAAAGTTTTTACTACAAGCAACATATTTTCTAACATTCTTACCACCATCAAGCGAAGTATTATATCTTGCCCTTATGGAGTTCTGCTGAAAAATTAATAAAATGGAATTATGTGATTCACACACATGTTAGGATTTAAGTTAATTGATTGGTATCAATTTTATAATCACGAGTATTCATTTAAGATTGTTTTCGGAATCAAGAAGTATTTAAGAAATTAAGTTTTACGTCATTTCCACGAGCTTTTAAAAACAGGAGAACGGCCGATTGAAATGAATAAAATTGGCGAAATATTAAAAACGATTTAAGCATATGCAAGCTGTTTCTGACGCATTGTGCAGAACAGCTGGATTGACGGAAATAAAATGAAATAAATCTTGTCTCCTTTTTAATTTTGTTATGTGACAATTACGACATTCACATCCTCATTTCTGTTCCAGTAAAAGAATGGGGATGAGATAAATAATTATTCTTACAGTATGAAGTATCACAAAATGGACAGGTGGTTTTCAAAACATTCGGAAACAAATGTTAAAAAATTCTTGTAGGAATGAAAGTAAGCAAAACATTTATTTTCGATTCCTCTCTTTTATATTAAAAATTGCGCTACTTCTCGCTAGAGTTATTTTTTTATGAAGCCAGTGTGTGACTCATTCTCTTGAAGATGACATTGAGGACAATGAATTTTATTAATTTTTAATTACTCGATAAGTGTTCCATTCGAATTTTTTCACAATATTAAATAATAAAAATGTCTCAAAAAGGAAACAGTCGATTTAATTTGGCAATTCTATATATAAATTTTTTCCATTGCAAGAATATTTATAAATTGAAATGCTTTATTGTTTTAAGTTACACAATAAAATATTTATTTTTATACAAGGATATTTGTTTGAAAACTAATTTACATAAATATAAGGAAAGAATATTTAATGAATGACGAAAAAACCTTTGTAATCTAAATTACTGTTTAATATTAAAAATATATGAATTATTTATTTATTCAACAAGCTATTTTTAAGTTATTTATGATAGGATAATTACATGATTACATGATCATAGGTTAAAAAATTCAGCATTTTTAATGAGTAACCAATCCAGCTATTAAAAAGTCTGCATGGGATATTTTAAGAAAGCGTGTTAATTATGTAAAAATTAATTAGGTAAGAAAAAGGAAACAAAAAGCACCTTCTTCCTCTCTCTGAATGCTATAAATGTTATAACTATCGGGGACGAGAAAGTGTTTATCACAGATTTTACAAAATTATCCATGGATGAAAAGTCTCGTTAATTTGTTTTAAAAAAAGGGGGGGGTCAAAAATGGACAATTCTATTTGCAAAATCCTCCCCTCTCCCACACACACACACACACCTATTGATTAAATTCTCTTAAAATCAAGTTTGGTGCAATTAGGGCTCCAGTCTTAGTCGCGTTTCACAAAATGTTCGTTATTCTAAATAGGACCAAAATCAGGCCAATGTAAACCAGTTATGCCCATAACCAAAGGTAATTTTGCATATTTTGTCGTTGTGTTTTCCAATGAGAAACTCCATCAATCAATATGCTATGTTTATAATTTTTTTTTTATCTTGCTAACAGCTATAAAGTGAGCATTTTCTATAAATACCACTTTGAAAAAATAACAAAATGTTGTTCGTTAAAAATAAAAAATAACCTATACATGGAAAATACAATACAATAATTTTCTAAGTTTGATAATTAAAACATTTTAATGCGGAACAAAAAATGAAAGAAGAAAAATTTGGCTAAAAATTTTCTTCTAAAAAGAAAAAAAAGTCCAAACATCAAATTAAGCTTAAGATATATACATCTTTCTCATTTCTTTAACCTCAAACCTTGTAAGCACTGGTGTGTGGGCAAACACGGAAATATTTTATCAATAGAAAAAAATATATAGAAAAACGAGAAATCTGTGTTCTTGATGAAACACGTGAAGAAACAAATGGCTTAAAAAAGAAAATTTTTCAAGCATGCATTCAATATTGTTAAATAAATTACTCGAATTTATTTTTATGTAAAAATTTAATAATGTTTATGTGTGGAGAATATATATTCAATATATTACCTATATATTAAATCTTCAAAATTATTACACACAACCCTTTACTTTTTTTAAAGAAACTTAACATAATAATTTTTTTTTAAACAAGATATGACACTTGACTTTTTTGAAACAAGATATGATACTTGAATTTAAAAATAACTTTAAAAAAATCTAAAGAGATAATATTTAAGGGGAAAATTAATATTTTAAAATAAAAGCAGCAAATGTATTGTTACTCTTTCAGTGTGAAGTGGTTTGCTATAGCTAATAAAGATACAATTAAAAAGCGTTAACTACTTTATATTTGTAAAGGACTATATGTGTTTTTTGTTTGTAGGAAAACTAGAAGACTTGGTATTTTCGTTGGTTAGGACGCTTGTTCTCGTTATTCGAAGAGAGTGAATTTGAATCCCGACCGAATCGCGTTCGCTTATAGATACTGGGAAAAGCTAAATATGTTGTGATTGCAATGTCCTCCAATTGAAATGATACTTCTGGAGGAGGTAGGAAAGTTTGAGGATCTTCTGCTTGTTTCCTGCTTCTAAACCCAGGCATACACAGTAAGATTCTGGATTTGCTGGATTTGTATCTGTTTGACACTAGAAAATCGTACCGTATTTTAGGTAGTTTGACGGGTTGAAGAAAATTCAAGCAAGCTCTGATTTTTCTTCCAACGTGGAGCTATTACTGGAAGTAAACAGTAGTTTCCGGCTGTTGAGTGTCCCTTCCAAATAGAATTGTCAAGTATTCTTGGCGATACTTAATAAAATAATATGAAACTTCCTAGTTTTCTAAGTTGTGAATTTTTTTGACGATGAAGATTTGTTGCCAAGATGACGTATTGTGGTGTGATTGATGATGTAAATATTAGGGTTGACAAAATGGAATTTCCTGCATATTTATTATAGGTCCCCATCACTACCACGTAATAAAAACAAGGTTACCACATACATAAGAATATCCACCAAAATATCACTAAACTCAGAACTTCGCACCTTGATTATGCGTTATCTGTGTGTGTGTGTGTGCCTGCTTCTGTAACAAAAATAATACGAAAATTCCCATAAATGTATAAAGATACACTGGTGTGCAAAAATTAAGGACGAAACGGTTTTTCTAGTGCAGCGTCGCTCAGCAGTGTTTCAAATCGATAAAAATCGTACCAGAACATCCTCCAGATGTAAGGATATCGAAAGAAAAAAAATCCAAATGATTAAAAAAGAACTTTATTGAAAAATGAGCATGAATCTGAATGACAGAGACGGCCGAAACATCCATGTGATATCCAGCTAGAATAGCAAGAAACATCCAGCTTTTAGTAGGGGATATGATCTCCCCTGACTGCTGTACAGGATTGACATCGTCTGTCCATACTAAGTATGAGGTTGTCAATAAGTTATTAAGGTACTGCTGCCCATTCTTCTTTTAGCGCCAATCGCAGCTTCGGAATCGTTACTGGCGGTTGGTGACGTGCCGCCAAGCGTCTCCCTAGAAGGTCCCACATATGTTCGATTGGATTTAGATCCAGAGACCATGGCGGCCAATCAATGCTTTCCATATCCTCACTTTTCAACAGCTCTTCGACAACCTCTGTACGATGAGGTGGAGCATTGTCGTCCATGAAGAGGAACTGGAGACCCATAACACCTCTAAAAAGATGCACATAAGGAAGGAGAATATCATTATAATGACTGAACTTCCTTGGACGACATGAAGGTCAGTATGGGTACCAAGCATGATGCCTCCCCAAACGAGAACACCGCGACCTCGAAACCGGTCCCTTTCGACGATGTTGGAGGGGTTATTGCGTGTTCCCCGCTCTCTCTTGATGTTTATGCGTCCAGAATTGGTAGTCAGACTAAATCTGCTATCCTCCGTAAAGAGTACTCGACCCCATTGCTGATCCGTTCAGTTCTGGTGTTCCCGGTACCACACAAAGAGCCTTCTCCGGTGGGCAGACGTTAATGGTACACAACGTACAAGTCATCGTGCGAATAGGCCACAATTGTGCAGCCTCTTGGCGACTATAAACCTGATATCAGGCATCTGTTGAAGGTGTCTCGCGATTTCTCCAGTCGTCTGCCGCCTGTTCCTTCTTGCCTGTAGCACCACATACCGGTGGTGGACTGCCGTGGTTGCTCGTGGACGACCACTGCTGAACCTTCGAACAGCTGTTCCTGTAGTTTGAAATGATCTCCAGGTTCGTAAAACGATTCTGTGAGCGGTTCCAAACTCCGCAACCACACTTATCACACTTCGACCTTCCTCAATCTTCCCAATGATTCGACCTCGCGTAAGGTCACCTAGATGTCGTCTGCGAGGTTGATGTTCATTATTTCACATTGATTAAGCAGCTCTACATCGTTTGAACTGATATACGCCGTGCAATAGTTTTCACAGGAACTCTGAGCGTACACCTCCAGCCTGTTTCATACCCTACCGACATTCCTCCTTTATGTCAAGTTGTGTAATTTGAGTATGCCCTTGCTTACCTGACCTTAGTCGATCTTCTGATTGGTCTTTCGGTTCGATCTACTAGTTTGTTCCGCTGTTATGCTAATTTTTCTATTCCATCCATAATTCTTGCACTCTAGTGTAAGTCTTATTTGTGACAATTTTTGTGCATTGACTATACGATTCAAATAAAAAGAAAGCGTATGTAAATTTATAAACTGATGAGAATTGGCAACAATGAAGAAAAGCAATTGAAAAGAAATTGCTACCTTTATGTTCATATCATGTTTATTATGTATTCATAAAATGGAATATTATTAAGAAATATAATGAAGGCCTTAAACTGTTTGATTTTTCCCCTGTATTAAATCATAATTCAATTAATGATTTTCATTAATTTTTTCTTTATTAATTCAATTTAAATTAAGTAATTATCATCTTACTTTGCTTTAATTAAATGAAAAATAATTTACGAAAATTTTAAATTTAACTCATTTAATCCAATTTAAAATTTTAAATCTTTAGTTTTTTTTAATTTAACAAATCAATAAATGGTTTCAAGAAATACTTTGACTTTAAAATAGTTCTTCATAAGAAATTTAAAATATTTCTTATGAAGAACTTTTATAACTGATTCATGTTTTCTGCATTATTTGTACCAAATTTATTTCTCCTCAAATAATTGTTGCAAATTTTAAATCTTCATACGCTGAAACTGTTGCCAGAAAGCGTAAGGTCGCATTCAATCGTTCACGAGGTCCAAAAGAACTCATGAATGTTACCTTTCTATTGTTAAATGTGTTATTTTATCCAAAAAGTTTTCAACAATTTTTCATCTATCTTAATGTTACTTAAGAAATTCTTATATTCTTATTGTAATTCTTTCTCCAAATTAAGATGTGAAAGAGATGTTTACTACATGTGCCAATTTTTTACATCATCACAATCCAAAGAAACAGACAGCAATATTTCTGATAAATAAGAATAGTATAAAATGTATATTAAAATTTAAAAAAAATTTTGATATTACAAGCAGACAAGTGAATGAAATAATAAATACTAAAAATATTCGTAAGTATGACAAGTTTAAAACTGACTGAATAACTCTTTTAACTTAAGAAAGTTTTGGCGATTTTGTTTTCAATTTGCAAGGCTTACATTTTAAGCCAAAAGCAGTAAATGTTGAAAAGCGACATCCTTAAAAGTAACTTCCCTTTCCAAATGTGCTCTTCCCTAATGTAAATGTTGATAAATGATAACCTTAAAAGTAACTTCCCTTTCCAAATGTGCTCTTCCCTGATGTAAATGTTGAAAATTGACACCCTTAAAAGTAACTTCTCCTTCGAAATATATTATAATGATATAAATGATAGGATTTTGCATTTGGATTTTTCAAGGTAGAAAGTAACTAAGCACACACACGATACATCTAGTTCTTTCGAATTCCGCTTACCAGAGTAAGGGAAGCAACACATAATGAACATATGATAAACAATTTTTTTTTTAATTTTTTTCGTTTATTGTTGTAAATTTTCACATCATTTTATAAATATCTAATAATTTTTCATACACTTTCTTTTCATTTGATTTGTATAGTCAATGCTCATAACTTGGATAAATAAGACTCATCTTTGTGTGCTTCTGTGAATTTTTCTATTATTTGTGCCATAGACATTTCAACAAGTAAAACATTGTGCAAGTTTATTGTTGGTACTCGACTTCGCTAGGGTTCACGGTGTCATGGATCTGTTTTATTCACTGGTTAGATAATTTTTATAAATTGATTAAATTAAACATTTTTTTTCAGACTGGAAGTCCTTTTTTTATTGAATTCGATTCTTTATTCCAGATTTTGACGAAGTGAGATGCTCTAACGTAAGACTTGAAGGAAACCGGTTTTTCAGAGAGAGAGAGAGCGAGGGAAGGAGGCGGAAGACAGGTGTCAGCAGGTGTTAGAAGAAAAGGCTGCGGCACATTGCTTCTAAAAAGGACCCTGTTGGTTATTCAAGTCTGACGCATTATTGGAATCTATAAATAATAAAATTGAAGATTCGAAATAATAAAATCCTACGAGTTTTTAGACAGAAGAAAATATATAATTCTGTAGTATGAGTCCAAATGAATACTTCTGTAACACGAGTCCAAATGGAGGAAGCCTCGCTGAATAAATGAGCTACAAGGTTTTTGAAGTCCTCTAAATAGGCCAGCCTAGTTCCTGCACTTTTCCTATGTAAGACAATTATTTTTTTTAAAGTTATTTTACCAGCCAGATGTATTTTTAGAGTGGTACCATCTCTCTCTATTTTATAACTTTAAACAATGATTAATTTACACTAGGTCCACCTTGTGGTTAGTAAAGTTAAAATATTCGAAATAATATAAGTAAGTGAGTTTGTATGCATGTAAATAGATTTGTAATTTTATTATTGAATTAAAAAAATTTTTAATTCATAAAGCAAAACCAGTTTTTGCTTCTATTTTTCAGGTTTGAATCTGGGTAAAAGAAAAAGAAAAATACTAAATACACAACACAATGTTTAAAAATTAATACAGTGTATTTTAATTTAAAATATTATTTGTAATAGCTATATAATAACGGTAATAAAATACACATCAGATCTGATCTAGCTGCCCCTAGATCTCTGAAGAGGATTGAAAACAACGACAAATAAAACGGAAGCTACGATGTTCAGTAAATATTATTTTCCCAAGTACCGCCAGGAATCTCAAGAGGCATGCCACAGCAGGAAGCTACAATTTACTACCTGTAATCAGCCCCACATTGGAACAAAAATCAGAGCTTGCTTGAATTTTCTTCAACCTGTCAAAATACCCCATACACGGTACGATTTTCTAGTGTCAATCGTATCGTGTATGGCGGGTCTTGTGCTGAAAGGTGGAAGACTTAGTACCCGGGCATTATACAATATTTGTTATTACAATTTTCTGATTACTTAACAAAAGTATATGAAATAAATGCGTAATAAAAAAAAAGTATTTAAATTTTACACATGCTAATTCCCAACATAAATTTAGTAAATTCAAATTGTACCAAAGTTCGCCAAATTAAAATATATTTTAAACTTTAGAAACATTAGGGTTTCAAAGATAATAATATTTTGATTGAAACTCCAATAAGAATATTGTGTCTCCCTATATTTTTTTAAAATATTTGTTTTCAGAGCCTATTCAATTGTAATTATTATCCAACATAACTTTTCTATTTATATATAATAAACCTATATAAATATTGACAATCCAAAAGTATTAAAAAACAATGATATTCATAAAAATGCTGTGTTATTATTAACTGGAAACATCTGCACCTACATTTTTGACAAGTACTAAAAAAATTTTCTGAGTTAACAATAACTATTTAATGCACTTCGTTGGTACTAGTAGAAGAAAACCATAATTTCACTTTTTATGGTTTTGTGTTTCCCTTTTATTTATAGTTTTATTTACTTCATGCTTAAAGCTACATTTTTTCTCCGTGCAATTTTTTAAGCAAATTGCTATAAATTTTAAATAAAAGCAATTTCATAAAAAGCATTATTTAATTGTTTCAAAAAATATAGTTTGCGAAGCCAAATATAAACTTCATATAAAAAGAAAAAATAATTCCATTTTTTATTGTTTTATTTGATAGATATTTAATGACGCAATTTTTTTCTTTTATACCCTTTTATAAACAAATCACAAAATCTTAGAGTACAAATAAATATTCTTTTCAAGGAATGCATTATTTTTTTACTTTTATATAGTATTGTTAGATATGTGAAATAAAGATGGTTAATTATTATCAGTTTCCATGTTTTAAAATGCCAAAATTATGTTTCTTAAAAAAAATAAATCATTTCAATAAAAATTACACTAAGTTTCAAGCATTGCACATTGCAGAAAAGACAATATATCCTTTAGCATGAAAAGAAATAAAATAATTTTTGAAGAATACTTCAAATATACATTCTTATATATACTACCCAATATTGAAAATGCAAACCAAGAAGAAGTTGCCAGAAAGAGATGAAACTAAGCAAACAGAGACAGACAGCAACGAACAATAAGTGATCTGTATTTCGTAATGATCATTTACAAAATACAGAGAGAGAACAGGGTCAGGTCAGTACACTGTAGAATTACCATGGACAGCGATACACGTAGCAAGAAGTCTAGACACACAGTCAATGTGACACGGATGGTCTGAGGAATGGCTCTCTCTATTCAATGTTAATCATTCGCCAAAGTGAATCTTCTGAAGGAGGAAGTAGAAGGGTCTGAAAAAAAGCGACCAATCATATTTCAAACGTATTCGATTGGTCAAAGATCTCGCGAGCATGGTGGTCAAGAACACCTTGCAGGTCATGTAGGCTGATGCGAGCAGTTGGGAGTTATCCAGCTGATCAAGGACATTGGTACTGAAGGTATGGAAGTGTCACCAGCACATCATCTACGTAACTTTGGGTTGTCATAGTGTCATGAATACGAACTAGAGGTGACTCGGTATTGCACGTAATTGCGCTCCAAATCATGATGTCGTTCCACAATTGCTGCAGGATTGGATTTGCCTCCAAGTCGACGCACACTCGTACGCGGCGACTATCACTGAAGAAACATAAGAGTGACTCATCTGAGAAGACGATCCTGTGTCACTCAGTCGTGCACTTTGCTCTAATTTGGCAACATTCCAAACGTTGGCGTCGATGCAATGGGGTCAGTAACAGTCTTCTTAACGGACGCCATGAGCGCAAGCCACTAGCAACCAATCGATGGCAAATGGTTTTTACTCGATATGGGAGTATATGCAGGATCCTTGCACATAACTGCAGAAGTTCGGAAGACGTGCTTTGCGGAACTGCCACCACCTCCCATTGATCCATGCGTTTTGACGTCACACTGGTTGCACCAGCACCCCACAAATATTCCACAGTTCCTTGTTTCAACCATCTTTGCCATAGCCTATGCACTATGGACGCATCTAGGTGTCTGTCAGCTGCGATATGCCGTTAGGACCAACATTCTCTTCTCAGTCTGATCACCATGCTCTTCGTAAATTCTGTTGGAAATATATGAGTCTCTGTTGGCAATATACATGAGTATGTTGGAAATATATGAATTAAGCATCTGTGCTTCCAAGAACAAAATATTTAAATTTACTAAAAACGAAATATTGAAGTACGATTTTATATACATGTGATAAAAAAATTATCAGCATAATTTAAAAAAAAAAAAAAAAAAAAAAAAAAAAAAAACTATTATTTATTTTTAAAATTAATAAAAATCTATATATCTCTCACTAGAATCGAAATATTCAGATTTACTAAAAATACTATATGGTTAAGATTTATGATTCATTAGTCAGCAAGTACATAAATGTCAAGGTGTACTTCAAAAAAAAAAAAAAAAGAAAAAAAGAAATTCAGTGAAATATGTTAACAAAGCGTAATTAAAAATTCTATCAGAAGAAACCGATTTTTTTTTAATCTAAAATATTCTATCAAAGAATTTGTAAATATTCTCGCACGAGAGGGGCCATTGCCATTTTGTTTAGCCAACAATCATGATTTTGTGTGTTTTCACTATTAAAACGATAAATACAATAAAAAAAACTCATTTTAATTTAATTTTAATTATCATTCATGAGTTTATGAAAAAAATATTTTAATGAAAATTTGGCTTAAACTGTGTATTTAACACTCAGATTTACTTACTGCTCCGTTTATTCTGTTAAATTAGTTCCCTGAACTATATTTAGCCTAGCTTTTTATTTTCGTATTTATTAACTTTTCATTTTGTATGCTTTAATGATATAATTATAATATTTTCACGATTATATGCTTTAATGATATAATTCCAGCGCAAAAAAAAAAAAAAAAAAAAAAAAAAAACATCGTTGCTTTCTGGTATGCTTCCTTCTATTTATCCAAAGCTCTGATATTGAGAAGTTTTCAAATAGGATGTGATTTTTAAGACAAATTGTTATTGTTCTTCAATTGATTTGAACAAAGTCCTCAGATTGAAATTTAATGAACGAGTGCATCGTTTCTCAAAAAATAAAAATTTAAAAGTTGAGAGAAAACACACGTTTTAAAAATGTGAGTATCTTCTCATAAATGAAGTATATGTAAATGTAAAAGTATAAACTTGTTATAAAATTTGGTAATAAAAGTATGTTTAATTTGTTTTTAAAAACATATCTAGATCTAATAGATGGTGCCATCTCTTGAGGTAAATAGAAACTATTAATAGTTTGTATTATTCTAAATTTAGCTGCATTTATAATTTTTAATAATTTGATTTCTTCGATTAAAAATTAATGCTTAACAGGTAAACTTATTTATTATTTTGTTTCTTTTAAAAAAAGAACATAAAATAATCTTTACAATCGAGTATTATTTTGTTCTAATTTTTTTTTTCTTTCTTTTTTCTTTTTTTTATGAATATCAGTTTTAATTTATTTATTACACTCCCAATGAAAATATTTTTGGTTCATCTTTTCTTGAAACATCAAACTGAAGATGGTGAAAAGGTAATTATCCATAAAATAATAAAGGAAATTTTTAAAGTTTGGAACAAAAGTTACTAATGAATATTAGATGGATTTTAATGAATTCTCAAACGCAAGGTGGATAAGTATTGCGTTTCAAAATCAAAAATAAGTATTTTAGACAAATAGTTTTTAAGTTATTATTCCTGGGGTTTGTATCTACCCGATCCTGGAGATATTTTAATATGATATATATAATAAAAAAAAAGACAAAAAAGTGACAAACAGCGCCGTTTAACGGCCAGACACAGTTCTTTAATTTTCTAACACAATATAGTTTATTTTAGTAGATTTCAGTTTTGGATTACTTTATATGCTTCCAATAAGATTAATTTTTTGTACATGCTTTCTTGAAACACCAAAAATAAAAAAATAATTGTATATGATGAGATACTATAATGTTAATTTTTATAAGTAAAACAAAAATTATTAATGAATATTTTGATGGATAATAATGTCTCCAAAATAGATAAGAATGTGTGAAATCATAAGTTTTTATAAATTTCACATATAATTTGCATGATATGCTTCCAATGAAAGGATTTTTGTCATATGCTTTTCTGAGAGATCAGAAATGAAGACTGAATATTTAATCATCTGTACTTTTAATGGAAAATTTAATTAGATAACTTTTCCACACTTGTATATATTTTCCTTTAATAATTCCTTATTAATATGCTTGGAAAATACATCTCATTCATTTAATGAAATATATTACAATGATGAAAGATATTAGATTTACACAACATAGCTAATAAAAAAACTGCAAAATAATTTTTTGAAATCTTAAAAATTATGTGTAACCAGTAAAAATTTACTTACATAAGCAAATATAATGAGAATATTTATTTGTTAATATAAAAGATTATTTTTCTTTTACTGTTCCATTCATTCTTCAGTGTGCATGCATTTGTATGCCACAACAATTTGGACATAATTTGATTAAGATTAATCTAATTCTTCAGAGGAGAACAATAAATCTACAATGGTCTTTAAGTATGCATTTAATTTTATGGCTTAATGTCTTATTAAGCTTCATGGCACGACTATTTACATATAATCTTTACAATAAAAAAAAATTAAATTGAAACAATTATTTAAAAACTGTCTTTTTACATTATATGAAACATATAATATATACATACAGGAAGAAAAAAAGTTTTACTTTCAGAAAACTTAATTATCATTTCATGAAATACAACTTAATATTACAATTCATTGACTAAAGTGTGTTATTATGCTTCTGCACTGAATGTCGTTTCATCATAATTTTCCATTCTATCACAGAATTGTCATATTATTAAGCATTTAAATTATTGTACAACAAAAAAATTATTGTTTATATATAGAGTATTATGCTGAAATATCAAATCATCATAACAGATTATGATAAATGAATTTTTTATGTTGATTAATAAGCAACTAATAATTTAAAAAATGTCATTACAATACTAATTTAAAAGTATTAATACTCTAAACTGAACAAATACATTTATTTATTTTCGCCTGTAAAAATAACTTTTCTAATGAAAGTCCATGCTATGAAGCAATGTGAGCATCAGTCAAATTTTGATATATTTGCATATTGGGAGTTATTTTTTATCAACAATTTATAAATTAATTTACCCAACTTCAACTTATCAATCCCTACTCAGTTTATAAACAAATCCATTTCTAATCAAAACAGTTTATGAATACCTCCAATAAATATAAAGTTTCTAAATATTATCAAATAACTAACATATTTGAAGTAAAACAAAATATGAAAGAAATCTCAATATAGTTCTCTTATATTAATATCAATAATTCTGCAAAGAAATAAAAAATAGAGGCAACAACATCCAGAGTATGCATTTTTAATAAATAAATACAGGCTAAGGTAAGTAAGCTTAAAACATGATTTTTATATCATTTTCTATTAAAAAAAAATCATTTTGAAGAGAAACAATATCTACTCAAAACAACTTTATTTTAAAATATGTTATTCAAAAGGATTATATAGCTTCATTTATATACCTTTAAGAAGACAATTTTGGGCTGTTAAAAATTTTATTGAAGGAGAATACAAATTGGGAAATATGAAATAGCTCACTTTTAAAGCTTTCCAAAATTTTGTTGCTGATTTCAATTGATTTGTTTTTAACTTTATGATCATGTTTTAAGTTAAGGTTTAAATCAGACCAGAACCTATAGCTTAAAATGGATTCTAGACTTTAAAAGACATTTAAGATTGAGGTGAGAAACAATCAAATCTATGAACTGTTGATATAGAGCACTGACAATTCAGGTGCAAACTCAGCCATTGATTTACAGAATTAATCTGATGAAAATAATTCTTTTCTAAAATTCATGTCCTGTTGAAAGTACTTGTACTAATAGGAAAATTAAAAACGGAATAATATTTTCACTTTAATAAGTATACACAGATAATACTATGACAACACACAATATTTCTAATGATAACAGAACTAACTGTAGTCAATAAATTTGCTGACTATAAAACAGCAGGAAAAATTAATTTTAATTATAAATTAAACAGCATACGTTACACTTCTTGATAATAGTTCAAGTATGAACAAGAATATCACTCTTAAAACTCAGAAGCAATGCAATAAAATCCAAATCAAAATAACTTGAAAACTTTTAATAAACTGTTATTTGATTCAATAAAATTACACAGCAAATAATCTAATTTACAGTATAATTGTAATTATGAGAAATTAAAACTCAATCATTTATATCATCAGGCATATTTTCTATTATGCAAAATGGTTGGTATATTAAAAGTTACAAATTCTACATTTCACTATTTGTATTTAAACTTATGAGTTAAATAAATCTTTAATCAAATGTTTTAATGTTGTTAAGAACTTTCCACACATACATTAAGGTAAATAAAAATCAAATTAAGTTTTAATATTAGTAGTTTCAAATATAACAACTACTTCATAAATGCAAAAAAAGTAAAACATAGTGAAATTTGAAAATATTTTATCACAATCTCAGTTATTTGTAAAGGTTTGGTCAATCAAAAAACAATGTCTGGTTCACTTAATATGACATTGGGCTTAGATGTGCAAGACATCAATTTAAAATGATAAAAAATTTAAGAGGTACTAAAAAGCAAAAAAATATACATGAAGAATAACAATTTATCTTAAAATCAATTTTTGTACAAAATAAAAATGATTTTTAGCCACTTAATAGCTTATGTTTAAATATCATGAATACTCTACCTAGATTATTGAAAAAATACATCTTTAAGAAAAGTGATCTGTGAAAGATAATTAAACATAATTAAGAAAATGTTGTAAAGAAGCATAATAAATATTACGCAGCATAAAATGCAATGATAAAAACTAAATATTTATGAAATAGTTGGTATGTGGAAATTTTTTTTGTGAAGTAAAATCATTTTAACTTGAAGTTTAAAGAACAGAATAATTTAGAGATTAATTTGAAGGAATAAATACAACTTTTTTAACTTTCACTCACACACAACATTAAAGTTTATTTACAAAAATTTTATTTACCATTAATCATACCTCACACATTGTAAATTCAATTGCATTTTCTAGATGACTTGTCAAAATTAAGTATTATGTCCAATTAATGGGAATAAATGTAATATACAGCATTAAAGAATAGCAAAATTTGATTTAGTGGATATTATTTTTCAAAATGTAAAAGGATTATGACCAGAATATATATGATGTAAACAATTTAGCAATATAAATTTTATTGGTTGACGCAATCATAGATGAACACATTGTAGGCAAAACAAAACATCTGTAAGCCTTCCATTATTTCTGCATTGTCTTTGCAAACATATAAGCGAATAAATTGCGAAGAAAGTCATCAAAAACTTAGACTTGAACATGATATAGAATAGAGGGAAGAGTGAACTCATTGTTTCACCTATAAATGATAAATTTATGATAAAAGCTATATTTGTCCTAAAAGAATTTCTAAGAATAAATGCTATAAATATTGTAAAGAACATGAAAAAACAAAATTATTTTAAGTAGATCAATCAGTTATGAAATCAAGACCTTCCTTCAGCTGTATTTAATTATCCGATTAGCTATTTCTAATAATTAGTTTCAGTTGCTTCTGTACATTTTACTGAAACTAGTTTCACAATGGAAATGGATTAAATTACTTTCAAATTGAGCATAATTATTCACGAAATATATTACTACAAAATTAGCATTTGTATCCAGAATTCAGTTCTTAAAAGCATACTTTCGGAACTATAAGTTCAGAAGCTAATATTAATGTAAAAAAGGACAGCTCTTAATATAAAAATTATAAATTTAAATCAAATTATATATATATATATATATATATATATATATATATATATATATATATATATATATATATATATATATACATACATATATATATATACATAAATGAATAATTTAAAGCCCAAAAAATATTTGTTTAGCTACATTATAGGATTTTTTAGTAAATTTCAAAGGAATTAAATTCGATTTAAATACAAATTACATACAATAAAATCTCACTCATACATCTTTTAAACGACCACAATAAAAAATATATTACCAAAAAAAAATTTTATATTTTATAACATTTGTTGCTGCAAATTGGTACTATTAGATGTTTTAAGCCATGATAATAAATTATGATTGTACATCCCCAAATTTTAAAGACTTTTTACAGTGCAAATTTTTTAAGATGGTAGAATTAAGTTGCAAACAACTATTCTTTTTATCAGATTTTATTAGATAATAACAATTTTTATATTAAGTTTCACAACACAGTTTTTGTTATTAAAAAACAATATCAAAAACCATAACTCTACAAATATGATATACAAACAAAAATAAGATTTGTTCTGCTGTAGTGTATCACAGTATTAATTATTATATAAATAAAACTAAGAGTTTTAAACTTTTGAACTATATATTTTTACTAATTTAAAAATAATATAAACTTAATATACAGTACTTATATATAGAATAAATTATATAGTACACATATAAATTTTAAAAATCATTTCTAAAATTTATATGAGTACTGAGTTGCTTTAATTAAAGGGAAATAAACATTATCATTTGAGTTTTTAAAGGTTAGTATTTTGAGAACTTCTGTTGCAAGATTTGAGCTTAAACACTCTGTGTGTGTTTACATTTCATCATTCTAAATAAAACTTGTATGGATGTAATCTACAATCAAATTTACCAAAAGAGTAATTTGTATTAAATTAATTTTGATTAATTAATATTTAAATATTCTACAATACAACTGATTGATAGTAGTAGTCAGTTTGTTATCAAGTAGCAAAAATTGTAATAATTATAAGATATTTCAAGGGAAATATTAAATATATCTCAAAGAATTGAAAAGCACAAATAAACTTATAATAATTTATAACCATAAAAGCAATCATACAT
This sequence comes from Latrodectus elegans, assembly GCA_030067965.1. Classification (NCBI taxonomy): domain Eukaryota; kingdom Metazoa; phylum Arthropoda; class Arachnida; order Araneae; family Theridiidae; genus Latrodectus; species Latrodectus elegans. The sequence continues at coordinate 22,348,145 of CM057820.1, read as the reverse complement.
GAAAAATCCAAGGATTTATAAATGGGATTAAAAATTCTGCAAATTCAAAATAAAAAAAAATTAAAAAAAATAATATCTCCCAAAAATAATAAATTGAAAATTTAAATTATAATTAAAAACAAAAACACATTTCAATTCAAAAATGACTCCCAGTGGAAATCATAAAGCAGTGAAAAATTGTTAACTGTTGACAACAGTTTGAGTTGTTTGCTGTTCAATGATTATTTTTTGCATATGAAGAATAATTATACATGGACCTACCATTTAAATTAATTAAACCAGGAGATATAGCTTAAAGTGGATTTTGAATCACTACAAGTATCCAAACCCAAGGTGAAAAATGAACCCATGCCATTTTAAACCAAAGACCAGAGTCCAAACCATTCAGCTATTCACCACTGTAGACAATCACAAATACTTAATGATTTACATGCATAAATATACTTTTTATGTTAGTAAAAAATATACAATAGAAAGAAATGCATGCTTTTTCTTCTTTTCCATGCAAACCATTGACTTAATAATATGGTCTATTTATTGCTGTATGATTTTCATGTGTTTTTGTTTCTTTTTTCCCATCCATGATTACAGTTAAATATCATGCAAGAGAATATATTCATTTTCACAATTTATTTACTTAATAAACAAAATTAATGAAGGTAATTTGTAATATAATAAAGAAGTAGCTTTAATAAAAGTTTTATGTCATAAAAGTGAATCAATACTACAAAAAATTATGCAGCAAAATTTTACAGTAAAATATGAAATGATAGGTTGTTTAATTTTATAATATATAAATAATTATATGATTATAATCCCAGTTAAATTAATTTATTTTTTATAACTAGCTATAATATTAAGCGTAAGTTTAGAATTAGTTGATACAATTTTTTCTCAGATACATGTCTGTTACAACTTGCATATTTCATATGAATTCAATCCAGATCAAAAATAATTAAATAATAAAAATTGATATTTGATTATTAATGTTTTATTATTGTATGACATCACACTTATTTAAATCATTATGCAAATATCAGTTTCAAGTCCCCAAAATATATTGATGATAGACATCAAAACAAATTAAATGGATCAATCCATACTTTATTTCTGTACAATCTAATATTTAAAATATATAAAAATTATTTAAATAAATAGATGCTTCTTAATCAGAAATATTACAACATTCTTCTTTTTCAGTCTCATAACAGGAAACAGAAAATTTAATGAAAAAAAAATGCTTTTATTCCAATTTCATTTCAGGTATAAATTTCAAAAGATAACAGTGACAAATTCTCAGCAAAATATCAAAATTCCCCATACAACAGTAAACATAAATGTAATGCAATTAAACTAACATCATTTTGTTTATTTTACACTAAAGTTATTAAAATATATGAATAAAAGTAAAAAAGCAATAAAAGAAGCAGATAGTACTTTTGATCTTTCGATGTCATGAGTAATTTAAACCATCCAATGCAACAAAACTTTTCAATGAAGTTTTAAAAAATATTTTAACAGAATATATTGTAACAGAATATTATATTCTTAACAGAATACAAAAGGATGCTATTTAATAGGAAATACTTGCTTTTTAAATCTGCAGCAAATAAATAAATTAGGTAAATAAACTGAAATTTTTAATTTACTAGTTTTTCTCCTTTTTTATTTGTACACATAGTGAAATTACATATATATTCCAGTTATAATATGTATGGACTGAAATTACAGCACACATATTTTAATTATTTACATAAAAATATAAAATTATATTTCCAATATAATACTAAGGATTTATAATTCATATTTTTTTGATTATTTTTTTTAATTCATTTAATATTTTAAATAATAGTGATAATTTTCAAAAGGAATTTTTACACAAAAGTACATAAATTTGTAATCCTTATCTTTATTATTTAGAAAGTATTTTAATATCAATGCAATTTATGAGTTTCTTTGGAACAACTTTAATACAAAAGTACTCTCTTAAAAAACAGCTTTAATTGTTTTAGATATCCTCATTTTATCAATTATGTTTAATAGCATTTATTTAATTTAAAATTATATAGCATGTTGTAAATTTAATCATCATAAATGATTATTTGGCTGAGTTTGCAGAGTAGTCAAAATAAAGTATAATTTTATTATCCAAAATGATGAAGAATGTCTATTTTTCTCTTTTTATAATTAAATTTTTCTCAATTGGCTATAAAAAATCTCAATTTTCATTTCAAATTAATGATCTTAAGAATATTGCAAGACTTAGTACATTTTCTTCAATGAGAAATTGATTAAGATCATAGAAATGTGAAAATTACAAATGAGTAAATATTTAAAATGTTAAATTATGTAATTTAAAGATATATTGCTTCCAAAACACATACGCAACTTACTATATAAAGAAAAATAAATTTTCATTATTTTGTGGTGAACTGAAAATGATTAAAATGCCACGTAGACGTAATTTCTAATCATATTCATCAATGAAGTCACTAAACAAAATTAAACAACTTGAAAATATTACTAATTTTTTGTATGAAATAGTGAAATTTTAATAATAATCTAATAGGGTTTGAAGTGTTTGTTGCAATTATACAAGCTTATGTTTTCACTATATTAATGTGCATACATTTGTCAGATAAAGTAAAATGGTGTATCAATACAGTATCCATGAATGTTGAAGCTTTATACAATACTAATACAAAAGCACTTATACCTTAAATTAACAAATTTATGTAATGACTAACGTATATGAATCAATGAAAAAATTTATTTAGAATACAAAAGTAATTATAATAAAAAATATTTTACAATTATTTTAATAAAATTATTTAACAGTAATTAATTACAATTTAAAAATATTTAAAATTAATTTTAAATTAAGATATAAAAGTAACTTTACAAAATTATCTACAACAGTAAACTTGGATATACTGAGTTTATTTTCATCCACTATTTGCATCAGTGATTTCATACTCATCAAAAGGTCAATTCATTCAATTCTGCACATAGCTCATTTTTTCATCCCCTTTTGGAAAAAATAATAGAAGATGTTTTTCTTTTTTTAATATTTATATATTTTTTCTTGAAATATAATTAAATTCTAACACATGAATAATCAAGACACCTGAAAGTTTTGAATGTTCACTTTTGAGAGAATTAATAATGCATAAAAAATTTTATTCAAAATGAAGCAACTTTATAAAAAAATTTACAACAAACTTGGATGAATACAATATTAGTAACACTTGTGATTTTATGCTCATCAGAAAATTAATTTCTAAATTTGGCCTGTTCACAAGCTATTTTTTATTTGGTTATATAATAAAATGGAATTTTTCTAAATATAAGTACATTTTTTCATAAATGCATTTGAAATCTTATAAATTCACATTTTTAAAAGGTAAATTTAAATTTTCACATAAAAAACTAAAATGCATGTTTATCAGAAAAATTTCAGAAGATTTCAAATTCATTTTTTCATAATTCATTTTTTCATAAATGCATTTGAAATCTTATAAATTCACATTTTTAAAAGGTAAATTTAAATTTTCACATAAAAAAACTAAAATGCATGTTTATCAGAAAAATTTCAGAAGATTTCAAATCTAAAATAATTATTTTCGATAAGAATTTTCTTTCTTCATATTGATTAAAACAGCATTTATCAGTTTCATATAATATTTTGTAAAATGCATTGACTTAGGAAAATTTCCTTAAACTTTGAAGTAATAGCAGTATTACAAAAATTTTGCAAATATATAATTTAAAGGAAGTTTAATCTTAACTCAGAAATTAATTTATGCTTTTTTATACATTACTGAAAATTTATCTTAATTAAGACTATAATTTTTATTGTGATATAGATTATTAAAGCATTTACATGTGAATATTATTAGCTTTTATGAATATTTATTCTTGACATTTATGCATATTTATTAACCATATTACATCACCTATGATTCTTAAAGAATGCTTTTACTAAGCCAAAGTGCCATTTTTCTATTTCTTGAAAAATTTTGAAATTCAGATTTTAATTCTGAAATTATGATGTAAGAGAAATTTTCAATGAAGTCTAAAATTTCATGTTAATCCAAATGTAAAAATAATGTAATTAAAGGGATTGTTTGAGACTAGTTTCATCTGAAATTTACCTGATCTTTAGACCCTATTATTATAATCACACAAATTGAGTAATACTGTGAGACTAGTTGTGATATCAACTTAAGAAATCTAAGAGCTTCTAGTACACAATGAAGCTACTAAAGAAAAAACAATTCTATCTATATTTTTTGGTAATAACAGAGAAAAAAAAGAATAAATAAGCTTTGTCCAGATTAAATATGGCAAAAACTTGATCAACATGTATTAACAACTTGTGGTTGGAGAAATAACATAAAAGAGTCTAAACTGAATATTTTCATCAAATATTGATAAAACAACAAATAAAATGGATATGAAATATCGAAAGAAATATGATTAAAGTTTTTGATGATAAGGGAAATAAATAGATTATTGCACGTTTAAACTCTAAAAGAGAAAAATAATCAGCTACAAAAATACATATGTTAAAATAGAGCAAATTTAATATTTGTAAGGTACTAAAATGTTCACTTATATTTACACAACTATGTACTGATTAGCAAATGATGTTAGAAAGCTTTTCTGTGAAGAAAATAACTTCTTTTGATAGTAAGTTGGGATTTTGAAATAGCTAGAAATATGTTTCAGAAATAGCATAATTTTTCAAGGCTTTGTTTTTGTGTCTTTAAGTAAATACTATCCCAATTATTTATTTATTGTAGACATAAACTGCATTTCTCAGAAGATAATTTAATTTGCTATACCTACTTTTTGTATAAAACTTTTGAAGGACATAAATTTTGGCAATTGTTATTTATTTTACTTGAAGAATGTCTCTTTGAAAGATTCTGTGACCAGTACAGGTATATGCTTGATAGTACATTTATTAAATAGCAGAGAAAAAAAGAACTATATTCAAGGATAGAATTACTATTCAAATCTTTAAATACAGCTCATTGGAAAACTTACCTCAGAATAATGAATTTTGATTCATTTATTGGTTTATGCAGCAACATGCATACAAACCTATCAGCTTTAATGAATTTAGCTCATTTCTTACTATCTGTAGTCTCAGAAGAATCAAACTATCTATTAGAAAAAAAATCAGAAGTTAAGCAGTACATAAAATGATATAGATACCATTAAACTATACAATGATAATAAAAAAAAAATCATTTGGTGTCTCATATTTTTAAAATCATTTAAATGGCATTCCTTATTGTAAATGTTTAATCCATTTAGTGAAAGTTATTAGGACAGAATCTTCAAAACCTTAGGTTAAAGATATCTTTTTTTCACATTATGAATGTTGTCATGGCCAATGCCAAAACAATATTACATGTGAAAAATTGTGAAGGTTTGTGTTAGAGTATTATTTGTGATGGATCATCAAAACTTGAAAAACAAAAACATAGTGAATTCCAAATTTATCACACAAACATCTCTAAAGGAAAAAGCAAATCAGAATTTTACTGTACTGAAAGAAAATTAAATAATCTTTCACTCAAATAGTTTTTAAACAATATAATTCCTAATTCCAAACATTAAATTATCTATGGAGAGTAAATATAAGGAAAAAAATCATCAACATTTAAGTCTAATAATAAAATGTATAGTTATGCAAACAAAACTAATTCATCTCACAGAAAAATTGCCTTATTTTTTTAAAACACTAACTTACAGTAGAAATTAATTATAATATAAAATTGCAAAAAAGTGAATCAATAAATATTTTTAATATAAAATTTCAACTTTTGGCAATTTTATAAAGTGGCACGTTTGATTAAGTCTCAGATAGAAAAAACTTTGTAATTAAATAAAAATCGTACTAAAAATAAGCATTACATTTGTTTTACTTCATATAATATCACAAGATCAACATAATAAATAGTCAACTTACAAAATTTCAACAAAACTAAAAAAATGAGCACCTATTAATCAAATAATAAAAGCAATATCATGCAAAGGTAAATTTAAAGTATTAATAATAAATATAATAAAAAATTGTTGTTGGACTTGCATACTTCACATGATTTATAAATATTTCATGGTATTACATAGATGATTTACTTTTAACTCTTTTATTATAGCCCACCTGCCAAATTTAGCATACTTTTTTGGTGCCAAAGAATGACTAAATACTTGTTATGTAAAATGGTTATCAGCAAAATTTATGACAAAATTCTGTGTTTCAAAAATGATGACCATTTTGTTTCACAGAAATTCTGGATAATAGAAAAAATTCAAGACTCTATTCTAAATTTTAAGAGAAAAAAAAAGGGGATTAAGGAATGATAAATGAAAGTGGTTAAGAGGATTTAATTTTAAAAGCAATAGCAAATATCTTTAGATACTTTACACTAAAAAATAACTGAAAATAATGGGACAAAAAAGAAGGGGCAACATAATTTTATGAGATTTGTGAGTGAGGTTCCATATGGACAACAGAAAATTAAAAAATAAATGATAATTTCAAAAACATTGTCAAAAATCTTTTGATATTCCTTCCCAAACAAATAATTTTAACTAAAATTAATGAACTAAAAACAGAATTTTTATGAGATTACCCAGAAAAATAGAATAGTAAAATTGCGAAACCATCAGTTCATGCAATATTATTTAATGCAATTTCCAGAGAGAAAGGCAAGGTCCTTTTTCATGCATGACACAAATTATGGGTAAAAAGTGTACGCAAAAGTTATTGTCATTTATATAAACAGTTATACAAGAAATTTATGGACATTTTACTTCCTAAGCTACATTTAAGAAAATATATATTAATTTTAATGTTTTTTTATATAATTGTAATTTTGGTTTATTAAGCAACGAAAACACCTAAAATTATCGGAATTCATTCTACATCCTATATAAACTCCCAAAATGCATTGTACAAATAAATTTCTTTCCAGTAACTTTTTTCAAAGACATGGATAGCTATGTAGAAATACATAATTTTGGTCTATTATACATTGGAAAATGTGTTTTCACAAGCAACTATGTGGTTTTGATTTAACTGATGTGAGTAAACATATTTAAATAAACAAAATTAAGTGAATAATTAACAATTATATGTTTAAATCCTTCTTTAGTCAACATATATATCAAAGTTATAATCTTTCTAAAAATCTGAAATAACAGTAGTATCTAGCCCTATCCATTGTTTGATTAAAATTTCTTGAGTCTGTTCATAAACAGCCACCAAAAAGGTCTTTTCTGGGAATTACACTCTACATCTTCAAAAACCCACTGACTACCAATATAAAGTCCTTTGTTGTACTTTCTCTTACCATAATTTGATTTGCCTACTTACATAACTTTGTCTACACCATCCATTTTATTTGAAGTCAAATCAACATGATTTAATACTTTTTCATTAATGAAATGTTGTCAATCTGAAGACTATATCTTCTTCCTTATTACAAAACAATGCCTTTAGTTAATTTGCATGTTATGGAAAAAAATTCCATAAATTAACATTACGAGAGAACTAAGATCCTATCTAAATGGTTTCTCAGCCCTATATTTCCTGCATTTCCAAAGAACTTTTACTGATAGATTAATATATGTATCTATCCTATACTTTTCAAAATACAAATTCTATATCCTTCAATAATTCCCAATCCATAAGAAAACGTCACAAAAATTCATACCCTTTTGTTAATTCATACTAAAAAAATCTACATGGAATACCTGGTGTTCCCAAACTTTAAAACTTGTCTGAAAACTTCCTGCTTATATATTTTATAAGATCATTTGATATTTAAATATAACAAACTAAAAGCAGATTCAGCAAAAGCCATAAAAAATACAAAAAATCATGAGTAAAACATTTACCTCCATAATAGCAAAAAATCTATCTCCAACGCAAGATACTTAATCTGCGATATGTAAATATTAGATAATCAATCGTATAGTGAGTACACACACAACTGTCACCTGGTTAAGATATGTATTTTGTAAACCTACCCTAAAAATGGTAATATATAGAATAAACATGTAATAAGAGTATAATGCAAATAACAAGAGGAAAACATCTACTTTAAAATAATCAAAAATAGATCCTTTTAAAGACTCAGGTTGAACTTTTATATTTGAGATAAAATATTCGAACTAAAATTTCACAATTAAAATAAAATTCAGAAATGTGTCACTGGAAATCAAACTTAAAATAATTTAGATTTAGTTAAAGATATTCCATTTATTTTACGTATTAGTATAATTGTTTTATAAAGCACAATTTTGTGCCATGGAAAGATGTTAATATATATTACAATTAAAAGTAGGTGTACTAGTTAACCACAAAAAAATCTGAGATATTAATTACATTGCATACATATTTCTTGCCTTGGATGAAGCAAATTAATCAATTACTAATTCAATGTTGATCATTACACATTTTTCTTGTTATATACTTAAAAATGCTAAGTCCCTTAATATAATCTTGCCTCATGATTGATTATAAATATGTCAGGATTAATTTAAATTAATGAATGAATGTTCATAATTAGCAATTGATATTGAAATAGTATGGATTATTTGAAGTGCAACTTTCATGAAACATCTTATCATACAAGATTATGAAGTTAAGGAGTTTCAATGGATTTTTAAATTTAATTTCTTTAAAATAAAATTATCTACTTAATATATATTATTTCAGAAATATTCTTAACAGTGTAAATTTATAATATTATTATTTTTTCTAAAATTAATATACTGAATGATACATTTTTCATTGATTCAAATTCTTAGCAGGAATTAGATTTTAATCTATAGGTCCCAGTTTATCGATCTCATATACCAAGACTGTTGAGTAACAAACCAGGAATTGCAGGTACTTAGATAAAAAAAAAAAAAAAAAAAGGAAATATTAACATTTTTATTTAGTAATTTTACTTTGAGAAATTTTCTCAGTAGATTATTTTCATCAATGAAAACGTTCTTATTTTTAATTTGTTTAATAAGACTTTCTTATGAATTTAAAATAGATTTCTTAATAAGAGCTAATTTATATTAAAATAAGAACTTGTTTTTATTTTGAATTATTTTACACAATAACATATTTTTCTTTTTCATCCAATGAATTAACAACATTCAAAAATATTACTAATCCGTAACTTTTCATAGAACATAATAATTATGACTGATTTCATTATATTCCTTTAAAATAATTTCTTCCAAGTTAAAACACATGCTTTTATTATATAAATTAAAATATAAACTTAATTAAAATTAACTATCAAAAAACATTTTATGTGTACTCAAACATATAAAAAAACATTAAATATAATTGATCTTTTAACATTCAAAAAAATAATTTTTCACTATAAAGTATTTAATATAAAGGCAACAAAATAACAAGTCAAATAAAAATTATTTCCGAAAATAGTTAAACATTAAATATTTTGATTTCAAATAAATAATTTTAAGTAAGCAACTTATTTTAAATTTCATAATTATGCACACATGTAAATAAATATTCATATTTGCTAAAAAAATCTCTGTTAAATAAGCAAAATAATACATGGGAGAAAGAAAATTAAACTTACTAGATAATCAAATGTCATCATTTTCCAATAAAGTTCATAGTTTTTAAGGAAATAACACTATTTGCTAAAAACAAAAATTTATGATTTTAACGAGTGATATTTGAAAAATAAGGATATTTTAACTGTGTAAATAGTAACACAAGAAAAAAAAAAAAAACTATGTATTTCCTAGAATTTGGAGATAATTATTTTTCTATTTCCATTGATTTATCATATTTCAATTCCAGGAATACAATTCTCTTTACTGGATATTGTAGTACTATTTTTTGAAGACATTCCACCCTTCCAAAGGAAGTCAATCTGCTGCTGGACACAAACTTTTTGGACAAAGAGGATCTCTAATGAAAAACATGTTTTGGTGCAAATTTTCTCAAACAAAAAAAATTTTAAAAAAAAATCATAGTTATAATTTGAGACAAAACTAAGGGGCTCGAAAAATTTTTTAGATGAAAACAGAATCTTTCTTTATTCTGGGGTAATGCACAAGAATTTCACAGTGAAATTTTAAATCTCAATAGCATTTTTCAGTTACTCTGAACATTCTTTATTTTTCTGATACCATCAACACATTTAAATAGGTTTTAGGAAATGAAACTGATATAAAAATTGATATCTTAAAGTAATTTGATCATTTTTATGTTTTTATTTTCTCGTGCTCTTGTTCAGTTCCTTCTTTGATAGATAAGGGACTCAAATGTAATTTAATCTGTTAAGTAAAAAAAATCTAAATCAAACTCATGAGAATTTTTTAAGTAATATAAATTATTTTTTCACTAAAATGAACATTTCCAAAGATTTAACTTACTATTTCATTTAGATTTAACATCATTGAAGCATTAAGCTCTATCAAATGTATATATAATTACATATTTAAATGCCTATTATTCTTTCCAGGATTTTATTGAACATATACTACATGCTAGTTAAAAAAGTTTATAATTTAGGTGTGTTGCAAAAGAGTAAACCCTGATATGTAGTTTATTTTATCTGATAAAATTTTTAAAACTATATATATAATTCTATTCTCATTTATTTGTTGCCTAATTGAAATTGCAGTGATTAAAATATTGCATTAACTTATATACTTATAAAAATAATTGTAATCATAAAAGTAAATTATTAAGAATGCAATACTTTACACATTCATTCATTCATTTTATTTGAAACAAAATTTTTTTGTAGGTTTTATATCTTCCCCATTGATTATTAAAGATATAAATTTCAAGGACCTCTTACAGAAAATTCTTTTGTGTTTTAATTATATTTTGATATTTTTCATTAATATTTTAGTTTCAAGAAATTTCCTTTATAGGAGAGATTTATTATTTTATTTAAGTCAAAATGTAGGCTTTATGAATTTAAAGAAAAAACTTGAGATATTAAAGAAAATATAAAATACTAACAAAACATTGCTTGTTAAATTATTTAATCTATATAAGATAATGAATATCATGTAATACTTTATCAAATAATACTTTAGTACATCAAAATTTCTATAAAAAGAAATTTTTTAGTTTTAAATAATAAATAACATAATGTGAGTTCCTAACAATGTATTTGACACTCAAAGCAATACTAATTATATATCATAATTATTCATTTCGAGAAATTAAAAGATTTATGCGCAATCAATATTGCAGTTTTGCATAGAAAAGCAACTTAACTTAAACATCATGCAAGAAAATTTAGGACTATAAGTAACATGATGAATCTTGCGTATTCACTAAGTTCAAACAATTATATAGCATGAGCTTACCTTTTTGGAATCTCCCTGAATTATTTCATAAATTAAGAGCTATAAAACAAACACAAATTATTTGCCAAATAAGTTTAAACTAAATTGAAAACATCTCAAAAATAGGGAAAGAGGACAATTTTTAAAATGAACTAAATTATATAAACTTACTAAGATGGAAAATATAAAAATAGATTTTTTATTTTTGCCAAGCTCTTCAACATGATACAAAAATTACTATATTTAAAATTTATATTCCGTGAAAAAATTTAATATTTCAATAGAAAAAAATCGAATTTTTCTGAAAAATTTTGTTTGCTTTAGCCAACATTTGGCACCTATCTCCAAGCAATGCCTGGAGCATGGTTGGTAGACTTCCTTCACTACACCGCTGTAAATAATCGAATATTTTGTATTATTTTTAATAAAATGTAACATTGCAATTGGTATTTGGTAATCTGCCAAATGTTATAAATTATTACATGCTCATCCACAGATATAGGTTGCTGCAAGATATAATTATTCTTCATATTTTTTGGCGAAAATTATGTGTGAGCTATAGAAAGAATAGCTTTTTTATAACAAATGTGATATCTTATGATTGTTACATCCTGTAATTTATTAAAGAAATATTTAGATGGGTTTTCTTTTATAAAATATTGACAAGTTTGAAAAATGATGTAAGTAAAGACAAGAAAAATATTTTACCAAATTAGAAAGAAAAAAAAAAAAAACACACATAAACAGAGAGAGAGTCATTTTTAACTGCACATTGTCTTGCTTTTAATTTGGTAAAAATATATTTATTAACTTAAACTAAAACTTTGAAATAATAAATTGTGTAAAATTTACTATGGAAAAAAAATGTTTCGTATTGCAAAAAATAACCATGCAACTAATATAAAATACAAAACCCAATAATATTCTCACATATTAAGACTTCACACAAATAATTATTTATTGCGAAATTAATATCCTGTACAACACTAACGAAGTGTATTACAAACAATCTCATTTAGCTTGCACTAAATGTGTCAATTTAATATGTATTGCAGAGTTTTTCCTAGAAGAGGTTTTAAACTTTCCTTTACTAGTTAATGGAATATAATCATCCAATAATTCAACACTAGATGTTGTTGGATCTAAAATAACGTTATTCAAGTAAAAAGTTTTCAGCTGAAGAGCGAGATTCACAGCAGTGTTGATCGCAGCTCCTAGTCCATGAATATAAACTTCCCTTTCATTCGTAAGCAATTTTTTACATTTATTAAATTGAGCAATAAATGGTGTTTTTTGGTTAACGTAAACATCGTTCTTACGTTTCGGTAATGATGGAGGTAATCGTTTCTGAAATAAATATTCTTCTTCATCTTCCTCTTCATGTTTTTCACCTTCACGGTTGTCTTTGGGTGATCTGCGATTCTTCCGAGGATTATTCATTTCCAAACAATATATTTATTACAGAATTCGGAGCACTTCGTTAATAACACAAAAAACAAGACAAAGTAGAAAAACCAGACACGAAATAAATCTGTTTACTTTTACTTGTTTTCTCTATTTCTGCTGGTGCTGTAAAAAAGCCGTCAAATAAAGCCAACCACAACGTAATTATGAGTAGACGTGGTTAACAATTGAGCTGGCAACCTTCCAATAAAAGTGCAATTATAAAAGGCGATATTTGCTATCAAATCCATTATAATCCAAAAATATAAATCTGTTTAGTTCAAAATATCTATTGTATAACATAGAATATTTGGAAAAACTAATTATTTAATTTCTCCAAATATTGTATGTTATACGAAATAGTTTTGGAAAATCGTTAGAAATTGTACATACGTAAAATTGTTATTTAACATACTTTGTTAAAAGTTAATAAATAATAATGTATCCTTTTATAAGAGTTATTGAAAAAATAAGAAATAGCTTCTATTCTGAATACTTTTCACTAACATTAATCACCTTAAGAAGAAAATATATATGTTCATCAACGGAACATGTACTACAAGGGATGCAAAAAATTATACACCCATATAAATTTCATTCGAAACAAACAGTGAAGAAACATTTGTATTTATGTTACTGCAATTTCAACATATTCATGTTTTATTTCCAACTATTTAATGAGAGAATATTTCCTTACGCAAAGCAAAATACTAATTGTATTGTTTTCTAAAATTATTTTATTTATTATTTTTTTTTCTAGTTTTGAATTGAGAAACCTTTATTAAATTAAAATTCTACTCATTACCTAAAAAAATTTTCTTTTAGATTCAAATATTTGAAAATCATTTTTTTTTTTTTTTTTTTTTTTTTTTGCGTAAAAATTAGGATTGTTGCTGAAAAAAAAGAATAAATGAATAAAGCGAAACATCAGTGTTTATCTTGAATCATAATTTTCTAAATCTTCTATTTTAGACTCTTGAGATTTCTTTCAACAATATTTTCGCATTTATAAGTGGTATTCTTCTTTCCAAATAAGTATAAGAGAATTTTATCTTTAATTTAATTACGTTTGATTCATTTCAGTTGGAAATTGTGACCAAACCACTGAAATCTGGATTCTTTAATTACTTAAAATTTAAGTTTTTGAATATTTTGTATATTTAAAGATCGTAACAAATGTTTTCCCTTCGTTAGTCTTGATCTGGTCTGAAGATTCCTTTAAAAAGCTTTCTTTCAAAAATAAATACTTTTACTCAATTTATTAGAATCCAAAATTTGCAGCCATATTGTTGACCTGGAGAGAACGATATTTTATTTAATTCAATTTTTCATATTTAAATTACATGAGATTTAAAGTGATCTGTAAACTCCTAATAAAATTTTTTTGGCTATACTTAAACTTCTTTATTTCAACTTTATTTATTTGTTTATTTTGGTTATTATATTCGGGTTATAATCGGTTATTATATGTACCAAATATAATAATAATCAGGAATATTTTTACCATGATTTCATGTTATTTAAAAGAAGGAAAAACACTTTTGAAAATGTAATCCCCCCCCCCTCAAATATGGAGTAAATTCTGAACCATTAGGTACAATCTTTATAAGTTTTTTTTAAAATTTCATTGATTGCTATTAAAAATGGTAGCACTGAGAATTACAAGTGTCATTTTTACATTATTTTTACTTATTATTTTGATGAAAGTATCTGTGGCAAAGATTAAGATTCAGAAACGTTGTAAAGATCATTTTTCTGTACTCAAATTCAACTTCTATAGTTATTTCGAAAGCCAAGTTAAAAAGAAAGCACTTCACTAGATGTCTTACTTAAGGTCTCTCTTTACAAGAGAGCGAAAGTTTTTTACAATCTATTAATACCTTTTTAATTAGAGTAATTTGGTTGGTCCCTTCTTTTCGCGAACGAACAGAGTTTTCATCTCTCTCAATAGTCATGTTTTCTTGATAATCCTTAACATAAGATTTAAATATTCAATGAAGTTCTCTTACTATCCTTTCATTTGGTAACTTCTATTATAGATTGATCTCGTATTTTATAAATTGAACTTTCTCAGATCTGTGATTTTTGAGTTCATGATCTCAATTTTTAATTTAACCCGTGGTGGATCAAAATCCATTACAAATAATTTTAAACTGTGGACAGTTGTAAAAGTTTGGAAACCATTTTAATAAATGGGAGAGATCACCGAATATAAACATTTGAGAACTCATTCATAAATGTCCGAAATGTTTACTTCATCGAAAAGATGTTTAAAACATTCTGAAGCACTAAAATTTAGTAACAAATAAATCTGACTCAAAATTTAAATATTGCTTGCAGAAATTACTAATTTTTTTATCATGTTTTTCATACGGAAAATAGATTTTTCCGAAATGAAAATAATCGAGAATTACTTGAAAATATCAACTTAAACAAGATTGTATGTCATGTGTGTGAAGAATAATTTAACACACGGCTAGCTTATTTCTATATTTATTTAACATTAAAAAAAAACACAGGTAAATCACACACGCTACACAGAAAATGAAAACAGAAGAATATTAAAACAAGGTAAACTCCGACAATCATAATCGAGCAGCATCAGGCTCTAGGGTTAGAGCTCGTCTGGTACTCTCAGTTCGCTTATGATCGCTAGATGGCGTTGCTTTATTACAGACTCCCCCTCTGGCTCTGAAATCGTCTCGATGATGAGCCAGGATTTGATTGTCTGATTTTTGGAGGTCTCCCTCGTTTTCTTAAGGGAGCAACTGGACCTCTGTCTTTCGATGAAGGTAGTTGGTATGGCTTTATCACATTCGTATGATATGTACCTAACACTTGATCAGGTGCAGCAGGATCTGCAACATCATATGTGGTAGGAGACCTGTTTGTAAGTATGAGGTATGGACCTTCACGTCTTGGCATAAATTTTTTACTTTTCTTGTTCCTGGAATTACTTATTTGATGTAAAGTAATCCACACTTTGTCACCTGGCTTATAGTAAGCCTGTCTATGTCTTTTGTCAAAATAGACCTTTCTTCTATCTTGTTTTTGTTCTACTCGCTCCCTGATTTGAGGAGTCAGGCGAGCAAACCTTTTCAAATAAGGCGTTATTTCAGGGACAAAGTTATCATTATTAATAATTGATCTCATGTCATGACGAACATCATCCGTCGTCCTAAGCTCTCTGCCGAATTGCAGATAAGCGGCAGTGTGACCAGTGGTGTCACATCTAGCTGTATTCATGGCAAAACGAATCATCGGAAGATGTTCTTCCCAGGTATCATGCGCATCGCCTACTAAGATGGCTAATCTAGGTTTCAAATCTCTGTTCTTACGTTCAGAGGGATTCGTTTGAGGATGATAAACAGGGATAAGGTCCTGTTTGATATCTAACAAATGACAAATTTGTTGCATGACGGCACCAACAAATTGAGATCCGTTGTCACTGATTAATCTCCGAGGAAGTCCATAGCGTAGATAAACTTCCTCAAGTAGCGTTTTGGCACAGTTTGACGCTGTGGCTTCATTAAGAGCAAATAACTCAATCCATTTGGTACTCGTGTCTTCCACAATAAATATCCATTTCTTTCCTGTTGAAGTTTCTGGAAGAGGACTAAAGAGATCAATAGCAAAAGTTTCGAATCTTTGCGCATAAATAGGCGTTTTAAGCAGACCAGCAGGTTTCTGATTTGTTGGTTTATACCGATTACATTCCGCACATGTTTTGACATAATCAGAGATGTACTTCCTCATGCCTGTGAAATAATATTTGGAAGCTATCTTATTGTAGGTACCTTCTATTCCATAATGACCAGCTGTAGGAGCATCATGGTATTCTTGCAGAATTCTTTGTCGTTCTTGGATAGGAACAACCAATTGCGCATCGTCTGAATCCGTTTCAGGCGAATAACGATACAAAATACCTTCGTTCATTATATATCCTCGACTGATATAGTTAGCAAAGTTTTCATTCTTATCATTGTTTTCCAGACAATCGATAATTTTCTTCAGATATGGATCTGCTAACTGTTCTTTAAGTATTTCTCTCTTGGCTGGAGACATACAATACGGTGGAACAGATACAGGATGAGGGTCTGATGTCTCTATTCTGTGCTTAATGAAAGGAGTGGGCTCTCCCCCTGGTTCAAAGCAATGCTTGTAACTTTGAAGTAAGCAATTTAGTTTGCCTCTTTGCGTCTCTGTTAGATGTCTCCCTTCATCGCTTCTCAAGTGAACTATAGTTGTAGTTTCAGGCACCACTGAAGTTTTAGAAATGTTTGATGCTTTTCTTGCATTAGTAGGTTTTACATAGAACAAATACTGTCTCTGTGGATTTTCGCAAAAATGCCAGGTCCCATTTTGGACATCGAGAACAATACCAGCTGCATGGAGAAAATCTCTTCCTAAGAGTGTGCTGTTATCCTTGGCTTCAAGTAGAACGAGAAGTTCTGTTGACATACTTTTACCTTCTATACACAGATTGACGATGGTTTTAAGGGCAACCATGGACTGAAGTTTTCCATCAGCAAGAGTGAACGAAATTTTCTTGTTTTCAAAAGCAACTCCATTATCTCGTAAAAAGTTATATAACTTTTCTCCTGCAATAGAATGTGAAGCACCAGTATCTGCGCAAACTGCAATCTTCTTACCAAACAATTCGAAGACAATCATACTTGACATATCTGTATTTATATTATTAATGAATAAGTTCATGCAATTAACAGTTGTATCTTCATGTTTGGAACTTGTACAAATAGAACATTTTGATCTGATAACTCCAGGCGTTCCGCAACCGAAACATCGGATAGATGATCTTCCATCTAATCTAGAAGTAGAGGAACGAGTTATTGGAACTTTTGAATATCGATTTTGAGCATTTTCTGTAGCATTGATCACAGGACGAAATTTTCTATCTGGGATAGTTTTCCTGTTTGCATCTCTTGAATATGTTTCCTTTTGAGACTGGTTCAATTGCTTCTTTGTTCCTTGCCGGGCATTCTCATAAGCATCCAGTTTTTTAGCTATATCTAGAGGATTAATCCAGTTTGCCCAAGAATCAAGAAAATGATCTTTGACTTCTGGTGGAGTTCGTTTCTTAATTTGATCAGCAATTATTAAGCTTTTGAGTTGATCAAAAGTTGTAATATTCATTTCTTTTATCCATCTCTCAAAATAAGAGGCTAATTCAAAGTAAAAGTCTGGCCATGTTGTATCAGAACTTTTTCTGTGTTGTGAGAATAACTGTCGAAACTTATCAGCAGTAACCCTAAATCTTTTAAGGAGCATTTCCTTCACCTTTTGGTAATTTTGTGCATCTTGTTCATTTTCTCTAGCAAGCAATTGTGCTATTTCAGTTGGCAAAGATCCAATTAAATATGGTATCCAAGAAGACTCGGGAAGATTCATAAATTTCAACTGTCTTTCGAATATAATTAAAAATAGACCAATTTCATCCTCTTTTGGATTAAATTTAGGAATGATACGATTAAGTTCGAATTTTTGACATCAGGATCAGAAGCGCCTACAATGGAGGTAGATGCCTTTTGAGCTTCGAGCTGGAGCCTAAGCTTTTCCAATTCAAAACCACGTTCATTTTCTAAACGCAATTGTTCTTCAACTTGTAACTTACGCAATCTTTCTTCTTCAATTTCCTTTTCTTTTGCTAATCTCTCAAATTCTGCTACTTTTTCAGCCTCTAAGCGATCTTCTATTATAACACTAAGTATGTTTTTCACAAGTTCTTCATCATAATTATCACTTTTAGTTATAAGTTCTCTAAGGTCAATTATTTTCATCTCATCAGACACAGCCAAACCAAGCTCTGTTGCAAGAGTTCGGAGGTCTTGTTTTTTAGATTTGCCAAGAAAAGCCATTTTTACCAAAATCTTTCAATATTAGTGAAATATTTAGAAAATCAAATGATACCAAAAGAAAATTCTTAAACATAAAATTATTCAAATACCAGAAACATCAAATCCAACACTTCAGTATAGCCATTTTAAAAGAAGATAATGTATTTCAATTATTGGAATAACAGAACAACAAGTAATACTTTTGTAGTAAATAATTAAAATAATACTAGAAACTAGCCAGTACAGTTACTAAAAATATTAAATATATAACACAAACACTGTAAGATCATCACTACCTACTACTTCATACGAAAATAATAACCTTGTGAATTGTATATATAAAAAGTATCATTTAAATTTTAAAACAATTTTTGAATATATAGAAAACAATACAAACATACAGATTAATTTCAGAAATATTATTCATAGAGTATTTAATATTTTCTTATTAGTGCACAAAAATCATTAAGAATATTCATAAATTCTTTCAAATAGATTATTTAATTATTTCCATAGACCACAAACATAAATTATATATGCAGTAACAGATAATTTTATAACGACAGATACTCATTCTCAGAAATATGAATCATTAGATAATGTAACTAATATACAAAAATACACATTTTCCACAACAATAAGATCAATACAAGAATCAAAAATAAAATTTCAAATAAATTTCTTTTAAATAATATTTAGCAATATATTGCTTTAATAATTCAATACTTTTGTTTTTGATTTAAAACAGAACATGTATGAAAGATTACATATTTATAAAATTGATAAAATTCTCTTTTGTTATTCCTAAAATCATTTAAATGCAATTAAATAATTAAGTAAATGTATACAAAAACACAAAAACAATATTATATATCATATAATGAACACATATGACTTTATTTATTGAATAAGTTTCAATTTCAATAAATCTTATACTTATTTACTATAAAATAAAATATACATTCATAGAGAAATAAGATTCTCTTTAAAAATTATTTAGCTATGATAAAAAAAAAAAAAAAAAAAAAAAAAAAAAGGACCCCTTCCTTCCTTCGAAAGGCACTTGAAAGTAATAAATTTCTGTTGCGGGAACAGAATCGCATTCTTAAAGGAAAAGAAAACAAAACAAGCGCGTAGCTTCTCGGCGGCGGTGGTCTGGGTGACTAACTTATTTTCCAACAATTTTGCGAATTTCGTTTTTAAAGTAACCTGATTTTGCCTTTAATATTCAGTATAAATGATTAAATTATACGACTACTTAAACACATTATATATATATAAAATAATATTAAACACTTCACACATTGATACAAAACAGAAGCAAAATAATCATAAAATAGAAATGAATAACAAAGAGACATGTAAGCGGATCTGCTGCTCGAAATATATATATATATATTTTTAAAAGCTTGGATAAGCCAAAGTTAATTTATATATGATTGTTTGGATAAACAATATGAATTTAGATTGTATGAGTTTGGATAAACTCATCAACTCCGACGATTCAACAAAATGTAAATCACAACAAAAATATACTTATCGTTTTGGATTCAGCCCCACGTTGGGCGCCAGATTTTCTATGTCATATGTGTGAAGAATAATTTAACACACGGCTAGCTTATTTCTATATTTATTTAACATTAAAAAAAACACAGGTAAATCACACACGCTACACAGAAAATGAAAACAGAAGAATATTAAAACAAGGTAAACTCCGACAATCATAATCGAGCAGCATCAGGCTCTAGGGTTAGAGCTCGTCTGGTACTCTCAGTTCGCTTATGATCGCTAGATGGCGTTGCTTTATTACAATTGTTAGATATCGTTATTTTGTTTGGAATTAAACATGAACCAGTTAAAATTTAGATTTTTTTTTATTTAATTCCAATCACACTGAATTTTATTCCTATTAATTGTTTTCTAATAATGCATTCTTAAATCGATATTATTACTTGTGTCATTTAGTGAAGGATAGTGTTGCTTTTTTTGTATACGTTAATAAACGATAAAAGAATAAAAAAATTTTTAATAAATTGATTATATAGTAGTGCATTTTTTTATTTTTGCAACGAGTATGTGTGCTTTAAGGGTTATATTAATTACAGTCTTTTATTTTAAATATAATTAGTATGAATATTGATTTATTGATGTGATTGTTAAATTGATAGTAAAATGATCACAATTCTTTTCAATGTTTAACTTTGTAATTGACATTCATATATCTCTATTTTTCACTACTATTAAGTTTTGCTCTACAGAAACTCTATCAGCTATTAAAATTAAGGAAATCACATTTGCGAATTTCAAAGCAAATTGTTAATTAGTTTTTCACCGATGCACTTCTAATATATTTTTCAGATATTTGTGCATATATTTAATGGAACTAAATATTAAACTACTTCTCATATCATATTTTTATTGATAGTACGTAATTCTCAATAATTGATTGAAGATAGTCAAACTTCATTATATTTTTTACTCATTTACTTCAAATGGACATAAAACGATATTTACAATTAAGTGACAAATTATAACTGTTGTTTGAAAAATTTTTTTTATTTATTTTAAATTTTCGATACCTAAAAAACAGACTTTTCTTTTGATAGCTTACTTTAACTATGCAAGATGTAGCAAATACATTTTTAAGTCAAAAAATATTTTGTAATAAATATTTAAATAGGTTTACTTTAGTTTGGCAATCAATATATGAATAACTTTATTATCAATATATGCTAAATATTGATAATAAAGTTATTCACATATATATTACTCTAAAATAAATTAATAAATTCAATCAAATTTTCCTTTTATTTTTCATTAATGAATGTGATTATATGTATATGTATATATATAACAAAATTCTAACATTGTTTCTTAATAGAATCTGGAAAAAAATAACCTTGATTTCTTGAGATCTTATAGTCATTCAACATTAGTTCTTATTCAATATTAGTTCTTTTTTATTAATATTACATTCAAAGTTTCTAAATTGTCTATTAATTAAAATTAGCTATGTTTCCATTCGGAATATCCAGTTTAGCACATGGTCTTTAATTCCTTAGGTGAAATGAAAATTAATATTCAAACTGTCCTGGTAAATATAATTTTTAGTATTAAATTCAAATGACTAATTGTTGGTAAATATCGGAATTTACAATTAATTTGTCCTCATCATGCACATAAATTTAACTCTTTCAAAATAGCCAGCGGCTATTAAAGTAATTAATATTAAATTTTACCACAAAATAGTATTTTTCAATAACTTGATTTCAATTATTAACAATTAATCATGTTATCTTATATAAATTTATATTCTCCGAATATAAGAGAATATTTGTACATAATTATTAAGAATATTTTAATCCCTGTATTTAAAACATCAATTTGTATCTTTTAATAAGAATTCAGAATCAATTATACAGATTTTAAAAACAATAAAATAAAATAAAAATATCAAGTAAATCACGATCTTTTACTCTTTATGGATTTTTATTATGTAACGTAATGAATTTATGTTTTACTGTGACATGAAATCAAAATAACTTATATTCTTCCAAGTGTTTACTGGACAAGAGAAATAAATAAATTACAAATAAGGAATTCATATAAATACCTAGTAAATACGTATTAAATAAATTGTGATCTTTTATCTATCACAAATATTCATTGAATAAATCTGTGACTTTCAAAACATACAAAGTGATTTTATCAAGATGTTTCATTCATGCTTTTTCAAGACATAAAAATGAAATCCCTTCATATATTCGCTTTGCTACAGAAATAGATAACTGTGCTCTTATGGGCATATTTTATCAGCTAAATGATCGATTTTGTTGAACTTTATATCCTACATTTATGATTGGCAATATTACCTGCTTTCAAAATACCGTCAAGTTTACTTTTTGTTGAAGAGTTTTATAAATTGATATTAAACTTTTTATTTTCGCCGTATACATGTATATTTAATGCATGAGAAAAATAAATAAAATAAACAATTTATATAAACATAAAGTAAGCTATTTTATAAAATATCTATAAAATAAAAATCAAGCAAATTATAATCTGTTACCGCGAATATTTGATAATTGATATATATTACACACAACTATCTCACGCTTTTGCGAGATATGTAACTGAATTTACTTATTTTTACTCAAATGTTAACTGTATTAGCAAACATAAGCAGTTTATTATTATCAGTATGGATACTTTTTAGAAATAAAACAATTTGACCTTTGTAATAATTTTCATATTAACTAAATAATATCATAATAGCTTAATATCTTTTTTTTTTAGTTTGATTAACTAAATGAATAATATAGTTATAAACTAGACATATATATTTCTTGAAATTGAGAGTTTGAAATATTTTAATATCCTTTTCAAAATGTTAAACAGTATTCATGAAAATTTGAGATTTATAAAAAAAAAAGCATTTCCAATACATTTTTATATTGTGTATTTTTCGTAAATTTTAATTGGAAATTGATGATAAAGCAGTACTATTCTTGATGTTATTATCAACAATTCAAAGCAAAATTTGAAATAATTTACCAAGTCAATCAGAACTTTCAGTAAAATATTCGCTTTAAAAATATAAGTAACACTGACAAACTATGCTTAAGTGGAGCTCCAAGTTTTTTATTTATATAGTTTATTGAAGATAACTGAAAACCGTAAGTGTTTGTTTCTTATATAGAAGTTTTCAAGACTTTATAAGTAATATTTATCTTCTTTTATTCTTTGCATTATTTTCAAGTAAATGAATCTTATATTTAATAATATTTTAAGATTTAAATTCAAACACATTTTATTTCTAACCATAATATACTTTCCATATTTTACTAAAATTATTTGAAATAATTATTTTAAATTAAAAATGCTGTTTTGTTTTGCACTCTGTTGTACTTGGTCTATGGATGAAATTTTTTTAATTTTAAAATAACTTTCCTCCTTTATGGGTAAATACTTTAGTTTTTATTGTGAATGTGTTTCCTCTAAGCACATTTATTTATTGCACATATTTAGGGGAACATAAACAAAATAAATATAATATAAATCAACAGGATGTTATTTGACATACGCAGAATTAGAATAATAAATATTAATTTTAATTATGTAGCACTTATTACTAATTTATAACTATATGGATCGTAAGTTTTACTTCCAAAACAAAAATCTTCAAATAATGTAATGTTGCCAACATAAAATGAAATTATTTGAAAATGTTCAAGATAATTCATATATAATAATGAAATAAACAATTAAAATATGTCATTGGCGAAATATTTTATAAGATAGAGAAATCTGTAATATACTAATGTATTGCACAATATTTTATACCTTAGGAGTAAAATTTAGTAATTGTAAATACATAACTTTTTAGATGTTTTTTTTAAATTTCCCCATCTTTTGTAACGCTTCCTATAAATCATATTTTATACATACTTTAAAATTTTATTTTCATTCCACAACAATGGTTCCATAAATTATTTGAAGTGTTGGTAAATCCTCTCACTTTCTATATTAGCTCGTTAAACGTTTAAAAGTGAAGAAAAATTAAAATAATTTATAAAATATCGATAATAATGAAGATAAAAATTAAGCATACTATCATCTACTTAAAAATCGTCAGAAAATTAACTAGTTTATTTTAAAAGATGAACTTTCAAGAGAAAATTTCAGTAAAATGCTATTTAAAATTACCAATTATGGTATAGTAAATAAAGATAACTTCAAAATAAAATAAAAGAAAGAAAAATATAACATTTCTAAATTATCTAATTTAAATGTATCATATTGCTAAAATAAATACATTATAATAAGTTATTTGTGGCAGTTACAATATCATATTATACCCCTTCACACTGCACTTTTAAAGGCGATTAAATCTCGGCAAAACTTTCTTGCGGTAGCAACTTGTGATTTAAGTGAGTTCGAACTGATTTAAATCAGTTTGAAGAACTGATTTAAATTACTTGGGGGAAATGATTTAAATACGTTTCAACTGATTTAGCGTCGTCTTGTTTTCTGCTATCTTATTGTCAGTGTTTGTTGAAATATCTGAAAACAATCAAAATAAATGCAAGAGAAGCAAAATTTAAAAAATAATAACACAGAAATATTTACATAAATATTAAATAAACATCAAAAAATTATGTTATGTTTGATAAGAAATAAGTTTTTCCACGACATACATTTTGATTTCGTATTCCTCATTTGAAATATCATAATCTTAATTAATGTCATTTTTGTCTGTAAATGTTTAATAAAAGTGCTCAACTATAAAAAAAAATATTCGAAAATACCATATTATTTGTAATAAGAAACGATAAATATGGTTTTGAACAAAAAATAATATTTCTTAATCAGTTTCGACAGTGCGAAGGCTGTTTACAGCATGGTGTTTAAGTTAAATCAGATTTAACTTTGAATTGATTTAAAAAGTGCAGTGCGAACGTTGTATTCCGATATTTTTTTTAGATATTAAATATAACAAGTATTTTTCAGTAACTGATAAAAAATACCCATTTCTATATTAATACCTATATTATCCTGTTAACTATATTAATACCTATATTATTATACTTGGCCAGACAGTCAATGTCTTCCTCAGAATTCTTTTACACGGCATCTTTCTATTTTTACACTTGTGCGCCAGTTTCTCTCCTTTGTAGCCAAAAAGTCAGTTTTCACCGGTTCCATCTCATTTTAGATCTACTCCTTTTCTTGCTTGCTAGAGGTTTATGCAAAAGAATTTTTTTAATGTAGAATTAATCATCCATTTTGAATATATGAGCCATCCTTGTTCATCTTATTTATTTTTATGAACTCTATAATAGCTGGTTCTCTATAGATTCTACGTGAATCATCCGGAAAATAAGTTTCCCACGTCTCCGTAAGATGGTTCTGAAAAATGACCTAAGCACAAAAGTACTGGTAAGGTAGATTGCGGTTGTGGCTATCGTATGTTGCAATCCTAATTTTCAGATAGCTTATATCAAAGTCCTTAAAGTCGTCGGACTTTAGATATCAGCTCTTATTTCTACTCTCGCTGACTGCAAGGTGCCAGAGTAAAAGGTGACCATTACAGCGTGATTCTAAAGAATTTACGCGACGCACCATTCAAAACAAAAGGCGTCGGATACTCAGTGCTGGTGTTTTGTCACTCCACGACAACCCTTGCCCTTATATGGCGAATTCCACTTAAAAAAAATTACTAGAAAAGTTTTGCTGGGAAGTGTTCGACTTTCCTCACTATAGCCCCTACCTTGCTTCCAGTGACTTCAATCTGATATTGAGCCTTAAGAAATTCCTGTTACTTCCCCATAGACAAAGACGTGTAGATAGTTGTAACATGTTGGCTCTATTCCCAGGCGGCAAGTTCTATGATATTGAAATACAAAAACTTACTCACAGTATGACATGTGCTATCATTCCGAAGGTTCTTACGTTGAAATGTTGCTGAAATACTATTGCATCTTTTGCAATAGATCTTTCTGGGTAATATTTTTCTTTTTATGAGCCATGGGAAACTTTTGTACCGAATGACCCTTGTATATATCACAAAATTATATCTTCTTCTCCAAACATTGTTGACTTCCATCCCACCATGAATGGCTAGCAGATATTTTCTTTCAAAAACGGCTATTTTATTTCCTTCAGCTTTTGTCAGGGTCCAGAGTTCTCAGCCACAGGTAAATATGGTCAAATGAAGTTTCATATAGTAAAAAATTTGCTTTCCTTGATAGTGATGAAAATGTAAAGAAAATCTATTGTTGTTTCTAAACTCTTTTTTGCTCAGACAAGATCAACGAAACCACTGACAGTGATGAAATCCGATACAATAAGAGAAGAATTCTGGATATCCTCCCAATCTAGTACAAAGCGGTTCAAGATGTGCAAAAGTAATGCCTGTTCTTGCCGGAATTTACTGCAAAGAGCAAACATCGGTTTTAGTCCATAAAATGCTTTATTTGCATTCATTAGATGACCTGGAATATATAATTGTCAGCACAGTAATTACAGAACCAAGATAAGTAAATTTATAAACTTGTAAATAACTGCTAATACAATAATGTTGTTTGCCTTGACCGGATCAGATGGAGAAGGATCTACAAATCAGCCTTACCCTGCAAAAGGCTGTTGTGCTTATGAAGAAGAGCAGGAATGTAACATTTGTCAGCTAATATTTAATTATTTGTAAAAAAGCTGAAAAAAGTCAGTTAAAATACAAATGGTCACATTGTAGCTGTAATTTGTAAGTAAGATAATGCTTCAGCATTATCTAATTCAGAGTCCATTCAACTGTAGGTCTTGATGTATTTAGTCCTCATATGCAAATAAATAATTGTAGAAATAATTCCTATATGATGAGAGGTGAGACCGTAGAGATGATGCTACATATGTTGTAATTGATGTTACTGTCAATGAACTGCTATATATCAGCATATATTCATGTAATTTGTGGTTGCTAAATGGAAATTATACACATTTTTTAATTAAAAAATGTTAAATCTTAATTTGATGAATGAATTAACATAAAACTAACTAGTTAATTAGTGTCAAGTAAAAATTATCTGGCTAAATTTAGAAACATAATTTATAAAATATTAATATTTTCAAATTTCCGACAGGTTTTCATTTGCAGTTGGATTGGTTGTACTAAATACTATTGGCTTTAAATTTTGCATTAAATTATCTGAAGTGTCCTTAAAAAAATAAAGTAATTGATTTATCAAAATGGTTAGTCATATTTTAAGCCATATATATATATATATATATATATATATATATATATATATATATATATATATATATATATATATATATATACTTTTTACATGATCTCAATTATATCAGAACTAAATTATTTTCTGATTTAATTCTTTTTCAACTTCAGTAAATGGTTCTCAACGAGGTATTGAAAAAAATCTTATATGTTATTTTTCTAATACAAATAAATTATAATAGCAAAAATGCTTATAATTGATTCTTTCATCAACGGAATATGAATTAAGGACGATAGCATAGAATAGAAAAATGTTAGAATTAAAATGCTTTGAGTATTCTAGCAATTATGGGGGGAAAAAAACATTTTTTGAAATTTTTTATTTTAATTTACTTTGGTATTAATGCTAAAAGTATCCACACAAAATTACGATCATTTTGAAATAATTAATTTTTTGAAATATTTGCAAATAGCTTATTGCTTGATACAATCTATTAAATAAAATTTTTATTCTGACTGTGCACCAAATAAATGTTTGTCTGGGTTTGAATTTAGGTGGGGGAAATCGGTCTGAGTAGGGGGTGGCAAGCAAAGAAAAAATCTAATCAGTATATCTTTAATTAAAAGCCTGGAACATGTTGTTTCGTTAAACGAATGTTTACTATAAAATTATTTCAAAGATACATAAAATTTGCTTAAATTTAGATTGTTTCAATTAAAACATAAAGAAAATAACCATTAAGCGTATTTATTCTTCATTGTAGAAATTGAGAGATTTTTTTTTTTTTTTGAATACAACGCTATTGTTTCTTTCAAAAGTTCTAAAACTAATAGACTGTAGCTAAATTCTTAAACTAGTTAAACCAAATATTTATTTAATCTTAAAAACTTGTTAATTTTTAAGGATTCTAACCTTTATTTGAAGAACGAAATTTACTGGATAAAACGAAGTATGTCAAATTTTCTTGCCGGTATTTATAAACAAAACAATGCAGGCCTATTCTTCAGCAATTATTCAATTAATGTTCATTAATAAAACATATTTTCAACCATTAAGATTATTTGAGATGAACAAAGATGAATAAAGGATAAAGTGAAGTGAACAAAAATGTTCGTTGTTTAATTCTGTGGTGTATATGTCAGTATGAAGTAAATATATGTAACACACAAGCAAAAAATGTTTTAATGTGATCCCTAAAAAAATTCTTCTATTTTTCAATAATTATTTTTACATAAATATTCTTAAAGTATCAACTGAAGATAAAATTTTATTTTTGAAATATTTTTTATAAAACAAATTAGTTCAATGCTTATTTTTTTTTTAATTTAGCAAATGTTGAAGATCATGATTGATTTAAATATACGCTTTTAAATGAAATTAAAAAAGATTTTTTTCAACTTAATTAAGATTTATTTTCTTGAAAATAGCTTTGTTAATGTTTAAAAAACATTTTAATTGTAAGAAATACATTAAAGAATGTATGAATTAAATAACGGCTTTTTTTACAGATTAATTTAGACTTTTTTTTTTCAGAACAGTTAACTTTTTGTGTAACAAGCTTTTTGTTTAAAAAAAATTAAAGCAAATACTGTTAAAAATATTTAGTTTCCTTTTCTAAGTCGTAAGGAAAACTTATGTTAAAATTATTTTAAGCATTTTTTAATGATTATTCGTTGATCATCAGAATCTTTTTTGTCTTATTATTTAATTAATTCAAAAGTTGATGAAATAAAATTATCACACAATTTTTCCAACAGAAGTTAATATTTGTGATTTTTTTCAGAATTTTTGTTAAATATTGTTTGCTACATAGGATACTTAATAAACATTAATTATTCCTTCTAATTATATATATATATATATAAATATATATGTGTATATATATATATATATATATATATATATATATATATATATATATATATATATATATATATATATATATATATATATATAAATATATATATAATATATATATATATATATATATATATATATATATATATATATATATATATATATATATATATATATATATATATATATATATATATATATATATATATATATATATATGTATATATATATATATATATATATATATATATATATATATATATATATATATATATATATATATATATATATATATATATATATATATATATATATATATATATATATATATATATAAAATTATATAATTAAATTAATGATTTCTTAGATAGACTTCTGATTTTGCATAATGCATTATATTGTTAGCAAAATGTGAGAATAAAACAATTACTAGGAAAATGTGGTTAGTAAATTACAAAGCCAGAAAGAAAATACCTGTTTTTTAACCTTGGGAAAAGAAGAGAATTAAAAATATTTTTAAAAAATAATTCTCGTCATCAGGAAAGAAAAATTAACTATTTTACTGGAAAAGAGCAGCTAAATCACACAATGGAACAACGATACAATAAGGTAAAACAGAATTTTTTATATATGTTTTAAAACAGTGTTTTGATTACTAAAACTTTTTTCCAATAAAATGTTTACTTTTAGATAATGAAACTTACTATAATAAAATTAAAAGTTTATTCGATAAAATTTGGAAATGAATATTTTATTCAAAGTTTTATTTAACAAAAATATGCACAAAAAATTTCACTATAAATATACTTTTAGTAACCGAGATATGAAAATAAAGAGCTGCTGCTTTAAGATTCAAGAGAGAGAGAGTTTTGTTTAGTACCACAATAAATTTTAACGGCAATGAAATATATTTCATTTTAATTTTTATATATATAATTAGAATATAAGCAATATTAAATTGAATTAATTTGATATTCTTTTTTAATATTGATATTCTTTCCTATCAGATTGGGAGAATGAATTTAGATTATATTATAGACCAGGATTTGTAGTAATTTCTTTATTTTTATTTGTATAGTGAACAATCATATTTTGAAGTATAGTTTGTTGTAAATATTTTTGGTAGAAAAATAAGATTTTTCTATTTAATATTGTTTTTGTGATATTTTTTTATAATATAATTTGTCTTTAAAATGTTGGATACATTTTGATGAGGAATAATTAATGAAGTCCTTAATCAAAGCCTGACTAAGGCAGGGGCATATCGGTCAGTTATACCTGGTCCCTACCTTCTATGGGCCCCAGGTGTGGAATAGAAAGTTCATTTTACGTTTTTTTCTTTCATATATACTTGTTTTTAAACAAAATATTAGACCTGTGTAAAATGCATCATTTTCATGTTAGCTTCTTTATTTATCCACCGTATGAACATAAAAAATCCATATTTATTAAATCCATGTCTTTCTAGACTGTAATTCTACTAAATTTTCGCGGTTACGATGGACAAATTTGGTCAATCAAAAGTCTGTATTTTTACATATCGCAATGTGCGATATGTTATATATATATATAACACAAAAAGGCTTTAGTCAATTTTCTTATTATATATCTATAATGAAGTGAAAATTTTAAATACCTCTATAAAGTTCTGTTCTTCATGACTGGAGTGATGAATCAGCGGGGTCCCCTAAAGTAGCCTTACCCCGGGTCCCAATTAGATATAGTTGGGTCCTAAAGTAAACTTATGGCCTTCACATACATAGAAAATTTTTACAGTAGGAAAATTTCCATAGACGACTTCTTTTTCAATGAATATCTGCTCTTCTCTAAATTATTGTCGATTTCCTTTTCCAAGTTTAATGTTTTTTTCTTTATCGCCTGCTTTGACAATTTTGTAGGAAGACGAATTCAGCCCAAGTTCTCGTACACAGAAATTATCTGATATATCGCCATCGATGTGATATAAATTTTCATGTGGTAAAGAACATTATTTACAGCTGGAAGATATCAAATTATGATAACTTAATGCCCAGGAATTCAACCACAATAACCTCTGTGGATGCCGATATCCTTGCCTGTACCTGGTTCAAAATTGATTCTCGTCTCAATATTCTCCGTGCCATGAACGGCAGGCATATGGAAGTAGTGTTTAAAATGGTTTTATTTCCTGGAATAAACCTGATTTGTTCCTTTGGAAATACTGAATATTTTCAGATAAATTAGAAATTTTTGAAGTTTTCTTTTTCATCAAACATTCATTATATTAAATGAAAATTAATTTATTTTGTAATTTCTACTACTAATTAAAACAAACAAAAAGTTTTCCGAAATAATTATTTTCTTTCTTTCTAAGCCTGAATTTATAATGAAAGAAACAAGGAAATATTAATATTTATTCTGACAATTCAGCGAAATATAGCTTGAAAATTTTTCTTATTAAATATTGATTCATTGTTTTTATTGTTTTTAAAAAGCATTTCTATTTTTCTAAATATGAAATATTAATTTATTTTCTTAATATAAGATAGAACACACATTTTTCTGAATCATAATTTTACTTAGTTTACTTCATATTTGTAAGACAAAATATTTTATTGAATGAAAGATGATTGGTTGGGTTAATTCCCTCAAAATATCCCAATATTCCCAAAAATTCCCAACTAAATTCACGGGAATTACATTGTCATGTGAAAGTTCGTAGGCAAGAGAGTTATAAAGCCTTTGAAATCTGTATGACGATTTGTGTTATCATTTTGAAATAGTCTTCATTATTTTACGGATTGTTCAACATCAAGATCTGTTCAATTTTTTTAGACACATAATTTAAATTACGTTTTAGTTAATTATAGTTTCTAGCAAAAAAAATAATTACAATTTCTCTATTTTTCAATTTAATATCATTTTTGTGATATTTCAAAATTATACAATAAGAATATTACTTAAATTGAAATTTTTGGAGAGTAAACATAAATAAATTCATCAGCGTTAGTATATTTTCAATATTCATCTCGAAAAATTTACTTTTAAGCATTTTATTTATTTTTCATAGAAGCTTATGGCGCATATTACACTATAGATTAAAATTAATTGACAGTGATTTTCAAGGCGACACGCATTTCTATTTCACATAATGTAACGTTTTTGTGCAAGTTTTGATTTTTAAAATTTATTTCCTCGGGTGTGATGTTTGTGCATCATTGCGGTTTATTTTTCTCCGAAAATTACGATTGTTAAAAATTTTACTTTGTTCTGATATAGTTCTTCCTTCTTATTCTTGTCTAACTTCCACTTTGAAGCTAAGTAATGTGAAACGCTATCTCATGATATTTTACAAGTTATATTAATCATCTAATGATGATTTATAACTTTTTATTTAAAATATAACTATATATATTCTAGAAACTACGGAAAGATTTACACACAAGAACTTTTTGAATATTTTACCAAGCGTGTGATACATGCAGGGGTCTATAAAATGTTAGACATATGTTGAATAATTCATAATTAAATTGATAATACTAAGGAATATGTGGACTTAAAAAGTTTTACGATCCTCACCTAACGGATTTCCTAATATAGATCGTTCGTGGCACGGAGAATATCAAGTTGGTACTCAGTTTTGCGATAGGTATGTTCTTGTACGTAGACATCCACAGAAGCTACAGCAATTGAAATCCTGGCCTTTAAGTCTTCATTGATGTCTTTCTCGAATCTTCAACGGAAAGGCTACCGTGGCTTAATAATGGGACAGAGCTTCTCGGAGGATAAGGTCTTGGGTTCGATCCCATCCACTTTAGAATAATGGGAGGTTAGACACTTGCACTTCTATGTTTTTGGGCATATCTCACTAAATGAGTAACTGAGAGATTTCCAGGTTTTCTCCTTTGTAACACTTAAATACGATTCACTATCTGTGAAAAGTCCTCATGGAAGTCAATGCATGCCGTGGATGCAAAATCTCCTTAAAATGGCCCTCGGTAGAATTAGACTATCCACTACGCGGTGTCTAAATTCCCAGAGAAAAAGTCCTTGTGCCATTATATCAGGTGATCTGAGTAGCAAAGAAATTGGACTACTTTGCCTAGTTGCTCTTTCAGCGTAATGGTAATTCAAAGGTACCCAAAAGTAATGTCCATTCAAGGGTACCAAAGATAATGTACATTCAAAGATACTCAAAGGTAATGTACATTCAATTGTACCCAAAAATAATGTACATACAAAGGTAATCGCCTTACGAATCATAGTATCGCAATTAGTATTGCCATTTTCCTTGATTTCCAATCAAATAGAACAATAAAACATCGGAGTAAGATATTAAAGGTAAGCATAACATTACATCCTAATATTTACCAAATACAAAAGAGAGAAAGATACAAGTAATAACGCACTAAAACAACATTTACAAAAGCAACGAAAAAACATAAAATTTGTGAGAAAGTAAAAAGTTTGAGAGAAAGAAATTTTAAATGGCAAAATTCACAATGAATGAAAATATGTGTTATTTTGAGTTTAAATAAAACAAACTTGTTTTCATCTATGTTATTTTGATGAATTGTTGTTTCATGCTCGATTACAAGGAATTCCACCTTTTAGCATTACAAGGGGCGGACGTGGCAGCATCTTATATAGTTCGGCAACCAATGAGTGTTCCATCATAACTCCGAAAGTGGGTCTCCTTAATTTAGAAGCAGAGAGCAAGCAGAAGACCCCCTTACTTGGTTTGCCATCCCAAGATGTATCATTTCACTTGGAAAACATTGAGACTATGACGTAATTTAACGCGCTCCAGCCATCACGGGTGAAAACGATGGATCTTCGATTGAGTCGGTATTCGAACACACTACCTTCCTATAAAGACAACGAACTTCTTAAGTAAACAAGCCACTGCCGCCCAGTGCATATATTCAACCGACTGCCCATTTTTATGAATTATTAAACATCAAAATGTGGCCAACATTTAAAAGAGTTTTGGTGAGTAAACTAGAAACAATACTTCAAACTGGGTAAACCTTTATTATTTATGAGAAAGAATATAATATCTTTTAAGACAAACTTTGTGCAGTCATCACTATTTACAATATATTAAAATCGTTTTTCATACTTTATATTTAATATTAAAAAACTCATTAAAATTGTCCTAGTTTGAAGATTTCATTAATAAATTAATGGGGAATAAAAATAACGGGACATGCGAAATGATTAAAAACTGATTATACATAGGATATTCAGCGCAGAGCATACTTAAAAAAATGGTAAATTTAAAACTAAATATGTCAGATTTAATAGTACTAAGCTGACAATTGAATGGTTTGTGCTTTGTTCTTCAATTCACTATTTCAGGAATTAGATTCCCACTTTATTCAAAGATATTAATTGTCCTTCAGATACCATTTCAAGATGTGGATTTTGATTCAATAAGACTTTCTGTGTGCTTAAAGCTACTGAAGAACCATAAATAATCTATAGTATGTTTTCAATATTAAAAAAAAAAAAATTTCAGATTTTCAATAACTTGTCATGCATTAAATAATATTTGAAAACGTTACGATGAGGTGACCTTGAAATTTCATTATATTTTAATGCACATTTAAAGTCATATATTACACAGCAACACTCCGAATTTCGACAATTAATGTAATACATATTCACTACAATGGTCATATATTTCATTTAATCAGGAATGGTAGCTTAAGTTTTCTGTTATAGCAGTACTCAGGAATGGTAGCTTAAGGTTTCTGTTATAGTTTTTAAAATATATGTAACAAAAATTATAGTAAATAGTTGTTGTTGTTCTCGTGTGACAGGCTGGCAAATTGGCGTGCGCTGCTCCACTTTTCCAATTGAACCGTATTTGGTGTGGAGTCCGACTTCCTCAGTATACACATACCATAGGGACCCGTTTATAGGGTAGACAACCATTCACACAAGAAAAGGACAAAAACAGGACAGATATAGCGAGAGAGTACATCCATGCCTGAACCGGGATTCGAAACCAGGACCACTATATCCGTAGGCAAGCACGATGACCACTAGACAAGCTGGCCGGCATTAAAAAATAGTAAAAAATTAAAATAAATAGTAGAAATTTATATAAAGATATAAAGTAGAAAAAGTAGAAATTTATAAAGTAATCTCTTGGGTTGAACTCGAGACCGTCTGCTCTGAAGAGCAGAATGGTACTATTATGCCATAATGAGCTCAGAATGAACTCTGTGTAGTTTTCCGTATTTATACCTTTGCTACTTAGGCATGGCTCTTGATTTATTAAAAAAAATACCTTACACAATATAATAATTTACAGTGGAGCTCAAACTTTTTTTGCAGTACTTTACATGTGTTATTGGACAATTTTTTCGCAGTGTTTCCGAACACAGAGTGTTAAGTATTTGATATTAATTACAAACGCTGAAACAAAAATTTTGAAATGAAATATGAACCATATTTTAATGGAATAAAACTTATACTACCATCTTGATATTAGTTTCGTTCCATTTCAACCTCAGCATTCTCAACTTAATCTCGGACAAAATTTATTTAAACAACATAAGGATTTTTGAAATGAAAGGTTAAATTATTTCATAAAATAAATGCTTTTAATAACACTGTTGTTGCTTGTGTGATTTTAAACAGCGTTCAGCTGAAATAAAACTTGAAGATTTGCACAATTTTTCAAAAGAAATATTTTCAATAAAGTGAGAGAGAGAGAGAGAAGATAAATTTTCTTTAAAATTTATTCGTAAAAGATTCAAGTTATTTAAAAAATAACTTATGAATTAATTTATTTGAAAATGTATTCTTTCAAATTATTTGTTTAGCAGTAATTTCTTTAAAAAAATGATTTGATTTTTGTAAAAGAAAATATCTTTCTCTATAAATTCGAAATTAAAATTAAATGTAAAATCAGACCCAAATATAAATTATTGTTTTTCTTACTTCATAAATTTCTATAAAGTCTGCTTATAAGAACAGATTTTTAAGATATGCTGCCAGTATCACTCATTGTTCATCAAAATCAAAACCTAAACGACTTGTTTGCCAGAGCAGCTGATTTTGGAAGAAAACAACCTGCATGATAATTGCAAATGCATCGATTGTCAACGCCGAATGAAAAGAAAAATAACACAGTGTGATTAAAAACAACAAAAAAATACACCTCCCCATTTTTTTTCTTCGAATCAGAGCAATAAATGCAATTGCATCATGGGAGCTGAATCATTTGTCCGTGATTCTTAGTCGAGAGTAAGAATATTTTACTTCATTTCATTTAACAAGAAATTCACACTTTGAATTTCGACGTTTTTTAAACAGTGATAAAAATTTTTTATATAATTTAAATTTTTTTACACGGGTTTTAAAATTAATTTTAACATTATAATAAAATTTCCTTTTATATTTTTCTTAAGAAAATTGTTAGATAATTTTAATTAAATATATTTATATTATGCGAAAAATTAGACTTTACAGATTTATATTCGTTTGATGTTTTTTGATTTTCGATGGAAAAGTATTTTTATAAGGAATATTTCTTATAAAAATACTTTGTTCTATTGAAAATTCTTGCCATAATATTTTGATAAATTCATATTTCATTATATTTTCTTTAGCTCAAAGTAATCTTGCTATAGGGTATATTGGTTTTTATTATGAATAATTTTAATAGATTTTTTCTATATTTTAAATTAAAAATCTTATTAAACTAGGGGAATATTTAAAAATAAATTTTTTCTGAAAATATCTTTATTTCTGCCTTAAACTTTAAAATCTATATAGACAGAACTTTTAAGTTTTATCATACATATTAATTCGTAATTCTAATTCGGATATTAATTTTGGAATCATGGAACCAAGTTTTTCGTGATTCTCAAACTTTCTTCGCTGAAGTTAAAAATAATTAAATATATGAACATAATTGTTTTGTGCCCGAAACTGTTTTTCGTATTTTACAACTCATCCAAATTATGTTTATTTAAAGATGTATCAAAAGTTTCAAAATAATAATTCCCCACAAAATATTTCAAATTTTTTCTGCGACTTTTCATTTTTCAGGACAAAAACCCTATCCAGAAGAATAATTATTATCTTTTTACAGATGAATGTAAATGTTTTCATAATTCTGATACTTAACATTTGTAATTAAGACTTCTTAAACGAAGATCTTCTACTTTTATTACATAATCAATGGTAAAAGAATGAAAGTACTGAAAACAGTGCTCCCAGAAAAAGCAGTTAATCGGATATATGCGAGTGTATAATCCGGAATAAATCATTCTTAGGATGTTATAGGACATTTGAATGTCAGTAGAAACCGGTCCCACAGGATGAATATCTGATTTTATACGGATGTCGTAGTGGTGTGGTAACTGTTTATTCTCTTCAGAGAAATATGTCACTTTGCATAAATTACTCAGTAAATGAATTAATTCATTGATATTGTATAAAATTACTGAAACTTACCGAATTTTTCATTATCCAATTTAATAAGTAATTCATTATTTCTCATCGCTAGCAGCTCATGATTCCTTTAATGAACTGCGAATGATTCACGAAAAACTCATTGGGACTAAGAAATATTCATTTATACAATTAAAGATATTGATATATATGAATTATAGCTCTTCGTCTTTTGTGATACAATTTTAGGCTAATTTACAGTAATAAATTATCACAGATACAATATAGAATTCATTTCCATATAAACATGTATGTTTTTAGTTTCGTATAATTTATTTTGGAGATAAGGAAAACCAAATTATATTCAT
Source organism: Latrodectus elegans (assembly GCA_030067965.1). NCBI lineage: Eukaryota > Metazoa > Arthropoda > Arachnida > Araneae > Theridiidae > Latrodectus > Latrodectus elegans. Next base: position 22,310,135 of record CM057820.1, on the reverse strand, counting down.
TATACTGAATAAGTTTCCACTTATGCACATAATGAAGTTTGTTTTATCGAAAATTATTAATTTTTATTATAAAGTAAGATTTTTTATTTTGAGACTTCATTTTCTTTATAAATGCTTAAAGGTAAAAAAATGAGAAAAATTAACATTCAAAATTGATTATACCATATTTCGTCATTTTTAAAAGGTGAGTTTTGTCGTTGCTCAGGACACTAGGACAAGCCAAGCTCGTTAACACAGGGTCAATTAAGTCAGAAGGGCGCGTCTTTCTTTTTAAATAGAGCCCCAAGAAGGTGAAATTACGTCTTTGCTCTAAGACTTCTCCGATAGATGGCATCACCAAAGGAATCACTGCTTCAATTTTGACTTTGATCTATTTTGGGAGGGGGAAGAAATTTTCTCCAGAGCATTACACACCTGGCAACTGCTCAACGACCGACCACAAGATTTAACAAGCACGTATGTCACAAGTCAAAAGGTAAGAAATATTTCTTCAGCTCATGGCAAAAATTTAACTATAAAGTGGATTGTAACCCTGAATCACCAAAGTGACTTATTTATTTTGATTTATATTAAAATAAATTGCAGAAAACAAGAGTAATGAAAGTAGAGCAATATATATATATATATAAACCAGATTTGGATTGCTCGATCCTCATTTTTTGCATACTAAGTACAATTAGATATGGACCTAGAGTTTAGAGGGAACTCCGAAGCACTACACTACCGAAGTGAGAATCCAAGCCACGAAATGTTGAATCGAAGGACAGAGTACTTACCATTAGGCTGCCAGTTCAGAGAAGTTAAAACCAGAGAATGATTCATGCTCAAACGAATCACATAAGTTAAAAAGCCGACATGTTGTAATGATCAGCAATTCTCGAAACTGAAATAGTTCAAAATTTTGATATTAATTAAAATGCAAAGGGTAGAAAGATGAGAGTCTCAAGCCACTTTTTCCTTCTTCATAATACTTTTTTTTCCTTTATGAGAGTTTAATATTACTTTTTTCCCCTTTTGAGAGTCTCATGCCACATTTTACCTTTTATCCCACTTTTTTTTCTTTTTATGAGAGTCTGATATCACTTTCTTCTTAATACAGTTTCATACTAGTTTTTCCCTTTATATCACTTTTTTCCCTTTATGAGATTCTAATATCACTTTTTTTCCTCTGTGAAAGTCTAAATCACTTTTTCCCGTGGGGTATCATCCCAGTTCCAAACATATACCAAAACCGTCGCCGGATTTGAAAATCTCTCGTAAAACATTATAGTTATGTAAAAGATTCTGAAAATTTTACTTATTTAATTTCTACGTAAGTATGCGAATTCTATTAATTTAAATTGTTTCACGAGTTTTAATTTAAACAAAAAAATGTGAATATATAATGAAATAAACTTACGTATCTTAGGTTACCTGAATCTAGGTTTGCTGTTTATCTCAAAGTATTACTTTGACAAAATTTGTGACAATTTGTTCCGAATTATAGGTTTAAAACAGTATGAGGAAGGAAGATATGTAACGGATACTAGAATGAAACTCTTTTCTTATTTTACTCCCTCTTCATCCCTGCACGAGGCGGATGTGTTGTGAAGAATGATTTCATGTTTTTACTATCTTTATCAGTATATTTATGTGTCGCTGTTATTCTAAAAGTGTTGTTTCTTGAAATTTCTTATCAGTAGCATATGTTTGTCTTTTGACCATCACGTTTTCTGGTGAGATTAACCTTTCTGCTGTTTCCCTGTCAAGTTGAGTTTTTTCCTATCAACATCACCTAACTAATTATGAAATCAAATAGTGATAGTGTTTGTTATCACTAGGACTAGAACTTGTGTTTTATAAATTCATGAAATAAGTGTAATGTAAAGAAGTCACTAAAAACAAAACACGAAATAAAAAATACATCTTTATTCAATGAATGGATAAGTTGTGTTACAAAAGCAAATCTACAACAACAGTGTTGTAAAATATTTAGACATGTATAAAATAACAGTTTATATTATAGATGTTAGTTCCACACAGTCATGCAAAACAAATTGCCAATTTTTCCTTCAAAGGAAGAGTTTATATATAAATAAAAACTTTTTTAAAAAGAAAGAAATGAATTGAGTAAAAATTTAATTAAATCGAATACATTTCCGAATATTCGTGAGCTAAAGTAGAGAACCCATCTTCTAAAATATATCTCTTATCATAAAGAGGGAAAGAGCTAATTTGTTCATTCTAACAGAATATAATTCAGGATTTTTCGAGGTAATTGTTTTCATTTTTCTTCTAATTCAACGAATTTCGAAGCGATATTTTTTGTATTTTGCATTTTTTAATCGTTTTAGTTTTACTTTTTGACTTCACCTTTTGAAATTTTACTTTTTGGCAACACGGACTCTTTTTATTTATTTATTTATTTTTGGAATTAACCTATTTTTACACCCAAAGTTACAAATTTTTTGTTGGTTCAACCTTTAATTCCGTCGTTCATTTTGCTTAGTTATTTATATTATTATGTAAAAATGTTTTCGGGATAATCAGAAATATTATATAGATTAATATTTTCAGCCACATCAAGGTAAATATCATTTCTTTGAACAATGTAACATAAAGAATCCGTATCTGTAAATAATAGCTTAGTTTTCTCGTATTTATTTTTAATATAATCATAATGAATGTTATATATATATATATATATATATATATATATATATATATATATATATATATATATATATATATATATATATATAAGATAGAGACATCAGTATAGAGTGGTTTATTTAGTGTCAGTATGTAGCTTGACGTAATACTATTACTAAATTATCGTTTGTGATCTTAAAAGATTGGAAAGAGAGGACAAAACTCACTGCAATCAGCTGCATACAATCGAAATATTCATAAGGTTAGATACCCTTATGACGTAATAATGGAAGAAGCTATGTGATATTTGAGAAGATAATACTTGAAATTTATTTTCTTTCATGTTACCGACTAGTGTATCAAAGGAAGCTGATAAAAACTGAATAGAATCCAGAAATTTAAGTTTACTGATTTGAAAAGTTCGAAATTTTTTATTGTTGTTTTTAATATGACCTAAAGCTTTCATAAATATGATTGTCATAACCTTTTAGATTAGGAAATACTACAGGTATATTACTTATTATAGCTTACAATTCAAATTACCAGAGAATGTAAGGCATATCAATTATCGGAGGAAATATGAGAATGGTCTCTTATTCTATCGTCATTAAATGGTTCCTCACAAACTAAACAATATGCTTCGTTTAAAAAAATTTCATTTTCTTCCGGTGTTACATTTATTCGTTTGTTAATTTTAAGAATATCTTTTATCATTTTATTCTTCAACTAATAAAATTTGAATTAAATTTTCCGCTGCTTTCTCTCCATGGTAAACAACTGGTGGCTTAACACAGTTACCATCATTATCAATAACAATATTAGAATATCTACAGGGAATATGATGCCCATCAATTTCCGTTTGGAAAGAGCCCAAATTAGAAGCATTTTAAACTAAGATACATTCTAAATCGCAGTAAATTATATTTGGTATTTTATGCATTATGTGTATTGAATTGAACTTTAAAATGTGATCTTTATCAATAGGCAGGGTGATTGTTTGGATTTTATGTTCTTTACAATATTGTGTATGGTAAATTTGCAGTGAAAAATCTATGGTGGTGTAATTCTCAGTAAAATAAATGATGACACGTTAAAAGGGAGAACAATCTGTTCATATTTTTTATACGACAATAACAACGTAATGTTAGGAAATGAAAATACTATAATAGATGAAAATGAAATGCTTGATACTTTCTTCAGAAATGTTCTTGAGGAGTTCATCACTTTCTGTATCGTTCAACCACGAGTCCTAATCTTCCACCATGATAACAAACTGAAATCAATTATTAGCTCGTCTAATGCTAAACGAGTCCTCTTCACTCTTTCAAAAAGATGTTTAGCATTAAATGAATCTTTTATCGTCTCTTTTTTTGTGTTTAGAGTACCTTCCTAATAACTTAAATCCACTCTGCAAGCTGAAGGCAGTCAAACAAACTGCTTTCAGCAGTAAGAGTAAAATAAACACAATTTCTCCCATTTTTATACCGTAAACTCATCAGCGGAAGTGGTTACATATAAAATAACAAAAGAGAGGAAGTAACGTAGTTTTTAACGTAATGTTTCCGATAATTTCTCTATCTATATATCTTATCAGTTTTCTTCCACTACTTCTTTAGAGAAAATTTCTTTGAAATGATCCATGTGATTTACTGACAAGAATGAGAATAACACAAATCTTTATTTTACTCTGGTATTAGTAAATATATAATAATAAATATAATAAAAACTCCTATATTAATAAATAGAATTTCTTAAAAAACATATATCGCAAAAGTTGCATGAAAACTAATGACTCTATATTAATAAAGTTCAATACAAATTGTTTCGAAATCTGACAACATACTTTCACACCTCTATATATTAGGTTTTATGAGATTTTTGTTTAAAATTTTAAATGAGGGAGAATAAAAAAAAATAACAACCCGAATTAACTAATGAATTCTATAAGACAGTTTTAGAATAGTATACATTGGACATATGAATTGATTTATAAACTTTTAGAAAATATTCAATTTATATAACTCTGTTGTATATTAAACCACATGGTTACGTGAATTCGCAAGAATTTACTTTGTGTGAATCAGAGCCTACAAAAGCCGATGTCCAAAAGAATTAACGTCCACGTGATCCGACGAGTTTGTTCACACAAAAGACTGCCATGGGACCCATCTATTTAATGAGTAATTGAAACAATAGTATCAAAAATGTAAACAATCATATACACAATTGTAAATAAAGATCATTATAATGTAAAAATTAATTACATATGGCATGAGAGAGAAAATCTTTTCCGTAAAACATATAATTCTGGTTTAAATAAATGAGTGTGGTAAATTAATGTCTCCGATTATTTTATTAAATTCTTCATGGTTTCTTATGAAAGGATCGCCCTTTTATTTCTTCACCTATTAAATCCACTGTATTAGAAAATTTTATAACGTTTCTTTTGTGTAGGAGTTTTTCTAAGAAACCCGAAACAATGTTACTATTTTCTTCAAAAATTCTAAAACATTTTTTGTTACAGTTGTCAGTCGACTAGCAATGGCTGATGATATTAATTTTTCAATACGATCTTCTGATCTCTTATGCTTTACATCAGGTAATTTTTGGGATGATGTTTCTGGGACTGCTGTGGAAGGATTTAATAAATTTGTTTTTATTCCCTCTATTAATACTTGATTATACACCATTTTATCTTCAAATCATCGTCTATTTGGAGAAGCAAATCTTCGTTTCTTTATCGAATTATCGAATTAACTCAGTCACATATGACATGGTATAAATGTTCAGACCCTAAAATCATCTTTTTGGCATATTCCATATTTGTTTTCAGGTAATAAATTCAATTATGTTTTGAAATACTGAGCGCAGCAGGTGAAATTGTACATATAAATCCACTTTCCTGCACGATAAAAAGTTTCTAAAGAAACTTTTTTGCTGGAGAGTTTCCTCAATGGATGCTTATGAAGCTTCAACTTTTTTTTTCGACATTGGTATATTCCACTTTAAAGTGTTTAATACACTTTAAAGTGGAATATGCCAATGCATTTTACTATCGATCGGCTTAATTTTTGCAGTAAAGTTTTCAGAGATTTTTTCAGACAAATTTTTAGTCTAAATCTAAATATTAGTCTAGCTTAGCACATCTTTCTTAGAAGCACCCATGGATTGTAAATGATTACATAGGGTGAGAAAGGGATTCATTTATATTGAATAATAAACATATGTTGTTATTTTTCACTAGGCAATATCTTAGTGACCAAGCGTAAGTTCTCATCCGTTTCAACTCATAGGTTTATTATTAAAATCTATAAATTTTTACTTTATCTTCACACAAAGACTTATATAAACTTTTTGGATATAATTGCTTGCCCAAGGGAAATCTTTGACTTAAATCTCGTCTAGACTGAAAAAGAAATGAGCAAGGAAAATTCAAGGATATTTAAAATTCTTTGTGAAATGTATCTTGGCGTACAGTGAAGAAGAATTTATTCAAGTGATTTACACATGAAGAAATTACGAATATAGCGATTGAAAAAGTTTGGTGAATATGCATAGACAACTGTAGGATTGGATGAATTGATCATCTTCATATTATGCATTGTGGGAAGGAAAATGTTAGAATTGTTTCCCATTTTCTGAGAGTTGGAACAAATTAAAAAAATGCGTTCACAAATAGATAATCGTTGATTATCATGAGCGTTCCATTTCAGAGAACTTAATACTTCTTTGAAGAAAACGACTGCGGGTTTCAATATATTTACGGATTAAATTTCAATTGTACCAGTTAAAGTCCTCATTATTTTGGTGAGCTAAATGTAATATTGAAGAAAACTTGCATAATTTTTTTGATACTGTGTCTGATTTCAATATTGTATATATTTCTCTTTCTATCGAAAAAAAGATTTATAAAATTATATATTTAATTTTTAATCAGTTATTAAATTTTTGATTAATTATTTAATTTATTGTGTACAATGTCAATTACATATTGATATATTAATTATGTAAAAGAAATGGGAGTTTTGATATCGATTATTAAAGTTATGATATTCTATATTTTGCTGCACAATATTGATTAAAAATTTTTTTTGATATTAACATTTAAATGTTTCAGACACTTTTTCTGTTATCTTCCTTATTACTATAAAGATTATTTGTATGAATTTGTCCAAGAATGTTTTAATATATAGTTATTTGAATTGAACACATGAACAAAATAAAAATGAGAATTTTATAATTTGCTTAATTCGTGAATTACAAGACGATTGATAAAATAATATCACTAATATGTTTTGTGTAAATTGATTTCTTATTAGAAGCATGGATATATCATATGTGGGGTTGGGCCAAATCCTCATGTTTAATTAAAATATCTTTAACGGGGTGAGGTGCTCATAGATGAAATAAAGTGATATGAGACTCTCCTAAGGAAAAAAAATGTTATTTGACTTTCAAAATAAATGAGAAATTTTATAATTTGCTTAATTCATGAATTATAAAACAACCAATAAAATATTATTAATTATTTTTGTATACATTAATTTCTCATTAGTAGCATGGGTATACCATATGTAGGGTTGGACCACATCCTCATGTTTAAGTAAGATAATATCTTCAGTGGAATGAGATGTTCATAGACGATATAAAGTGGTATGAGACTCCTTTAAGGGAAAAAAGTGATATGAGCATAGGGAAAAAGACAGAATGAGACTTTCGTAGAGGAAAAAATAGTATGACATTCTCATAGGGAAAAAATGGTATAAGACTCTTGTAGAAGAAAAAATGTTATGAGACTCTCATTTTTCTATTACTAATGGAACTCATACCTGGAAAACAAAAGGCTTAAAGGAAACAGTACTTCATCTGAAGATGGACAAAGTTCAACAATTTTACAGAAGTAGTAAAATCACTTTTAAAATCTTTATGGGGTGATAAATGATGGACATTATGAATTTTCTTCCAGTAACATATCAATTTAGAAGAACGAGATTGTCATACCTACCACATTTGAGAAATTCATAGAGAATATATAGTCATTCTCTTTTTTTCGTATTTTCCCAGAAATTTTTATTATTAGAAGTGCAACAGTCTAAACAATCTTTTTTTTATATTTGTAAAAAGTATTCATTTTTACTCTCAAAAGCAGTTGAATTAATTTATGTGTAAATCAATATTCGAAATTCATTTTTTTTATTTTTGTCACAGCATCTTGGGTTACAAATCATCTCTGATGTCACTCTGATATCTCTCTTGAGTGAGTAATCATATTCTCCATATTACTGAAGAAAGAATTTTGTTTTGTTTGATCTTCTTGCTCGCAGTTCAAACATTAATTTCATAAAAATGCTTAAAAAACGAAATAATATGTGATATATATATATATATATATATATATATATATATATATATATATATATATATATATATGTAAATATATATATATATATATATATATATATATATATATATATATATATATATATATATATATATATATATATATATATATATATGTATATATATATATATATATATATATATATATATATATATATATATATATATATATATATATATATATATATATATATATATATATATATATATATATATATATATATATATATATATATATATATATATATATATATATATATATATATATATATATATATATATATATATATATATATATATATACATACATACATACATATATATATATATATATATATATATATATATATATATATATATATATATATATATATATATATATATATATATATATATGTATATATATATATTATAATATTAATTTCTCTTAAGCATACAGAATGATTTGCTTCTTCCGTGTGTGTGTGCGTGTTTGTATCCATAATACAGAATATTAATGTGACACATATAGCTTACGCATCACCATCAAACAATCATGATTAAAATCTGGTAATTTAATGAATTAAAATATTTTCCCTATCTATTTTTATAAACACTAAATTTGATCAAAAAATAATCCCTGATCAAAAACGTTTACACTTTAATTTCAATTAAATGCTTTATTTGTAAACTAATTTTTAAACCAAAATCATGCAAAAATTTAAAAGCCCTTATTAGTTGTTAAATAAGGTAGGAATGTAGTTATTTATATAAACGGCATATTCCTGAATAAATTGAGCCCAACTGATTTACTGCGTCAGAACGTTTTCTTGCGTTTTATGACGTAACGTGATTGCGTACACATCCATATGTAGCCCTTAAAGCATTTGTTTTTATTTGATTGTTTGGAGATAGGAAAAATTGGAAATAACGCCAAACCCACTCATGATTCTAGGATTTTACTACATTTATTCTATCTAATTTTAATAAAATAAATTTCCAAATTTTAGAAAAACTGAAGAATTATTAGTTTTTTTAAATTTATTTTCATCTTGTTTTCTTTTTCTCTGGAAGAAATATCATCAGGTAATTTATAATACCAAAGTCCTGTGTTAAATGAAATGAATGATTCTAAGAGATTGGCTTTTACGCCAAAATTATCAGCCAACAGTTTTCTTTTAATTTTTGAATTACAAATGAGAAATTATTTAGTGTATCAAAGTAAAACTCAGTTACAGTTAATCTGTAAAAGACTACCAGATTCACCAAGCACAATTAAATTTTTTTTTAAAAATTCCACAAGTCACGTGCGTTCCTTTCTTGTGGTTTTTTCCGGTAATTAGTCTTTATTTACTCTTTTCACTATTCAAATGAAAGAGAAAAAAATGCAAATCTCTTCATGACGTCATTCTCAGCGCGTTTCATTTCCTCATTATAGAGCACAACTGAAACCGCAAAAAAGACAGCTTTGGTTTTTTTCTTCTTTTGTTTCTTATTGTTCACTTCGCTCTGAATAACTATAATTTCGAAAGCGCTTTTAAATATCCTGTCTGCACTGATTTTGCGTTTTCTGGCTTTTAAACTATTTGGCAAATATTTCAGCCGTGGTACGTACTTTCATTATCATTACTTTAGTGCAATAAAATGGAATAAAATGAAATTGGATCATTTTAATCTATTTTGAATGTGGAAATGTTTATTTTTAAATAAGTTTTTGGTATGAAATTTTAATCTTTCTTAAATAATATAGAAAGTTTCAACATAAGGCCAGTCACACAACTAAAATTTCCATTTGTTAAAATTTTTTGGAGGTAATTGTATGTAATATATATTTGACATATTGGTATTTTCAGGAAGCTATTTATTTTTTTGTATTTCATGTAAATCTACTTTTTTTTTCTTAAATTAGTGTGAATTTATCAGTTAGCAATCTTATTTCTAGTAAATTACTTTATGATATTAGGATTTGTTTGCCATTTTAAGATCAATTTTTGAACACATTAATTAGTTCTACCACCAAAACTAGAAGCCTTAAATTGGAGTGCAAATCACAAACTACATCCACACCCGAAATAGAATTGAATCTACAAAATAATAAACGTCAAGGTTTTCCGAATTAAATTAAAAATGTATTTAAAGCTCGCGACTAAAGCATGCCTTCAACGGAACCTAATGGCATTATTACGCTTTAGCAAAGTAAAAAAATCTAGGTTTCATTTTTTGTACATGAGCGGAAATATATTGCTTTAGAACCAATCAAACGGGAGATGCAGTTTCAAGTGAGTTATGAGCCACTACAAATATTCATGTGCATTGTGAAAATTGAACTCACGAACTTTGGAAATGGAGAATTTGAACGCTAATCACGTGTCAACTTGGATGGGAGATAAAGGAGTTGATGTCAGACATTGTTGAACAACGCATGATGGTAGTTGTGTCGCTTTTTTTTGCTTTCACATCTGTATAGTTTGGTATGTCGAGCGGAGAATGAGACTTTCCAGGTTTCTTTTATCACGACACGAGACTACGGTTCACTAACTGTGAAATTCCAGAGGACAAGCTTTGTGGGGTTTTCTAGAGACGCTTTTAAACACCTTTGAGCTATAAAGCTGTTTCCTTAGCCTGTCCACTTGGTGTCAAAAACATTCCCCGCTACTTACAGTGGTTTAGAACCATCAAAACTGGAGCAGGAAGCAAATCCTGTATCCTTTGTCTTTCAACAGCTTTGTGCAGTTAGGCTGTTTATTACGTGGAGTCAAAGCGACATATTTGCCAGCGGAGTGCTGAAGTGTAATAATAATCAAATCTTACTCAGTGGTGTCTAGGATCGAATTCAAGACCTTTCATACTACAGAATCCGCTTTCACCTTTATGTCCTAGTGAATTGCAATCTCAAAATCTTTTGACATCCTAAAACACGATACGAAAGCTGATGTAAGATTTCTACCTATTTATCATCGGAAGAATTTTTCATAAAGATCAGATCATATTTCACAAGGAAGAAAACCTTGAAAACTCCCAAGCATCATTTCCGAAAGAGTGCCTGCAAGACCATGGAGGTTGATTAAGTCTTCGTTCTAATATCGGAAGGTAATGAGCTCGATTTCCGGCTTAACCGAAGATTCATCATGTTTGTATGGTGGGGGGAACATCTTTAATATGTTGTGGTTACAATGTCTTCCAAGTGAAATGATATTTCTTCAGGTTCAGATCAAGTATTTGGAAGTCTTATGCTTGATCTTTGCCTTTAAATAACTGACTCCTGCCCGGGAGCTTCCACCTAATTGGTAGTGCCCTCTTAGAGTAGGGAAGCATGCTGATGCAACAATAACAATAGAGCTGATGTAGAAAACAGAAAATAATTATTTTCTTATAGTCTCGCAGTGACTGTTATCGAACCAGGGATCTTCCCCCCCAGAGATCATGCTCTTACCACTAGGACACAATGAAGCCTATCTAGAGTCATTTACTTATTTTCATGATAGTAAAATACAATATTTTTCATACCAGTTCGAATTTTCCTTGCGTAAAAAAACATCACGAAAGCTTGGCTAGTTTTCCGTATTACTTCAAATGCTGGCCAAATTTTATATGTTTGTAAAGTAAAATTTAGCAGCCCGCAGGAAGAAATGATCAATTTATAGGGATTAAGTATTTTCAATAGTATATTTAAAGCAAATGTGTTTATGCACATACTTTCATGAATTTCATATTTCACTTTAATCCTTGTACGTTGTGCTTGATAACTTCAACAAAATATTTGTAATTCCAACGTATTGTATTTAAATTATTTGAATTTCAACTTTAATTTTTTTAAATCAAAATTGAATCAATGAGATTGAATTACTTAACCGTACGAGTACAAAAAAAGTAAATTTCATTAAACATCAGTATATTTTACATTTATTCCATATATCAAATTCCAAACTTGTTGATCAATTCTATATGGGCCCCATAAGTTCTCAAAATAATAATCCAGTTCTGCTTACGAATTATAGAAACTTTAAACACAATCTAGTTATGGTTGACCCGGTCTAATTAGCCCTCGTGTGCAAAAAATGACCTTTGAGCGACAAACAGTACAGTACTAGTTATGGTTTAAGTAAGAAATGAATAATTCAATAGTTCACATATTCGATTCCTAACTTGAGCGTGGATGGTTACAGTGGTTCAAACTTTGCATGAAGCTGTTAGTGCTAGTATAATGAATTCTTTTGAGGAAAATGTGATCGTTGAACAAGAAATAAATCATAATTTGGTATTTTTCATAATGATATTAGTAAATAGCAATTAATAGCGTATGTATGCATGAGTAGTTGAAGTTATAGTTTATTCAGATTTCCCTCGAATAATTGATGATTTTCTGATAATTATGTATATTTAATTATAAATATTTTATGATAAGTGTTGATTAGTTTATTAAATTGATTTTAAATGTAAAAAAAAATACTTAACGTAATGTAATACCTTAATTTTCATTCAGATCTTAGCTACTTTTTAAATTACCCTTGGTGTAAAAAATGAGTCATAATATGACAAATACATCAAAATCTGACTTGCCTTTTTAAACTGACAACTCTAAATACCAAGGGATAGCACTTGTGAAAGACCAGTTAAAGTTGCTATGGTGTAAATTTAGTTGATGTTTAACCTTTTTCAGAAGGCAATTTTAAAAATAAATAACATTTATTGCAGATAGCACAACTTACATCGAAACAAAGACACTTAGGAGGACTGAAACAGCGCATCCTCTTAGCATGAGATTTTGAGAGCAAGTGCTCTGTGATCGGTTCAAATCTCACTGAGAGAATGTATAAATCGTGCCTACAAAGTGGTCTGATTGGTTCAGTACGTTTCATGAAGTTAATACCATTGGCACAGAAATTTGATAGACAAAATTTTAATTTCACTTCGCACTTTTCAGTTTTATTTCACGAATTCAAGTGTTTTGTAAAAGGTCAAGAGTTTCTCAGAAAAGATGTACTGAGTCACTTCAATTTCTTAGAGAATTCGCGATGAGTCACCGCTTTACAGTGTTCTAAAATTTACACTCCAATGATATTTGATGTAGTTTTTACAATTCTGTTCATCCAATAAGTAACATTACGTAAGAAAATTCAGACGTAAATTTCTTTTAAAAATTAAAAAAAATAAAATGTTTAACGTAACTTTAAATTGAAATGAAATCTTAAATTTTTAATAATGGTTAAATTGGCCTTCGTATGTAAAAAGGGATTAAATTAAATTAACCGAATTCTTATAATTGACAGTTGAGCTGGTACCGAATCGTTAGCCCTTAGGTTATCAGTTCAACAGTTCATGAGTTCGCATATCACACTGAGCATGGATGCTTGTAATGATTAGGATTTACATTTTGTAGCTATAAATCCTAGTATAATTATCCTATGTGTGAAAAAATAAACAATGAGCGACAAACAAGCATCTTATATTTCAATTTTTCTCCATTTAGAGAAGAAAGTTTTCATATACCTATATCGAATATAAAAGTTTTAATAAATATTATTGCACTAGTGTGTGTATATTAATTTTTAATGAAATTCTATAATGGAAAAGTAATAAAATGTGTGTGTGTGCGTGTGTGTGTGAGAGAGAGAGAAATGGATTTTGTCGTGCGCTAAATAACAATTTCCCTTCTATATTGTTTCCCAAATAGTTTTCTGTTGATTTTAGTTTTTATAAAATCTCATTTCTTGTACTTAACTATAAACATAAAGCGAACATTTCAATACATGTATGAAAAAAATATCACTAAAACGTACTTGATTTATCATGAAAATTTTCTGTAATTATTTGCCGATTCCTTTTAAGCATTTTCTTAAATGGTGTCATAACTTTACATAATTAGGATGAATGTGATGATAGTTTATCATATTCATCCTAATTAGGTTATGTGAGTATCTTTCTGAAGAAATCAGCAGTTCCTTTTGTGAGTGACGTTTTCAACTGTTTTATTAGAAATTCGGGATGAATTGTTTGGTAAATGTCAAGAACATTCTTCATTCTTCAATAAACAATGACGAAGATGAATGGATGGTATATTTGTCAATGAATAAAAGATAGTTATCTTAAGATAAGATTTCAATTTTTTAATAGCTCATTCCCTCGTACTTCATCATATTCTTTTTCTCATTTTTTAACTAAATTTTAAATAAACTTTTCAACAATCAACCAAGAATCAGTTTTTAAAATTGACAGTAAATTGCAAATTTTCTTCTGATTTTATCAATTTTTTTTTCATTTATTTGTCATTAAAATGTGCACTAACAACAGGTCAACTATTTCAAACTGTATATAATTTAAAATATTTAAAAACTTCACATTTTTTTAGTTGAAAGTAAAATAAATTCACTTGTTTCCATAGTTCATCTGCAAAGTTCTATCACTCATATTTTTTTTCTTTGTTTTAAGGGTAATCAAAATAATCGATTCAAATGTTTCATCATATCAACAAAACTAAGTTGTAAGAGTTCTAATAATCTAAATAGGTTTCTTTAATCACAGATCTTTTAGTTAACAAGACGATAATTATCTGTAAGTACTAGTTGTTATTTAATTTAAATGTTTGTTTTGTTTCAATATAAAGTGTTTACTGAAATAATAAGTTATATAGCTTTTATTTTACTTTAAGTAATGTTGATCATTTTGTAGTTTACAATACCTTTTTCAATGTATGTATATATATAAATATAAACACACACATTTGCTATTACTTAACACATCTGTCTTAAAATACATACTGCAATGAACGTATAAAAAAAAAGGCTACTGTTATTTAAATTTTTCAATTGAAATATTAATATTACTAATTATTATATGATTGAAATGTTATTGTATATTAATATTGTTTAATATTACATAAAAATATATTTATTTGTTCGAAGATAACATTTTAATGCAAAATGATCAGAATTTATTTCATAACCCATTACAAGTTGGGAATTTTTTAAGTTTACCGGTGTGAAAGTGATAAATATTCAATAATTGAGCATATTTACCAAGTTTATAGTGGTGATTATGAATGATCAGCGGATATTATAAAAATAATTACTAGATTACCTACCTTTATGGTTACACACACACTCATGCATATATATATATATATATATATATATATATATATATATATATATATATATATATATATATATATATATATATATAAAGCAAGATTTGAAGTATCATAAGCAAAAATTGAAAGATGCAAAAATAGATATATAATTGTGAAAAAAGTACAAGAATGGATAAAACACTTATATGTTAAAAGCAATACACATTTAGCGCAAAAGCAGCTAAAATAGAATTACTCAAATATAAATTAATAGCACATTTTATAACATTAATAATCAAATATTAGATGTGTGGATAATTATAATGAAATACTATATGGAGAATAATACATTGAAAATACCAAATGGAGAATAATAATAAAATACTAGATGGAGAACAATACATTGAAAATACGAAATATAGTTAATGTAAAATTTTAATTTATTATTAATAATTATTATTTTAGTTAATTTTGTTAATATAATTTTATATGATAAATAATATTAATAAAAATTTTCAATTATTAAATATTTATTTATTATTAAATAATTATATAATTATTAAAAACATTAATATAAAAATAAAAACTAGTTATGTTGGTACTTCGTTCCATTTTTCTTTATTCTATTTTCATTGAAATTTTAAAATATATATTGAAAATTATTCCAACTGCTTACTATATTTCGTATTTTTTTTGTATGTCATTTCCATCATTTCAATGTATTATTCGCCACCCCTAATATTTGATTATTAATTTTATAAAATGTACTCTATCATATATATATATATATATATATATATATATATATATATATATATATATATATATATATATATATATATATATATATATATATATATATATATATATATATACAAACTTATTTAAACTTCCTAGTTCGTAAACTGAAATCTGCATATATAATTTAAAGTTTTTGAATTGCAGAGAAAAATTCTTGTTGCATTCTTTCGAGTTCTGTTCAAGTGTAAATCAAATACGAAGATTTTTTAGAACATTGACCTTAAAATTACTATTAATAGTAATTCAATTGGTAATTGGGAATTGATAACATCAAATAAAGTTAAAAATAGGATTATATTTTTTTAGTGTGGTCTAGCATTTTTTACACAGCTTATATTATTTCAATAATTATTTGAAAAATGCGTCATTTTAATTTATAAATCGAAAAAAACTATAACTAGTATCAGAATAAGGGGAATTTTTCCGTTTATCAGATCTAGATTAAGTCAAGTCTTCAGTATTAGGCTGAAAAGTCGAAGCAAATAATTGCCAAAGTACATTTACGATTTTCATATTCATTGTAAAATTTCAAGTAAAACTAATTTTATATAAAATTTTACTCGCTCAGGGAATTAAAAATTTGTATTTTTACATAAACTTTTTCGTAAAACAATATAGTTAACAAAGCATTTAGCACTCGATAATAGAAAAGTTGTCATTAAATTTACTAACTGGTTTTATACAATGGCAATAAAACCATAAATGTAAAGAACTAATTAATTCGTTAAGTATCGGTGGAAGTGTAAACTACTCATAAAAGGATCAATCAATTGAATAATTTGAATTCTTTCAATTAAATTGAAATCTATGTCCTTTAGTAAAGCATTCAGTAACATTTTGACTATTTTATAGTTTAAACGTTTTATAAAATCTCTTATGACCCATTATTTTGTATAAAGTTATCTTCTCCATTTTTAATTGTTTTGAGATTTTATCCCAAAAAACATTAAGATTCAAAGGATTTTTTACTGTCATTTAAAGTCACTTTTCATATTCAAAAGTCAGAAATAAAGTTAATTGAGGATATTTATTATACAATCTTGGTCCAAACATTTTACTGAGTCATGCAATTACAAGTTATGATGATTAGGAAGATGTACTTTTAAGAAAATAGAGCAACTATTCAATTAAAAGGAAATATAACTGCTATTTAATTTTTAATCTTACAGAAAATAAATTTTAAGCATTTCGAAAATTCCAAATAATTGATTAAATTTACCAACAGTTGATGCTACAAAAAAGAAATCTTTATAAGTAGAAGTGGTAATAATATTTGTAAAAAACTGAATTTCGAATTAGCCACACACACAATAATTGATGAAATCCATCAGTAGTAGTATCTGTAAAAAAATACCAACAGTATAGTAACTGTAAAAATATAATAGCAGTATAGTATCTGTAAAAAATACCAATAGTATAGTAACTGCAAAAAAAATACCAACAATACAGTAACTGTAAAAAATACCAACAATATAGTAACTGTAAAAGTATACCAACATTATATAGTAACTGAAAAATATACAAATAGTATAGAAACTGTAAAACAATACCAATAGTATAGTAACTGTAGAAAAATACCAACTGTACAATATCTGTAAAAATACCAATAGTATAGTATTGGTAAAAAAAGTAATAGCAGTATAATATCTGTAAGAAAATACGAATAGTGTATAGTAATTGTAAAAAAGTGTCTGTAGTGTAATAACTGTAAAAAGCGAGTGAATTGCGAACCAATCTACGAAATTTTAAGATTCATATTTACAATTACTAATTATTTTAAGAAGTATTAACTGCAAGTCACGCTTACTTACACAAACTGGTAAATTATGAAACTAATCAAATACATCCCTCACAAATTTATAGATTACAATAACCTTCAGAGGTTATCCACCTGTGTTCGTCACTTCTCCCCCATTTGAAATAACGAGCCACTTACGGATTATCTGCTGACATCTGATGATAAATGGATTCAATACACCAGTCACATGTGTTCTCATCACTGATTGTCACGAAAATATGTGATTCGCGAAGACTTCACGCAGTTCCGAGAAGCTAGTTCTGCGTATGGGGGGTGGAGTACAGACTGTCATTGTCACCATCAATTCATTCTCAATGCCCAAAAGAGCAAATTTATTCAGATAGAAAACAGGAAGATCCTTACAAAACCACTTTTAAATTTGAGTTTTCCTTCTATGTCAAATATTAGTTACAATTACGAATACGTATTCGAAATCAACATAAGAACAACAATTTAATAAATGGAAGGGCAACAGTAAAATGTACAGAAATTCAAGAAAAGATTATGAATAAAAAAATTCATTAATAAGTTATTTAAGATTTACATTATTTGTAAAGACATTCGAAACTTTATGCAAATGGCAGGAATACGATATCCTGGAGGGTAAAAATGTGATTCACGTGACCAGCAGGTAACAAGTACAACACTCTGCTAGTCAAAGACATCAAAGAAAACCTTTACACTTTAATATCTTGCACTTTGATTTATCTTATATCAATTGGGTGAACTGATTTAAAAACGTTTAAACTAATTTATCGCCATCTTGTTTCTGATATATTGCTTGCAATATTTGTTGAAGTATTTAAAACCGATCAAAATTAATATAAAAGTAATTTTTTTTAAAAAACATGGTGAAGCAGAGTTATTTATAAAAGCATTAACTAAGCCTCAAAAAATTAGGTTTTAGAAGAAATAGATGAGCCTAAGATATTCTTCGGCTTCGTATTCATCATATGAAATATCATAATCTTAATTAATATCATTTTGGCCTGTAAATGTTTACAAAACGTGTTTAACAATGAAAACTACAAAAATAACATATGGTTTATAATATTAAGCTACAATAAAAAAGTTTCAAGTCCAAACATATATTTCTTAAATCAGTTTCGGTATTAAGTCAGTGCGAACGCTGTTTTTAAGTTGATATTTAATATAAATCAGAGATTTAACTTCATTAATTATATATATAATTTAAAATACACAGTGCGATTGAGGTATTAAAGTTCTCTGGGGTCCAATTTTCTTCCACTGTTTAAGAAGGAAGATTATTCTACCAGCTCGACATCGCTTCTTGATGATGGCTCAAAATCACAGGATTTTTGCCAGTGCTTATCAGCTTTGGTTGGCAGAAATAGGCATCTGAAAACATGTCATAATAATCTAACCGAATTTGGCAAATCACTTTACCGTAATTTAGATAATTAAGATCTTGTGTTATCTGATATAAATGAATTTAATTCCTAACATACATTAATGACTTTGATTTTATAACTAGCAGCTTTTGTTGATGATAGACTGTTACAGAACTGAACACATCTTTTTACAGCCAATTGTCAGAAAAATTAATTTATCGATTTCTGATATCATTTTCATGCCTTTTTTATTTCTTCTAGCTTATGTTACAAATTGGACTAGTTATAGTTATGATTTGAGAAAAATTATTTTGCGTATTAATAAAATAAATTTCTAAAATTGTATCAAATCATAAATTTGTTAATGCAAAATTTTATTAAGTTTTCACCTTTATAGTTACTAATATGAAATACGAGTTTCTTTTAAAACAAATTAAGTTTTGAAGAATGAAATAAACTTTGAAGAACTAATTAAGCTTTGAAGAATGATAACTAAATATTTTTTTAGTCATTTCATAATTTAGCCAATTTTGGAATTTTCACGCTAGCGGAATATTGAAACAAGAAAACATTTTAATATTTTAAATAAAAAAAATTTATTTGTTCATCTCTTTTGTGAAGGATAACAGCAATATACCCTTTTCTTATAAAAGGATTCGATCAATTAAAATTCGATGCCAAAGATTCGTCACCTAAAACAATTTGAATTAATTTACCTTTTGAAAACGTGCAATATTTCATTCAGCAAGTGATACTTTTTTCTAATCGTAATAAATCGATTGGAAATATTAATCATGATAATCGATAATTATACATAAATCGATTGGAAATATTTAAATTATATTATCGAATAATCTGATGCTAAATTCTTTCAACTTCTTTAATCGTCTGTAGCACTATTTGTTAATTTTACTTATTCTAAATATCCTAATAATTTTTATTAAAATTGTATATATATAGGTTTTATTTAATTCTTTATATAAAATGTTCTCATATTTATTGTATTCAGAAGATATACTGTTATGTAACTTCACGAGAAGAAAACTGCTATTTTCTTTCAGTTAATTGTAATTCTACAATAATAGACATTGTAGAATAGCTGCAGTTGATCAATATGTAGTTATTAAATGTTAAGTAGCCAAAAGAGGGGTGGCTACTGTTTCGCTAATTAACTGAGAAATAAGGATTACGCATTGATTGACTGCAATACGATTGTGATGAATATTATTTTAATCATATTATGTTTCATAGTGCTTACATGCTCCACTAGTGGAGAAATGGTTGTATGTGTACTAAAATTAAATAATCGTTGCTAAATTGATGTTGTAAGAGCGCGCCAGTCAGAGAGACAAGCGGAAGCGGAAGCGAGGAGGAGAAGGAAGGGAGAATTGGTATGAGAAGGGGTAGCGAGACTCCCAGACTCTCGGACAAGAGGAATATATGCTTTGCAAAATATATATATATGTATCTATAATTTATGTTTTATTATTTAATGTTTGTGTATGTTAATATTAAATAAATGGGACTTCAGAAATCTTGTTCATTTTAACATCACCATAGAAGGTTGCAGCTCTGAAACATAGTGATGAATCACGCCGCGTTATGTTACAGATGGAATATAATTTTTTTACTTCTAATGGCAAATTAGAAGACAACTGTAGTCTTAATAACAAAAAAGTAAAAGTACAACAAAAGTGACAGGAACTCTCAGGTAACAAAATTGAAACCACAGTAAATCTATAAATCGTTCATCTTGTTCTGAGCTCTCCTGTCCCGTCCCACAAGATTTCAGTGCAAGGCAATGACTTACATGATTCCTGTCCATTTCTTCTCGTATGCTGCACAGTTGGAAAAGAGAACTTTGATGTTTTGGCGTGTTCCTTGTTTACGCCCAAACCTTATACGCTTGTCGTCTGGCTCCAGATCAAATCTTGACTCATCAGTATACATGGCATTGCCTCAGTCAGACCCAGTACAATTGACATGTGGACACCATTTTAATCGTGCCTCTCTTGATTGGACGGATAGACAAACACAAACTCGAGGTACCAGGGTGTACAGTCCACTCATATGTAATCTTTGGAGCTGCAGATATCACCTTACCAATGCAAGCTGTAATCATAGATGTCCCACTTGTGGAGGTCTCTCTGCGATTCCGCGCTTGGATAAAATCGCAATATACCAATCTTCTACGGGGTTTGTAACCCTTGGGCGACCGGCGACTATATTTTTTATAAAATATTGATATATAGATATTTAGAGAGATAATTGCGACCAGTAACGAGGCGAAAATGACAACAGGTCTCCCCTTTGGTTAAAGTAGAATATTTGCGATTTCATCAACCCATTTCTTGTTTTTGTTTGCCTCTTTTATGTTTTTCCAAGAATTTTCTTCAAAACATTTTTAAAGTAACCATTTGACAGTATGGAAAGGAATTGGTTTATCTGCTATTTGTAACATTTTGGTTGCTTTCTTTTCCAGGGAATCAACTGTTCTATTTCTTGGAGTCCGGAGACAACTGGTACTACTAGTATGAAGCCTCTTTATGCTTTTCATTGAAATGATTGGGAGCAGAGGAATCTTTAAAACATCCATTGACACTAGAGCTTCAGGTGAAGCAATGGTCAGGAACGCAGTCCTTGAATCTGACAATATAACAGCGATGGAAAAATTTTCAAATTATATGTTTTTGATCTAATATATTATTTAGCTCTAAAGTTAATTTATATCAAAGAAATAAAAAGTTTTAAAGCATCACTAGGTTATTGATCTTTCTGTACAAGGATTAATTATGTTCCATGGAACTTTTGCCAAATTAATTTATACTATCTTCGATCAATGATTTCATCTATAGTCATATAAGCATACGTAATTAACAAAGGCTTGGTTTTATGAATTTGTAATTCAGTATTTCTGGATAATTAATATTAGGTTGAAGATGTCCAATATTATTCCTTCCTGTTTCTTAAAAAAAGCAATCAATTTGATTAAGGATCAATTTACTGATTCAGATTACCAGTCATATAAATAAAGGAATTAAAGTTAAATTTATAATCTAATATTTCAAGATAATTAATATTAGATTGAAGAAAAGAATCCAATCTTATTCTTTTCTATTGTTTGGGATAGAACAATCAAATTTATTAAAGCTAAGATTTAGGTGGTCAATCAGATAAGTTTAAAAATTAAAAAAATTTTTTAATCTATAGTTTTTCTTAACTTAAAAAATTTTTAATCTATAGTTTAGATAATTTGTATTACATTTTAGGAATTAAAGTCCAAGCTCATTTTTACCATTTCTTGTAAAAGAGCAATCAAGTTGATAAAGATTCAAAATACAGCTTTAAAGAGAATATCAGGTAAATTAATGAATTAAAAATTGTTTTTATAGAACAATCTTAATAAATTAATAGTAATAGATTTTGAAGATAAATTTACTTGGTTTTTCAACATTTCTTAGAAATGTTGGTTCTTAACCAACATATAATCAAACTGATGAAGACGCAATTTACTATTTCAGATGACCATTTAAGAATTATTAATGCATTAAAAGTAAACGACTTATCTAGATAGTTGATATATTTTGAAGAAATATCAATTTTATTTCTTTTCATTTTTAAGTAGATGGTTATCAAGTTGGTAAAGAATTAACTGATTATAAAAAGCCATGAGATAAATTAAGACGTGTTAAAAATAGTTTCTAAATGCGACTTTTCTGTAATTAACAATAAATTTCGATTCCAACTTTGTTCTTTCTTATTTCTTGGAGAAAGGCAATTGAAATGAACAACAGTATCTGGGATGATTCTGTATTTTCATATCTGATTCTTCAATAACTTTCAAACACTCTAAAACTAAGACATTGTATTTAGATTTTTACAAAATGATGCATTTTCGTCATATAAAAAACTTAGTTGCACAGAGTTTTCTCTTCAACCATTTTTTAGCAATAAATTTTTGTCGTCAAATTTTTTTCTGACCCATCTGTGAGCCCTGGCTCGTTTCTTGAAGATTTAAATATTTTTTTCTACTCAAAAGGCTTGAAAATTAAATGCAATTCATAGTTTTAATTTGTGAAACTTGCGAAGTTAAAAACTTGTGAAACTAAGATAGAGGATATACTCATTCATTAAATTATATTTTGATATAACATGTTGATAGTATGTTTTTGATATTTACTAGACAATGAAATATAATGTTGTTGTTAATATCACCCATTGGATTTAATTCAATATTGTTTAAAAAGTAATTATTGAGATAGCATTTTTCTCCGTTCAAACTATTGCTAAAAATACTACGCGGCTGTAGACATACAAGTTGGCTGAAAAGAATAAACATTAGTTCATGTGGTTGTAGTTGAAATACAGTCAACCCTCCTATAACGCGGTAAGTGGGAACCGAGTAATATGGAAACCACGCTATAAGAAACTCGGATTTAACCGTACAAACCAGGCTAATTCGTAGCGCGTTGTATGGAAACCACGCTGTAAAAAACTCAGAATTAGAACAAATCACATCATTTCGTACCGCGTTATATGAAGACCAATAAATATAAAGGAAAATATAAATTTTAATTATTTTTATTGAATTGAAGAGTTCATATATGGAAATGATAAAAAAAATGAAACAAAAACTAAACTAAAAAACTATTCTCCAACAAAAAAAAGAAAGACTTTTGTAAAATTATGTTATCCTTCAACACTCATACTTGCTGTCAGATATAAGTCGCCTAACTCGCCTTGTTTTAATGGGCAAAATGTCTTCCTCACTTGATTCATCTTCACATTGGTTTTCGATTGTAGCTTTTTTCTTAACTCCACTAAAACCTCTCTCTATGGGGAATTAAGCAATTTTTTTTAAACTCTCTTTTAAACTTTGCGCTGCGCACCGTTGCATGATCAGTTTGAATGAAATGAATGAAATCATCTCCGAGTACCAGTTCTCTTACATCCTGATGGTTTACTGCAAATTCTTCATCGCTTAAATGAGAAGCAATGTTTACTATTTCTGTAACTGAGAGTAAGATTGTCGAATCATTTTGTATTCCTTGAACAATTTGAGGTAAAAGAGGTTTCCAACACGCATTAAGCGTTGATGGTGTAATTTCCCCGCAAGCTAATGACGCGGTTCTAATACAATGTTTTTATATTATTTTTTTCCATTTTTTTACAATTACAGTATTGTCCAATTATAAACTACAAACTAAGCAGCAAAAGCTAAGCGAATGCAGGCAAAATTTTAGAAAGAATTGGTCACCAACGAGACGTACTGTGAAAGAGCTCTGAGACGACTGAAACTAATGCCGTAAACGGCTAGGAGATAAAAGCTTGAATGTTTATATAAGCATATCTAGTTAAAATCATTCAATGGATGCACGGAAAGAACTGATGGGACGCTGTTGAACGGAAATCGCGCTGTAAGAGTATCGCGTTATAGTAGGGCTGTCGCAATTTCATCTCCGCGTTATATGGAAACCGTGTTCTGAAGAGTACCGTGGACTGTATATAAATTATAGGAGGGTATAGGAGGGTTGACTGTATATAAATTATAAAACCTCAAAAAGTTTACATGTACTATATAAGCCTGTCTTATCTTTTCATCGTTTCTAGTCGATTAAGCTCAAAAATTGACATAAGTTCATTAAGACAAAAAAAAAAAAAAAAACAGTTTTTAGCTACCTATGTATATTTTATTTTATTTTATTTTAGTCTTATGTGACCTACTGAAATATATTTGCTTTATAATGTTTTAAATAGCTATGTGAATTTAGTCCATTAAATTAAAATCTCTTCCGTTTAATTTAGCAATTGCCACCTTTCTATTAGAAACTTACACTACACTTCATTTAAATCACTCTACAAAGGTGCAAATATAATGAATATCCAGTTGGTTAGGAATTCATTATTATTTTTAAAATCATTCTGACGAACACACAATCATTTTGTCTTATCATTGATAGCCAATCCTTAAACATGGTTTTCAAATATTTTCTTAAGATTAGTAATTATCTACGGTTGTATTTATAATCTGACTAATTTGAGGCTGAGCTAGTAGCTGAATGGCTAACCATCTGTATTTCAATTCAACAGTTCGTAAGTTTAACTCCTACATCATGTACGGATGTTACTAATTATATGAAATCTACCTTAAATTTTTATTCTCAATTGAATTAACTCTATGTGTTGTGGAGGCGTCATGGCTTGTTCAGGTATCTCTTTGGGGTATCGAATCGATCTACACATTAACAAACGGAATTACTTAATAACTGTAAGGTATTAGATTTTAATCCTAGATCTCATAATTGTTGTTGCACCAGCATGCCTCCTTGTTCGTAGACCTAGGTCTCTACCAATTAGTGGAAATAATCGAGTGGGAGTCTTTGTAATTTAGAAGCAGGGATCGAGCAGAAAACCCCTGAATACTTGATCTACCACTCTCAGAGGTATCATTTTACTGGGAGGACATTGCGCTACTATATATTTAACGCGCTTATTACATATTTAGTGACCCCACTGGGTTTACATTTAAGTCAGGATTCTTATTCACTACCTTCGAATTACAAGAACGGTCCTTTAACCAGTTAGGCTAAAGTGGCCTTGGACGCCATTTTAAAAAGTGTAAACAATTACAGCTTGTCATGTTTACGTTTTAATTGATAATAATTATCTGTGCTTTTTCAGCTTTTATCATTGAAGGTCACCCAGAAGGAAAAAGGATTTCACATATAAGACTGCCAGTATAATAACTCTATCAGAGCCTCACGTCTGATCTATCTATGTATGTGTTTTTAACTCTCATCTGCTTCGAAGATGATAAAATTACTCTACAAGAAAATGAATTAATTGATTCTAAGTAGAAAGCATGCTTAAACGTAAGTTTCTACACATACGCGATGAATTCTCATTCATATCATTAATATAGCATTTCACACATATTTATTTCATTTTATTTTTCACTATAATAGTAATTTTTCATTCATATTTTTTTCATTTTATGAATAACAGTAGTTGTGGTTTTTCAAATCAATCAAAGCAGTACAGTTCGATGCTTCTACTTTTTGCCGCTCTGGCTTAACTTTTGAAAATGAAAGGAAATATTTATAAATGAAAATACACTGTGCCTAAAATTAACAGAGACGAATGCGACTAAATAACATACTAAAAATTTCGAACTTGAAATATGATAAATTTTATTATTCCAAAAAATTTATCTTTGTATTTTAAACCAACCCTTCAATCTTAAGTATTTTTTCCCTAATTTTTCCAATATATATATATATATATATATATATATATATATATATATATATATATATATATATATATATATATATATATATATATTTACAATAAATTGTATTTAAATAATAAAATTTGCATTCTAACATTATCAATTAAAAATATTTTATAAATTATTTTAAACGAAACAATTTTGAATGGAATTTTACTCAAAGCTCCGTACCTCCAAACATTTCGTTAAACAAAATTATCCTAGGAAGAGACTATTTTTGAATACATCATAGATGCATGGGTAACCCCTCCCTCTGTAAAAACAGTTACATAAATAACTTGCAAAAGTGTACGTGAACAGCAGTGTTTTATTCTGATACTTCCTCCTTCGGCAGATCTCTTATCCAAAAGACAAAAGCGCTGTAAATGATTCACTTAACCAAATCAAGTGTATCAAACAATTACGCGTACCGCTGCTTAGCAACAAACAAAAGAAACAACATCGTTATTTCATCATCTGTATATACATACTTCAAACCAAAATGCTATCAATCACTTTTTAATGAAGGTTTTCCAAAATTAATGAATTATACTTTTTATAACTTTCATTGGATACTTTTAAAAAAACTACATTTTCACTTAATTTACAAAAATTATCTTACTTATTATATGAGGAAATCTCTGGTTTTTTAACTGAAATATTAATTCTTATTTCATCTGTATAGATAAAGAAATTTGGTACTTTTCAAAAATTTTTCCTTCATGGGTGAATTTGAATTATCATTTATTTTGGCTTGTAAGATCGATTATTTTCCACAATTAGTATAGGAAAAGTCGTTTAACCTCTATGGTGGTTATGACCCTCGGGTCGCAACAAGGGGGCTCGGGTTCGAATCCCGAAAAAGGCTTATATGTAAAACTGGGGAAGAATTCGGACTTTCACCCTGTAATAGATCCCCATTTTAAAAAAAAAAAAAAAGCACACCCCCTTGTTTTTCTCTGGAGTCATCGTCCTCATCAATAAATATTCTCTATTTCTGCTTCTTGTTTGCACTTTCTCATGTACACCAAATAGAAGCACACTACGACAAAAAAAAAAAAAAAAAAAAAAAAAAAATTGGAAAAAACAATTTATTAAAGAATATTTACAAGACGGTACTTATTAAAATAATGTAATGCAAGTAAATTCAAATATCATCTCAGTCGCCTTTTATTTTGAAGTATTTATTACATGATACTTTCTCCTCATAAACTTGTTAAGAAGCAATAAAATTTTCTTTCATAACTTCTTCATTTTAAATACCATGTGAGTAGCCTTCACATAAGGTTTGCTGTCTTTCAAGATTTAAAAAGTTGTCAGGAATTAAGTCCTGTAACGTTTATTTCTATGACAACACAGAGAAGAAAAACAAATTTCTGAGAAGAGCTACATCCCATATTTTGAAAGACTGAGATACATAGCACGTTTCGGTATATTCGAAAATGTTCTGGAAACCCTCGGAAGGTAGAAAGTCTAAATAACATCCTTTTTCCCTCTCAAGGAAAATGAGATTGATACTATCAATAAAGTACAGTTCAACGGCAGTGCTGTATTTGATACAGTACTGCCACGCATCTGTACTTTCCATTGTAATCCAACGAACAAATGCTGCAAAATCGAAGATGCCAAATTTTGAATATTTTTAGCGTTTGAAAAACATTGCCAAGTTGACGTATTGTGACATATGCGATGGCGTAAATACTAGGGTTGCCAAAATAGAATTATCTACATTATTCTTATAGGTTTCCATATCTATGACGTAAGAGAAACCGGGTTGCCAGATAAAATCCTCCAAAATATCACCAAATTCAGAATTTGGTATCCTGCGTCATACGGCATATGTGCTATAGTCCAAATTCAGTATATTTGTTTTACGAAGGTTATAAAATTGTTTTGCAGTTTTTTATGTATTTTTTATTATTAGTTGAGAGATAAACGTTTATTAGCTTATTAGCAAGAACTTACTCCAAATCTGTGAAACTGATAGAACTCAAAAGTATTATTAATAAACGCAAAATTTCTTTGTTTTAAAATTTATAAAGCAGGTAGATATTTTAAATGACAGCAAGAATCCAAGCAATGAAACAAAAATAGTTGGAGAAAATAAATTTAAATAATACGTGTTACAAATTAACATTGTCAATTCATATTCATAAACGTCATCCCATTATCATTTGCTCGATCTCCAGGAATCGAATCATAAACCTTTGATTGACAAACCAAATGAAGCGAACTCTTAATTTTTAAGTTTTTACAAAAATAGGAAGCACCTCTTATTGAATTGTTTAGTTTAAAACAATAGTAATATTAAGTTTTAATATTTTTATAATACATCAAATGAAGCTGAAAAGCTGGCAGCGTAATGATTAGAGTAATTGTCTTCGATTTATGAGTGCGCAAGTTTGATACACATTTTGACCTTGGATGCTTTCATTGATTTGGAACCTGTTTTAAGCTATAGATCTCTGACTATCTGGGCATATATATATATATATATATATATATATATATATATATATATATATATATATAACTTGAATGACAAACAAACTATAACTTATATACTTAATGATATTAGTTTCTATCTAAATCATTTAGTGGCTTTAACACTGATTTAATTCAAAAGTGCATGTAAACGTATATAAGCTGATATCACAAACCTGAAAACAACACACTTTCTTTTTAGAGATCAGATGCTTGCGTTTATCGATTGTTCTTTATCTCAAACTATGATATAATTTCTGTTCGAAAATGAAAGAGAAAGTAATATATTTCTTGTTCTAAAAACGATATGCCACAAGCTCATGAGCTGAATATACGTGTAAATAAATATCACTATATTATAGCAATTAGAAATGGAAATAGGATAATGTGAATGACATCCTCTAACTAATACGAAATAGTCAAAATTTATGTACCCTCAATAGAACAGGTTTTTAATATTTAAATTTCCATTAGTAATTAATAAGTTTATTAAAGAGAATCTAAAATAAATAATTTGATAATGAGAGCATATATATATATACACATATATATGTGTACTCTCATTATCAAATCATTTATTTTCATCATTATATATATATATATATATATATATATATATATATATATATATATATATATATATATATATATATATATATATGCTCTCATTATCAAATCATTTATTTTAGATTCTCTTTAATAAAGAATAGAACTCTTATTCACACACAGTTTTTTTATTTCTTATTTGTTTTAATTTCATTTCAGTTTTTATTAAAAATACGTTTATTCCCTAGTTAGAGAAGCAAACTTTACTTAACTACAAAAATTTTAATATTATTTTCATTTTACATTCAAAGGTTTTCGATTCGCTTCATTTACACCAGTCTTTCTTTTGCTCGCTTTTTTCTGCTCCCTTATGTTACCATCTGCATTATAAATCTGCTGGTATTTAAGCAGGTGCATCGGACACCAAGATACCCGTGTCTTCATAAAATGATTAACTTATAAAAGAGGAATAATCCTCTTTCCTTTATAGCTTTGTGGAGAGAGAAAGAGACGACTGGCGTAAATTATTCCCTTTTTCTTTTGTAGATTATGCAAAGGTTGCACGTAATTATTTTTGGTGAAATGAAAGTTCCTCCATTGCTTTAAAATCCAATTAAAATATTTCATCGTAATTTTTTTAAAATATTCTGAATTTTAACTAAGTATATTTACTGAAATGCATCTAAGTTATAATACTTTTTTTTTATATTTTAAATTAGATACATTGTATTTAAAATATAATTAAGAAGAATTCATATTTTTAAATATAAAATATTTGATAAGATATAATTATGTTTTAATTATATTGGTTAGATAAATACTAAACAAGAATTTTTTAATGTTTCTAAAGAGAATGAAATTTTAATTTACAATTTTTGTCTATACAAAGAGAGACTATATTAGGGTTTAATTATATAAGTCAAAAATTGCATACCAAAACATTATGTTAATTTTTAAACGATGAATATAAATTTTTGAATCAGATTATTTTTTTTAATTTGATGAATAAAATATATGCCACTGAAATGTATCTAAGTTGTAATATTTTTTCTATTTTAATTTAGATATATTATTCAAAATATAACTAATATATAAGATATGCTACATTTTTTAATATAAAATATTTATATTTTAACTATTTATATAAGTTAAATAAATATTAAACAAGAATTTTACATTTTTGCAGAAAAGGAAACTTTAATTTACATTTTTTGTTTATTTATTGAGAGATTATAACACGGATAATAAATAACAATATATAAGAAACAAATTGATTAACAAATCATTATTTTAATTGTCAGATGATGAATATAATTTTATGAATAAAAAATGTAAATGACTGATTTAAAAACAAAGACATGCATTTCCATAAATAAAACAATTTATAGTTCGGCGAATAAAAGTTTTCTTGATTTACTGTTTTAATACAACACGATACACACACATAAAAATACACTCATACACATATAGATACTAACATACACAACGGTGCAGGTGAAACCCGAACTGAATCTTTTGGTTAACAGAGTTGGAATACTCGCCCATCACCAAAGTGCCTCGAAATTTTGAACCACAGTCAGGTGACGAGGTCACAACTGAGTTGGCACCTACCAGCGGAAGCACTTAGGACATCGCATATCAATTCACGGAGCTCCTGCAACCCAGTGAGGGAAAGTAGGTGGTCACCCTCCAAAATGACTGCCAGCGCCAAATGATGCTTTACTTTGTTGAATTAAACGAGGAGCGGCGTGAAACTGCAGAGCCACTGGAACTCAGATAAGAGAAATTCGTAATACAAATTTTTCTCATTCTTGAAACATTGAATAATTGTTCAAAAACTTAAGGAAACTCGTAAAATATTTTGCTGATTTACAAAACGAATACAATGCCAAAAAATAGATCGTCATTCGTTGTTGTTTCCAATCCCGGTGATCAGCAAAGCTACATCAGGTCCATGAATCCATTCACCCTAAAAAATGCCAAGCACCAGAAGGGGATCCCGAATCAGATCGTGCTAGTTAAGCCCCAAACAAGAAAAAATTTGGTCAGAAGAGGCTTTAGTGCAATTCTCAAAATATCTGCTACCACCTACGAAAGTCATTGAATGCAGAGGGCCGCTAAGAAAACGTGCAAGTGCAGTTTGATGGCATCTTCTGAAGCCCTGAGCCAAGGAAACACCAGGACACCTTACTTTGTACCAAGGAGATCGTCATTCTAAATTATTTATCAACAAAAATTCCAAGAAAGGGTAGTTATGAACTCGGAGAAAAAATTTAAACCATTTGTCTTCTGAATGAACTTGTCAGATAAAAAAATTGACCAGAAGGAAAACATACTGCAACCAAATTTTAATTCTATATCCCCTCCCCCCATTTGTCTTAAAATACGAATATTCATGGTTGCTACTGGAACTTGATATATAATCATTTGGATAGGAATGCTCTCATATTAATAAATCAAATTTCTACCAAAACAGGTACATGGCTTTTAGCTGAACACTTGGCAAACACATGCATTGATATGAAAATATTTTATGATGAAATGCAAAATTATCTGAAAAAACTCCGTTTTTACTGTTATTTTAAATATCTTTAACAATTTATTCTGTATTATATGTGTTTGATTCCGAAATTGGAATCGTAGCCCCAAGCTGTTGAACAAAAGGCCAAAACACTGACTGCTCTGCTGCCATTTGGGCTTTTATTCTCAAGATTAGTTTTATGAGGTAATACATAATACAGCATATAATACAGAATAAATTGTTAAAGATATTTAAAATAACAGTAAAAACAGAGTTTTTTTCAGATAATTTTGCATTTCATCATAAAATATTTTCATATCAATGCATGTGTTTGCCAAGTGAGGAAAATTACCGTTCTTGAATCTGAAAGGTTGCGAGTTTGATGTCTGTTCCCAGAGAAAATCATTGCGTAAATAGCCTAATCTCATTTAAAAAAAGCTCCATAGAATCTACTATCTCTCTATTTGAGTGGCGAGAAGAGGATGCTAACTCAGGTGTCGATTCCGCCACTGATCATAATTCAAAATATAAAGTAGTTAGTTGCGATTAGTTTCTTCGATTGAGAAAAACAACCGCACAAAAATGTAATGCAAAAATATAGCTTACTAATATATTAATATAATATAATCTATATAATACATAAATTTTACTTACTTACATACATAAATTTTACTTGTCAGTTTAGCAAATCTTTTAAAATGAAAAAACTTAATGAGCGGTTATTAAATTATTTAATTTTAGTTTTCGTTATTTCGCTGAAAATAAACTTTTAAATTCGATAAAAACTAAGATTTATTTTACTTCTATTTCTGTTAAACTTCACTATTTCTGTTAGATTCTGTGGTAAAAAAATCCACTAGAAAAAATAAGCTGGAAATGTTCTTTTTTTTTATTTATATATTTCCGAAAAAAGAGTTTATAAAACACATCGAGTATTATTAATCTCTTTTCGGCTTGCTTCTTTTTTTTTGTTTTTTTTTTTTTTTTGTTTCTATTTTGATGTGGATATAATAACATAATTCGCATTTCATTCTGTAGGAATATTTTTATTTTTAAACAGATAAAAGAGGTTTTTCTGAGAAAAATCTTCTTGTTTGCCATTTTAAATTCTAAAAAAAACTTATTAAACACTAAAAATGATTTCTATACAATTAAGTAAAATGACTTGGAAGTTTTTGAAGATGAAAAATAATGTTTAGGAATTTTAAGCTGGGGGTCTTATTTTAATAAATTAACTAAACATCCGAATAAATGTTTCTTATTAAATAGCAAAGAAATAAAATCAAGTATATAAACATAAAATAATAAAAAAATTCAAATTATTTCTTTTATCATTAAAAATTTTAATAAAAATATTACTTTTAATAATAAAGTAAAAAGTTCTAAATTGTTTTAATGTTGTATTATTTTTCAGACAAAACCACTGTAAAAGTGTTATTACAGTACGTCCCTGGCTTTCTATTTCCGAAGCCGTTATGTCGAACTGGTAGCCGAATGGGTAACGCTCTTGCAGTTCATGGGTTCGAATCCCATCTTAGGTATGCTTGTAATGGTTCGGAATCGACTTTAAACCGTAAGTCCAAGTCCTCGTGTGTAAAACATGACCTGTAAGTAACAAACAAACATCCTAACCTCTAAACGTAACCCACCGAATAAATAGAATTTTGAACAAGTTCAAGTGACGAGGTCAATACCCGAACCAGAACATTCCTCTTCATGTCATTACAATTGAGCAACTTTAGATCCTACAAAATTTCTAACATGATCTTATCAAAATAAATGTTTTAGGTCGGGTTTAGAACTGAACTTCTTGACCTTAAAAACAATGTTTTTTTTTTTTCCAGGTTTTCGCGGCATCACTGAAATATGGTTTTGAATTTTCTTTCACTTTCCTCTTATTTAAAAATGCTTTTCTTGAATATTATAATAAGAGATCCGTATCGTGAAAGATTTGGTGCCAGTCTTATGATTAAAATGTGTTATTGCATAATACCCGGCCAATAGATTTCCCCCTTTCAGCACTACAAGAGGACGGAAGTGATGGCACCTTATATAGTGGGGCGCTCAATGGATGTGCTAAGCCTACCCTAGAGAATGGGTCTTCGTATTTTAGAAGCAAGAACCAATCAGAAGACCCGAAGTCTTGGTCTGCCACATCCAGATATATCATATCACATGGAAGAGATTGCGTCCAGGATATATTTAACGTGCCTCAACAGCCATTAGCGAACACGAAGGATCTTCGGTTGTGTCGGAATTCAAACTCACTGCCTTCCCAGAACAGACAACCTAACTGACCAAGCCATCAAAGCCATATGATTAAATTGTAACACATTCGGTTTTAACTTAGCCTATTCTAAAACAAGATAAAGGACCATTATATGGCTCAGATGCAGTGTAATCCAGGATGCCAAATTCTGCGTTTGGTGATTTTTTTGTGGATTTTCTTATGTATTTAGCAACCTGGTTTTCATTACATCATAGATATGAAGACCTATAAAAATTATGCTGAAAATTCTATTTTGGCAACCCTAAAATTTACATTTCATCGCCAAAAAAAAAAATCACGATTTGGAATACTGGATTATACTTCATCTGTGTGTGTGTGTGCCCATTATATTAATAAAATACACTATATATCAATCATTACGTATATAAGTAATTATATCCAGTGACATATATTTGCATTTCTGTGACTAAAAATATGTTTATCCTGTGATACTACTCTGATAAACGAAGGCCGTATAACTGAGCTTTTACTTTAGCACTACTAGGCATGATTGAAACTTATAAAATAGTGTGCCTTAATAATATAATAGAAACTACAGCATGGAATTAAAGAAATGTCTTTTTCAACTAGTTCTCAAGAAATAGGACTTAAATTATAAAAACGAAGACTACATTAAGATTGAATTTGCAGCATATTCTCGAAGAGAGGGATAGATAAAATTAGAAAACAATGAAGATTATTATTACACAAAAGAAGCATCGGTGTGGATGGAAACGTATCTCAGTAAAAACGAGAGAATGCTTTAACAAAATTATGAAACAAATAGAAAAACTATCAGCATAAGCATTAGAAATTATCAATAAAGAAACTAATATAGTTTTGCGTTAGATTCTACTGATAACAAACACGAAACGAAAAAGTTACAGTACAAAATAAGAAAAAACAAGAAAGATAAAAAAACAAAATCTTCATATGCAGATATTATTGAATATATTCATGGGATTGCTTATATTTATTCTCACCTATCGTTCCATTCCATTTCACACAATTTTATCATAAAACATTTTTTTATTGATGCTGACATCCCCTGGTTGGTTATGGATTCGTTTTCGTTATCGAAGAGTTGTGAGTTCGAATCCCGATCCAATGGAAAATTCTTAGTATTCACTAATGCTGGCTAGAACACATGAAATATGTCATGACCACAATGCCTTCCATGTCAAATGATAACTCTGGGGTGCTAGGGTATGTCTGACGCATCTTTTACTTGATCCTTGCTTTACGAAGATCCTCTTTCGGGGCTACGATTGCATATCTACTACGTGCCCCACTATACAAAATGCCCTCACTTCCGCTTCTTATAGTGCCAAAAGTTAGAAATCTTAGTAACTGGGCATTATATAACAATATAACTGTATAATAGCTCAATTCTCAATAGGCTCTTATATAAAGGGATACGAAGTTGTAAATTGAGGAGTATTCAAATTATAGAAAAATTCTGCTCTCAGGGCTAGCTATAAAAAATAATAAGAAAAAATGTAAAATGATGGATTACGGAAAAATAGCTGTAACGAAAAATATGCAATTAATTTGATTTCAATTTTTTTTTTTGTTGTTAACTATGATTAATTTTTAAATGAGACTGGCAAATTGTTGCATGCATTCAACTATTACAGAAGGCTAGTTATAAAGAGAAGTTACCTAACTTCAAGAGAAAATGTCATGAATTCACGATTTACATTGCTTGACTACAAAGAAAAGATGATGCATTCACAACTGTGCAAATAATCTGGAAATAATACAATTTTTGTTGGATGAAAATAGTTAAAAAATATTTACGTGAAAACTTCGAAATAGCGTAACGTGCATACAGAATAAAAACTATAAAAAGTGATAGGCTTTGAGTATAGAAAGCAAATAAACTTCATTGTCGTTTCCATAAAAGTTATTTTTCTAGGTACTTTCATTTTCCCATTCAGTAGGAAATTCGTAACTAAATCAATTTTTAACTCTGAAACACAAATTCTTCCTTTTGAATGTCTATGAATTACCTTCAATAGGAAATTGCTTAACAAAAATGCAATATTTTTTCTCAGGAATGTTGCATCATGCCACGCTTTATATTTGATCAGAAATACCTTTTACACATCAATTTGTTTTTCCTGAACAAAAAATCCCCAACTCAAACTCATTAATTAGTAGACTGCTTCTGTAAATTTTTAGTTTTAAAATTTCTTATGTTGACTCAAATATTTGACGTTTTGATTCCATTCTATGATTAAATATGTTTGCTATTTTTATAAATTAAACAATATTACAATCCTATGTTTAAGCCCGTTTAGGCCTGATTGAACTATCTTTGTTATTTTTCTGCGAAATAGTTTACTTTTGAAAAAATCATGTAGATTTTAACTATAAGAAATTTTATGACACACTAAACTAAGTTTTTTGAAACTCAGATTACTGTCCACGTTCATGAAATCCTGTTATTATGTTATTAAATCTATTACATTTATGACAGATTTAATAAGAAAAAAAATTTACTATTTGAGATCCGGTATATTATGAGGTTCTAAGTCATTGTCCAGATTAATGAAACCATGTCTATTCTATCTTCCTAAAGAGTTTTAGTGAGTTTCTTTCATTTATCATACTTAATTTTCTTTCTATCTCTGACACTGATTTGATAACATTCTTTGCTAGATGTACAATAAAAATTAAATTGATTTAAATGTTCAAACACACACACACACAGTTGATGGAAGCCACATTTGGTAAGATAAATTCATTTTCTTCACAACAGTATGATTATATTTGAATTCCTGATGAGGAAATAAATAACTAATATAATCACATTTTTGTTAAAATTATCCCCATTGTTTAATAGAAATTTTTTGTTTAAAAATTTCAAGAAAGTGCAAAAAAAATTCATGAACTAGAACATTTTAATTAATCCATTAAAAATGCACTGCAAAATATTTTTAAAATCGTTAACAATATTACATTGTAGGGAATATATATACACATACTTGTATGTGTGTGTGCGTGCGTGTGTGTGTACATAATAACTATATAGAGAGATATGGATATATATGCATACAAGAATATATAAAAATACACATGTGTCGATCACTTAATACATTTATGTAATTTTTAAATATTATTCTTTTTTTTACTGTAAAAAACATCGTTAGCTATTTTTTAAATCTGGGCGAGCAGAAATAAAAATCTTATTAGGAATATATTCTTATTATAAATACAATTCTTATTAAATATATATTCCTCATTTTTATTGAGTGCTAAGAATATGATGTCCATGCTTTTAAATTTTTATTATTTCTTGACAACATTAAAACGCAAGTAATATAAGTGTGCAGCAGCGAGTGTTTCACATGTAGTGATAAAACACTGAAACTAGCCTTATATATTTTTCGTGTAGCAATGATTATGTGTTGCTCTTATTACTTAATATGTTTAAGCCTTACGAACAGAAAAAGTTAATTTTGTATAGAATTGAAATTATTTTCCTTAACATTTTATTAATCAATTAAATCATAGTAAAAATTAAATAAATGTAAAGAAAAATTTGTACAATTTTGACTCTCATAAGTATATATTTATTTAAAAAATATTTATATCATGATTCATTTAAAAAAATTGAAGAAAAATAAATAAATTATCATTAAAATATTAACATATGTTCGATAAATAAAGATCGATATATTAGAAGAAGAAAGGTATAAAGACGTTTCTATAAAAATAATTTTTGGTGAACTCTATTATACCACGAAAAGCAATCTCCGAACCCATTTCCTTTCTTCACATTTCATGAATGAAAATCTAATATTTATTTGACTGGAACAGTCTTAAAATTTGGAGAAGAACTGAAAACTAAAAGATGTTCTCCATTCACACACTACCTTCTACGTCCAGTCATATGACGTCACATGCAATTTTAACGACGTCATTACAGAAGTAGCGACATCTACCGAAAAAGAGGCAAGCACTTCTGGAAAGAGAATTTCTAATTCTCTAAGGGGATGAGAGAAATGTTTGGCAGTTTAGCGTTTCCTATTGCGTCAGCGCATGTCTTTTCAAGTCCCCCCCCCCCACAAACACACTTGCAACAACAAAAGAGAAAGTATATGTATGTGACGCTCAAAACACCTGTTGTCTGCTTCCTTCTGCCGCGACTACTTTAACTACTTACATAATTTATGTATTCAAAAAATTTCATTTTTAATCTTGCTCATTTGTTTGAGATGCATCTGTTCGACTTATTATTTTAATTTTTCTTATTATTTATTTTGTAAACTGATTTGTTCTACATTATTCATAATTTAAAATACATGCTATTAACTAACATTTTCTTTTTATAGTTTATATTTCGTTATTTATCTAGAACCATTGACAAAATGAAATTACTTTTATTTTTTTCCTTCATAAACATCATTTTAATCATTAAAAAAAATTACATTAAAAAATTTAAATCATGTTTCATAATTTCTATCACGAGTTATTTTTTATTAATTGTTTAAACTATTAGCATTTTTCGCACGGTTAATTTGTAACCGTTTTTTTAAAGTAGATTTTAATATTTCATGAAATAGAAAAAATGTAATTTGGTAACAAATTCTTCAAATACCGATTTTCGTCTGTCTTTGTGTATAGTTCATTTATTGTTAATAAATTTTCAAAGCTTTTTTTTTTTAAGTTTCTATTTTTTTATATATTGACGACCAAGAAGTTATTTGTAAAAAAATATATAATGCAATTTTTAGAAAATTGGCATGACGTTTACATAATTTGAAAAATAAATTTCAAGCAGTGTAACGCTTACATGCACTTCAAAAATTAGAAAATTGTCTTTGCAAATTGGACGGGAAATATGTAGAAATGTGTGAAGAAATAATAGTAAGACCATGACACAAGGCTATTGAATTATTATGATGTTATCAAGGATTTTTACGCATAAGTTTATAATAATCTGAGAAGCTTGTAGTATCTGGACTTTCATTTCGATCAAGATTTATAGTAATTTTTTTTTAATTCACAGAGATATTGAAGAGTCAAATTTTGAAGACTTCATATAATATGCAGGTCGCGGCAATTTTTTTTCGTTATCACTTTTTTTTTTTAATTTTCTTTTTTTGCTTAATTTAGTTCTTTGTTTTAGCGATATTATTCATAATATCACTAAAACTGTAAATCGCTGCAAATCACCGTTTTAAGGAGTAAATATAAAAAAAATACACTTGTATATATTTTCAATATTTTCCACTTATAAATTATTTTTGACTTATATTTTCAATATGTGCGTTTTCTATGTTGAAATGGGCCATATATTACTGCATAAGTTTAAATTTTGCAGCATTAAAATTCATAGCAAAACTATTTGCAACTTAATTTAGTGTGGAAAGTCTCTACTATTAATTTCTGTAATCCATTTTTTCCCTTAAAGTAACCGCTTACATCAGCAGGACCTTTTTTACGGAAATCCGAATTAATACAAACACAAATTTATATCTTTTTACAACTAATTATTTACATTTTTCATCGCTAGAAGTCTTGTTACATAACCAATTCATGTAACCATACCAATGGTTTACTATCTCCAGATCATTTGACAGTCAAAAAATTATAAATTTAACACAACTTTTTACTGATTTTATTCGCAAAAATATATCGTACAGGTAATAAAAACACATCAGCATTTTACAATTTTTAATATCTTTTTACAATTAATTATCTTTAAATTATTTTTCATCCCTAGAAATCTTATGACATAATCAATTCATGTATTCATATCAACGTTTTACTTTTTCTTTTTGCTTGACTACGGATAGGAAGGTCTTGGGTTCAAATCCCGATTCAGGCATGCATGTACTTTCTCTCTTTCTATCCTGTCTTTGTCTTTTCTTTGTGTGTGAATGAAGTGTGAATGGTTGCCTACCTTATAAACGTGTCCCTATGGCATGTGTGTGTGTACTGAAGAAGTAGGACTCCACACCAAATACGGTTCAGTTGGAAAAGTAGAGCAGCGCACCCCGATTTGCCAGCCTAATTGGCACACGAGAACAACAACAACAACTTTTTCTTTTAATTTTCTTACAATAAAACTATTATAAATTTAATATAGCCTATCATGTAATGTAATCAATTCATGTTATTCAATTTCAGTTATAAACTTCATATTTTTTCACAGTCAAGCACTTTATATTTTTCAACGCAACTTGTCATTTAATGCAATCAATTGATCTAACAATATAAATATTTTAGAATCTTCCGATCTTTTTATCAATCAATGTTACACTTTTCGCTCTCATTTGCAATGTAATACAACAGATTCATGTAAACATTTTAAAATCAACAATGTACCATTATCAATGTATTACAATCAACTATATACCATTATCATTATACTATAATCAATAATTTTACAATCAACATTTTATAATACTTTTAACACAGCTTGTCATGTAATGTTAACAATTCATGTAACCATATATCATTTTACAAGCAATCAGTTATATTTTTAACACAATTTCTCTTGCAATGTAATTAATTTATGTATCTATATTTTGCAATGTACATATTCTTCAGAATGAACCAATTATATTTTTCACTCCTACCTTCCATGGAATGTAACCATTCCATGTGATCATATCAATTTTAAATTCTTCGAAGTCAATTTGTTAAATTTTTGACTCAACAGTAAGCAAACTTGAGCTTTTGTTCGATAAATAGTTTCCTCAACATTTTAAGTACTTAAAATGTTGAACTCCATCAGTTGCTACTTAGTGCAGTTTTTTTTTACTGTGATTTTTTTAAAATGTACATGCCAACCAAAAACTCGCGTAATTGTATTCAAATCATTATCTGAACCTCTCTTTTTCAAAGATTGTATATCTTATTTCCAACTGAAGAATTCTTTTTAATTTCATAACTTTTCAGAATCAAGTGGATTCACTGATGTCGTGGTTTTTGCAATGCTGGCCCCAACAATGCGCCATTTTTCAAAGTGTGATAGTCTTGCCGTTTCTGCCGTTCCTCCTCATGAAATAAACATGAAGAAAACGCTGACGTTCAGATAACATATCACCTACTAACATGCTCTTCTTTTATCATGATCATATCTATAACCAGCATTTGTATACATATTCATGGGTTTCTAATTCATTGACCACTATATGTAGAATAAATGACAATTTTTTTGGAAAAAACACCTACTTAGTGACTGCATTTACAATAGCTAAACAGACACAATAAAATATTTTATATAGTTAATATTTCTGCTAAGCCAAAAATAATAAAACACCAAATTGCAAATTGTTATACAATTTATTTTTATATGCTTTGTTTAATGATGATAGAAATATCCTTTTACTTGAAAACTCTTTCAATGAATCCTTTTTTCAGGATTCATTTAACAACTTTTTTCAGGGAAACAACATTCTTCAAATAAAAAGATGTAAATATTAATATATTTATCATTGTTTTGGTTTTTTTTTTCTTTTCCAGAAAAACCTGTCAATTTTAATTGTTGATTAAATTAAAAGAATACACCGAGGACAGATAATCTGTGTTTTACTTGACTTGTTTGTCTCCCTCTGATCACTTTCTGCTGATGATAATTCGTGCAGCACCTGTGACCGAAAGTGAAATCTGAATCACAACAAACAACCACACCCGAGATGGGAATTGTATCAATGAATTATGGAATAACTTTGATCACGGTAGTAATAATTCGGCTGACTACTCCTCATGTATGTGTGATTTTTTAAGAGGAATCGTTATAAAATAAGCATTTTCCTGATGG
Source organism: Latrodectus elegans (assembly GCA_030067965.1). Classification (NCBI taxonomy): domain Eukaryota; kingdom Metazoa; phylum Arthropoda; class Arachnida; order Araneae; family Theridiidae; genus Latrodectus; species Latrodectus elegans. Next base: position 22,268,235 of record CM057820.1, on the reverse strand, counting down.
AAAATTCTTTTAAAGAAATTTGTGGTGCTTTATTCATAAGTATAACTTTAAATATTCAACTATTTCTTGGAAATTCTCTTTTCATGTTGGTGATTGATATGGAACACTCCATTGTTGCTTCTTCAGGGGGGCGTTAACACTGAGTGGGCAATGGTATTCAGCAGATTTGATTTCCAGACCGCCCTCCGCTTTGATGGACTCTTCCAATTCTTTAAGAATCTTCAGATTTGTTTCGAGACAGTTGATTTACCGCATATTCTTCCCATTTTTTGGGCTCCTGTTGGTTTAGCTTCGAAGATCTTTTTCGTGGCTCGATCCTCCTCCATCCTGATCAAAAGATGGAACACCTTTTGGAAATATTTATGAATTAGATCATGCAATGATCTAATGTTTTCCTGAATATCAATTATTCATCTGCTCCTGTAATTAAATAATTTCTACTATATTGATATACATAATTCCTTCAGAAAATATATTCCTGGATGGGAGGGATAGTAAATGATATAGTGATTCACCATTTGTTGAAAAGTTAATATACATCCCTCATTTCCTATTATGCTATTTGCTCTGGCTTAGGACTGATCTTTCTTTTAATTTTAATTGATGGTTCCATAAGTTGTGGCGAATGGAAATATATTTTAGACAATAGCTATCCTCTGGTATGAAGATAACAGTTTGTAAAGGTCTTTTTTTCCAGAACCAACAGAATATTGTTCTCGTTCTTACAGACTTACCATTGTGTCTTTGTTTGAAAATAATTAAGTGCAAATGCTTGTGGGAATGGCCCAGACTTGATCACTATTGAGCATCTTTGGGAGAAGTTGGTGCTTATGATTCGTTGAAGAAATTCTCTTGATTAAAAACTCAATCTGAAAAGTTAACTGCGTTTTAGGCAAGTGCTGCAAATGAAGAAAAAGGATGTCTAATATCATATTAATTATCCATTTGGTATTATTATTACACATTTCGTATTATTTATGCATTTTTTTATGCATTTTGAATTATTAAAACCCGGTATCCGGTCTCACAGTGTATGTGGTATAATACTGAATGAATGTATTGGTGAAGTCAGAGGAAATCTTGGGTAAGTAAATATCAATCTCCGATATTTCATCACATGCAGTTTTTAACATCATCATAATTTCTTCATAACTTTTAGTTCTCTTTCATAAAATTATTATTTCTTTTACAATAAATTAAGAAAGAGTTATTGGATTATAGAATAATGTATATTGGTATTTGTGAATCTTTCACACAATTCAATCGAATAATTTTTAAGATTGGTTAATATTTTGGCATGACAATGCTCTTCTTCATAAAACACATTCTGTATTCTTATCTTTCAGATAAATATACAAAATGCGTTATAGAAAGAAAGAAAAAAGATTTATGATGAATTTAAATGTTTAAATTCTTCCTTTAAGAAAGCATATCGTAACGTATTTACTTAAACATTAGTATATAAAATATAGTTATTATTATATAATCATATTTAAAAATTGAAAATATTTAGGAATTCTAAAATAGTAGTAAAGGCTTAATAAATCAGTAAAAGCTTAACAAATCTTTATTCATTTTTTTAAAATTGATCGTCCCTGTTAAGAAGTGACATCATAGACTAAGGAATTAAAAAAATTAAAAAAAAAAGGGGTTGCAAAATAGGTTTAAAAACCTATGTGCCGCGAAAACTTCTCATGTTTACGAAAATATTTCTTGTCAATTGTGACACATTCTGAACCCTGTTAATTTTTTAAATGACCATACAGACAAGCATTTTATGAATGGATAAGTAATTATATAAGTTCATAAAAATAAAATGCAATAGCATAAATGTGCAGTTCCATAATTGTGGATAATATAGAATTAGATTGTGCTTACGTGAAATTGATTATGAAATATGATATGGGAAAAACTGTAATAAAATAAACAAAACTTCTTCCACGACTATAAAAACTACAAAACTATTAACAAACAAAATCTTAAGGATCACAAAATTTTAAAGAAAGGATCTTAAGAAATAGATAACATAAACTAATTGTGTAAAACAATTTGAAGCTCTGAGAAAAAAATTTATCTTATTTATTGTGAAATCCGAGCGAGGGATAGAGACATCATACGATAAAAATTTTTTAAATAAAATCTGTTCAAATTGTAAAGTCATTCAAATTGTAAAGACACACTTTGGAGTGTCTTATATTAGAATCAAAAACAAGAATCTGCTCGGATTAAAAAAGTTGCTTAGAAGTATTAATTAAACTTAATAAAATATAATGAAAATAATTAAAAATATAAAAAATTTTAAACTATTATATAAAATTGCCAAGATACATGGCATTTTTAAGACAGGAATGACCAGAATTAGTCAGAAAAATGTTAAAAAATGATGAAATTATTAAACATGAAGAGTTGTAGAAACAGGCCATTTTTCACTGGGACCATTAACTGATATGGTTACCATAAGTAAAATTCTGTAAATTACTTTGTATGAAAACCATAATTTAAGACAATTTGTAAGTATTTTATATATATTTAAACATTAAATATCTGAGCAATTAAGCCATTTGAGTAAAGGTCATCATAAAGACATAGGAAATAAACGTAAATATTTGCTTTATTACAGAATCAAATGCAATTAATTATTCGAGGTAAATATAACCGTATTCACAGTCACTATCTAAATGTGAGCAATGACATTTCATAATTTAATAAAATTTCTAATCTACCTTAAAAAGAAGCGAAAAAGTATTGTATATAAACAGAAAGGCATTAAGACAGAATTAAATTTGTAAGCAGTTTGGGGTTTCTAATATTGGCAAATCAGCAGAAATATTTGTCGCTGCTCCTGGCTACAGAAACGCCAGTTATTCAGTTAAGCATGAGGTCAAACTGGATTTAGATCACAGAAATAGGTATAATTGATTTCAAGCTTCATCAAGTTTACTCCATACATCATCAACCAAAATGGTTGGAGAAATTTGCTGGAGCCCAGTCTATCAGCAACCCATGGCCATGTTTTCAGTTGATGCAGTCCGGAACAACAATCGAATACCTTTTGTATCGAAGAATGTCAGAACGTTACATTGAATAGATAGTTTTGCATTGTTTAGTTGAAATATAGAATTTCGATCGATTCAAAAATAGTCCACAACATTGTCCTTAAGATTTCAGGAAAGTTCACACATCGTTAAAATTGCCTCATCAATCTGAACTAAAGATGAGTGTGTCCATGTATTTACATCAGTTTCAAGGGCTCGATGACGATACCGAATGCAGCCAGTCAACAAGAGTTCTCCTTGGAGCCTGCAGGTACGAATACGGCCACTAAAATTAAGAATTCGTAAACAGGACTAATCTGAAAAGACGACATTGCGTCACTTTTGCACCCAGCTTTGTCGCTAGGTTCACCAGAGTTGACGTTTGTTTCCATACTGCATTGTCAAGGGAAGTCGAAGTAATGATCTCTCTGTGGACAGTCCATGACGCACTAAATATCTTTACACTATGGTTCATATTAGCCTAGTGGAAGGACAGTGCTCTTTGGAGCATAAGGTCCCGAGTTTGATTTCTTCCTCCATTGTTGAACAACGGGAAATCGGGAGCATTTCTACTTAATGCATGAACGTTTCTCGGATGATTAAAGTGGGACTTGCTGCTATCCTTTCCAATAACTGTGATTTTGGAGAACTTTGGATTTTGTCTGACAGCCGCAGTGCACTGCAACATCTCAGTGACTGGTCTTCTGTAAACGATGAAACAAATCTATTTATTCTGCTGAAATTGAAAATGATCTCCCAAGAACATGTTGTACATCTCCAAATGGATTCTATCCCATGTAAATATTAATGGCAATGAAACCGCAGATCGACTGGCCAAAGATGGCAGTGAGGAAGATACCCCCACTGGTTCATAACTTACATATCAGGAACTTTACTCTAATGAAAAATCTAGATTTAATTCAATCTGGAAAATTCCACCAACACCAATGGTACTCTGGAACATCTCCTGGAACTCTTCTGGAAACAAAATGTGACCGAAAATCTCAAACTGCCTTGGCCAGATTCTCAAGCGGGCATCTAAAATGTTTATCGTTTGAACGTGGTACAAAAATTTATCCCACATGTAAAAAATGCTGTGAACATCCTCACCGAAACATATTCTGAATTGCGTCAGACTTTCCTGAGAGGATTTATCCTCAAATCCCTTGCTAGTCATTGACTTTCTAACTAGCCTTGTCTTCACTAAAGAAGTGCTGAAGTGAGTTAAATCTGTCGTAATCACAATGTTCTCCATGTGAAATGTGCTCAAGGGGCGGCAGATCAAGAATGTAATCGGGGTCTTTGCTTGATCTCTGCCATTAAATTATGAAAACTTCCAACACGTTGCTTGCATCTAACGAATAGAACCCAACTCAGAGTTAGGTACAGGAAAGGATGGTGATGAAATGATAACAATGAATGACCATCACGTTCTCCTGACCTTAATCCCATTGAGCACCTATGAGATACTCTCTAGAGTCAAGATTCCTGTTCTTCACTATATTCCCCAACCCTTGCCTGAGCTTAAAACTCCTTTATGGGAGCAATATATATAATTATCCATGGACCTCATGAACAGTGTGACAGTATGATACGTCATTGTCAGGTTTCTATTGCTAAACTGTGTGATCATACACACTACTAAGTTTTATTGCTTACAGTTTGTAAGTTCAAATTCATAATATCTTATGATCCTGGTGATAGCACCAATATAAACTTTATGTATAAATTTTTCTTCTGTTTTGAACTTACATATATATATGTTATAGTAAAATTTTTCACATATATTTAAATTAATTTGCGTGTGTACTTTTTTTGTCATCATTAGTTTTCAGCTTCTTGCTTAAATTTTGGAAAATAACTTAAAAATTTATAAAACATTTTCTTCAAGTTACAGTAATTTAATTCTAACAATTATTATATTTGGAACAAAAATTAAAATTATTACTTATTTCCCAGAAATACAGTTAGTTGATTATAATGAGACTGCTTATAAGATTGTTTTAATTTAAAACTTTTTATATGAAAAGACTTCTATATCCAAAAAAAAAAATCTTTTAGTTCTCTTTTGAGCGTGAATATTTTTCTCTGAAAAGAATGTGGTTAAATATATCCCCTAAGTCAAAGAAAAATAAGTTTTCGCAACAAATATTGAACATTTTCTATTTAATCGTAGTATTATTTTGTATTAGGGAAATAATTAAAATATTTAATTAAATATTTCCTAAATGAATTCTATGAAAATCTTGCTGTAATTTGCCTGAGAGCAGAAAATGTTGGAAATTGGTGTATATGTCATAAATAAAAGACCTTCATAAGAGACACTGAAGATATTTATTTTGGGAATATTTTAAAATATCTTTGAATTTCTTTTATTATTGAAGAAAATGTTTTTCAATTAAATAAAAATGTTCCTCTAAACTTGATGCAAATCTTGGTGCAATTTATCTGGGATCCGAAGATGTTAAAAACAATGATATCCGTCACAGAAAAATCATTTTCAGGAGACAAGAAACATTTTTTTATTTATTTGAACCAATTTTTGCATTCATCTAAAAGAGTAAATTTTCTGAATAAATAAAAATTTCCAAATGAATTTGTTCAAAATCTTGGTAATTATCCTGAGAATTGATAGCTTAAAATTATTCTTTATTTATTTATAGCATTTTTATTTCAATAGAATTTTTTATTATTCTGGATGTCTAGGGCATTTCTATTACTGAATAAAAATAAATAATTTTCAGTTTCATCATTATGTAGCAAACTGCGGGTGCTTAAATTATAGGTATTGCCGTAACTGCCAACTAAAAACTCAGAAACAAAACAGACGTGATTTATTCATAAATCCAGTGTATTAAGCAAATGGTAAAAAAACGAAAGAGATGGTGAAAGTATGATAATTAGGCATACACGCAAATTAACGAGCTCTATGAAGCGCTTACGCCACATATCGCCTGTACAACAACTGAGCAATGCGCGCGAGTTGTTGATATAATAATTAATACATTGCATGCCTCCTATAAGAAGAAATACAGTCCGTACAATACCGAGGAATGGTGAATATCACACTGCATTGTATGGATATGGTGAAGAACAATCGAACTGCTCCACTCAGCCAACAAAACTCTCGAAGGTTCGGTAGGAGGAGATCGACGAGCTGCGATTCGTCGACTAAGCATGTCTCACACATGTTATATCGAATTCAAGTGCGGTGAGAATTGTGACCATTCTATACAGATGATATCCTCCAATTGAATGCAGTCGTTGATGAGATGTTTGAACAGTGAGAACGAGTGTTGTAATTCATAAACAAAAATTCAGCGCCAACCATATTCCTAAATAAACGGATATGTTATTCCAGAATAATGTCCTGATAAATGTCATGGTTCTAATTTGAACATACAGATCTGTTCTGTAGCCCAGTACAATGCCTCCTCAAACGAGCACTTCTGCACAGCCTTAACGCTGGCTTTCAGTGGTATTTTTATGGTGGTTTTGTATACTTGGCATTCTCCACACACACACACACACACACACACACACACACACATATGAACGAGGGAATCCGATTGAAAGATTAACTCTCGACTCGTCGAAAAGCATAACACAAGGTCATTGTGACGGTGTTTACACTACATATTCTCTATTCCCACTAATTAATGGTGACAGTGAATGACACATCTGAGAGATTTGCGATCATAAGGACTATACTCTCCCAAATAACTGTGTATGGTTTGCCTTGAAAATGCCGTATCCGTAGCGGACAATGCGCTCTGTCTGTTTTTATTTTAGTTTTAATCCAAATACCAGTCTTCCTTCAGAATTGTCACTCGAGAGCGACTTGTGCTGTAACGTCCCCTGACAAATATGTCATCTTAGAATCGTTGCCACAGACAGAAGATGACACTTTGAAGTGTTTCTGAGTTCCTTGTCTACTGATTTCTGCGAACACTCGCATTCCGGGTGTCCGATAATTCTACCACGGGTGTCCGATAATTCCACATGCTTCCTTTGTGCCATAACTATGTGGTAGTGGCATTGAGTGCAGTACGGACAGGTTGTAAACATGTTTCCTTTTTTTGTTACTGGTCTTTATATACCCTTATCTTACACTCTAGTCATTGTAGCGTAAGATTTTAGTCATTAGGTGCCTTCCTGTAATTTTCATATTAATCTTGATCATGTGGGTGTTATTTCTTCAAATGGCATTTTTCTTTTCTCATTCGATTTCTGTGCACTCATGGACTATATCCTTAATTTATAAACATGTGTGTATTTGATTTTATTTTTATTTTAAATTTAAGAATAAATCATAAGACACAATACAGATTTCAAACTGTAAAAATCTTTTATAAGTTTATGTATTATATCTAGAATTATACAGAGTGAAGCTTTCAACTGTGCGTAAACTTCACTCTTTTAAACTATAAGTTTATTCATTATATATTTTGTTCAGTGAGATTTTAAATGTATTAACATTAATTTCAAGGAACTATGACTATGAGTATAAAATGTCGGGATTAATTAGCAATTTTTCAATATCTAATTCCGATATTTTTAATCCGATTTATGAATTTGTTTTCCAAATTGAATTGAAAAAGTAAAAATAAGTTTTAGTCAAAGTCGGATAAACATATTTCTTTTGATATGTAATATTTTAATGATTCAAAATAAATTTTTAATCTTCGAATAAATATATTCAAATTAGTAACCACAAATCGTAAAATTTAATCTTAAAAATGCGAAAAAAATTATGTAGCTACATATCAAGTTAATAGAGGATTTGGGGAACCGAAATTATTGTTAAATTTCATGACGAAGACTAATAAAGGGCAACTGTCAGAAGAAAAACTACTTGCGGTATAAAATCCATGAATTATTATCTCCATTAAATGATATAATAGAGGCTGTAATGAGGCAAAATAGGTGTTATAATTAGGTATGTTGTCCGGTTTCCCACTTTTCCATCAATCTTAAAAAAAAATTGCTAAGATGTAATTGGCACTTTAGAAATGTTGTTGTTTTATGTACTTTGAGCTCTATCAGTTAGATTGAAACAGCCTAGAGAAAATATTCATCATTTAAAAGCAAGGATCCCAAGCAGAAATTCCCCGAATACTTGGCCTGACAGCACAAGTACTGTCAGGTCAAGTATCAGGTATGGTTGCAAATGTCCTCTCGGTAAAATGATACTTGACCTGACCTCCCGGTAAAAGTATCATTTTACCTGGAGGACATTGCAACCATAACATATTTAACGTAGTTAAGCCGCTTTTAGTGAACACGACTCATCTTCGTTTCATCCAAGTTTCGAACAAATTAACTTTTGATTACAAGTACGACGCCCTAAGCCTACTAGGTCACCGTGACCACTTTAGAAATGTAATTAATTGTTAAATAACAAAGGATATCAGCGTGATAGTTATAGAATAAATCTTTTTTGAAGTGGAAGTTACGGTATTCTGTTCCAACTGCCGTTGAAAAAAAGTTGATGTTTTTGTCTCTCCATCTTTTTGAATGATAAGTGGGGAGTAACAACTGAAGAATTTTCTGAGTTTCATTTCCTTCAAGATGTATGTACTTATCATATCTACGAAAGATGACAATAATGAACAGTAGACGTTCAATAGTTTTATCACACCCTTCTGCTGTCAGGCTATCTGTTAAGTGGTGTCAAATGGTAAATATATAGTATTTACCATTGCTTAAAGGTGAAATACATTTTCTAGAATGGTTAAGTTCTCGGATTTGACTATAGCTATTTTTAAGAACTTCATTCAAATTTTGGTGTATTTTGTCTAAGATTTGAGCATGAACTAATGTTCAGATAAAAAGTGCGTTTAAAATAGCGATAAACGTTACATGAACTAAGTTTTGAAAATAAACAGGGAACTAACAAACAAAATTATTCTATGTTTTGCAAATTAATCAAAATGAAATTATGTTTAGGTCACTGACGTACAAAAAAAAATTATCGTTAAAGAAGTTTTTATAACCTAGATAAGTATTGATAAATCAGTAATAAATAAACCTTGATAACAATCTGTTTTCAACAAAACGCAGAAATATTCCAAATATAACTTCCTGTTTATGAGAGCAGGCTTAATGACTTTAGTTGAAGAATTGATTTTATAATCATAATCTAATCAATTTCTGCTGAATTACTAAAAATAGAAAGAAAAACTTCTTTGCTTATGGTAAACAAGATAGTCTGTTTTGAGCTTCGGTATTAAATGTGAAAATAAACAATTCTGAAATTGTGCATAACACTAGCTGCTTAATGAAAATGAGTAAATGTTTCTTAAATTGACATATCAGATAAACAATTCTCCTTTTAATACAATATTGACTTTATATATATATATATATATATATATATATATATATATATATATATATATATATATATATATATATATATATATATATATATATATATATATATATATATACAGGGTGTCCACTAAAGTCCCTTGCCACCCTCTTAACTTCGGAATGGCCGTTACTATATTTATAAAAATGGTGTCTAGGTATAGTAAAGTAGCCATGTGATACTGAATGAAATAGACTACTTCTCCACCTGGTGGAAAACTGCGGAGTTAGGATTCCTATCTCGAAAACGGAACGAGATAGAGAGAAAAAGTGATTTACAAAGTTGTAGATGATCCTCTATTTAGTACGAAAAGATACCTTGTAGGCAATAATGTGAAGAATACAACGGTCAAAGCGCGCATTTGTTGTTTCGTGCTGTGACGTGACAAAACGATCTAAGAAAGAAAAAAAAACAAATAGTTACAACAATATATTTAAGATGTTGAAACTTCTCATCGTCAGCTGCAATGCACATTTGGATACTCGCTTGAAGATCACGTTGCATACGTTGAAGCATACAGCGTGACACGTTGGAACACGCGACCAAAATGTATCGTTTAAAGTCCTGAAATTTTTGTGGGGGATTTGCATACACCTGCTGTTTCAAGTATCCCCACAGGAAAAAGTCCAATGGATTCAGATCAGGAGAACGTGGAGGCCACTCTTCGAAACCACCATACCCTAGTATTTGGTTGCAAATTCCTTGACGAGGTACTACTTTACTGGAGATGTCTTGTGAGCAGGCACGCCGTCACATTGAAACAATAGGTTCTTAAGATTAAACAACGCAGGTTCTCCAAAAAATCGGATATTGCCTTCTGTAGCAATTGTAAACATCGTGCACCCGTTAACGTGCCATTGTAAGCTATTGGGCCTATATTATAAATTGCGCACCAAACGTTAATAGCATACCGCATTTGATGTCGAACCTCGATGAAACATTTAGGATTTTAAAGCGCCCAGTAATGGAGGCTTTGCCTATTGTACATGCCATCCCGTGAAAAGCATGCCTCATCCGTCCACATTATATCTGCCAAGAATGTTAGCTGGACCTGCATTTGATTCATGACGCAGTTGCACCATGCATAGCGTCGCTCGGCATCCTCGTCCACTAAAACCTGTTCAGGCGTTGTTCGGTATGGATGATCACGTAATTCGCTTAGGATTTTCCAAACCTGACTTTTGGAGAGACCACAGTGTTGACTGATCGCTCTTATGCTGCATTTCGGATATGCGAGTGCATATGCTAATACCTCATCCGGTTGAACTTGCCGTCCTACCTTATCTGGTCTGCCAGATTGAGGTTGACTAGAAACAAAACCTGTCTCCCTTAAAAGTTTTACAACAGTTATGATAGTTTGATGAGAAGTATGCGGGCATGCAAGGAAACATTCGCGGTACAACCTTGCTGCTGATCGTGCCTTGCGTTGGCATTTACCGTGCAGTAAAACCATCTCACAATACTCAGTCATGACCATGAGCATCAACATACTACAGTCCCTTGAAGATGTCTCGTTTATAGCAGTCTCAGGTGAACAGGCATGACGTTTCTTACGCATTTTTCATACTGCATACAAATTGCTGGAATTATTTCTAATACTTCAGTTCTTCTCATTTCGAAATAAAAGTGGAAAATATAATCATGAAAACTATTTTTTGTTTTATCAAATACACACACGTACGATGTGCCACGTTACAGCTCGAAAAAACAACGTTTTAACCGTTGTATTCTTCACATTAATACCTACAAGGTATCTTTTCGTACTGAATCGAGGATGCTCGGATGCTCTACAACTTTGTGTATGTGTATATATATATATATATATATATATATATATATATATATATATATATATATATATATATATATATATATATATATATATCACTTTTTTTACCTATCTCGTTCTGTTTTCGAGACACGAATGCTAACTCCACAATTTTCCACCAGGTGGCAAGGTAGGTGGTTTTATTCAGAAGATCATGGCTACTTTACTATACCTAGACACTAGACACTACTTTTATGAATATAGCAGCAGCAATTCCGAAGTTAAGAGGGTAGCAAGGAACTTTAGTGGACATACTGTATACTGTATATATATATATATATATATATATATATATATATATATATATATATATATATATATATATATATATATATATATATATATATATATATATATATATATTTAACATTTTTATAATTTTTTATTGAGCTGATTTATATGTTGGACCAAATTTCATTACTGTTTGCACAGGAAATTTGGTCAGTTGAAAAAAATTCTAATGATGGATGAATGAAGATAGAACAATTGAAAATTCCCTTTAACTGAGAAAATATTATAGCATCAAATAAACATGAATTAAAATTTAAATTAATTACAAGCATCGTAATTATTTATTTTGAAATATAAAAGTTTTTGTTTTATGTTAATCTGAACATGTTATAAGTTTCATTCCACTTTATACAGCAGATCTCAATTCAATGCCGGACAAAAATTCCACAAACAAACAGAATAATGATGTTATTTACATAAGTACATATTGAAGCTTTCTAAAGAGATAGATCTTTATGTTCTTATCATCTACAGTTTGTTCAACACAACTAGGTGATTTAATATTATATAAATACCAAATTCCATTACATTACATAAAGAGAATTTCATCATTTTAATATAATATTTTTAATTTCGTACAGTATATAATTAAATTTCCTGATTTCAAAAGAAACAAATACCAAAATCCATTTATAAAATATTCCATTTATTTTACAAATCCATTTATAAAATAACTATTTGAGAGTCAATTTATTAGTAAAAATGAACATCAGGTGCAAAATACCAGTGCAATTAAAGGAATAATGGCTCCATATTTTACGTGCATGTAGTAAAGTCAAAACCCGCTGCCATGTGACGGTAAACAATATTTCCAAATACAATAGAAGCACTTCATTAATATTTTTATAGCTGCCATTTCGAATGTATAAATTTCATAAGTGTTTGATGCAAAGAAAAGCTTACCTCCTGCCCCGTAAGAGAGAAGCCTCGTAGTAAAAGTCATGTCAGAAATTCGCACCCGACCTCTAAAACCCTTTATGACTGAAGGCTCAGCAGACGATAAAATGTGTCTTCAAAATGTACATACGCAATTCGATTTCAATTTCGTGCCGTACTACCATTTCCTACTTTTTCTGAAGATTTCGAAATACTACTTTCTCTCTGGGTATGCCACTGAACAGGGCGCAAAGAAACTTATCGATTTTGATTAAACTGCCACAGTGGAAAATAAATATTTTGAGTTAAGAATAATTTAAAATGTCGACATATATTCTAAAGAAAATGGAAGAAATATATTCAGATGTATATGTATTCTATAATACTACATTATAGAAAATCATTCGTTAAACTATGTCATATATATATATATATATATATATATATATATATATATATATATATATATATATATATATATATATATATATATATATATATATATATATATATATATAAAGCAAGATTAAAAGATCATAAGCGAAAATTGAAAGATACAAGAATAGATAAAACACTTATGTTAATACATTCAGTGCAAAAGCAGCTAAAATAGAATTACTAAAATATACAATTAATAGTACATTTATATATAAAATAAATAATCAAATAATAGATGGGGATTAATACATTGAAAATACATTGAAAATACCAAATGGAGAATAATAATATATTTATAAAATTAGTCAAAAACCAAATTTATAAAATTAAATATTAGATGGAGAATAATAATCAAAGACTAGTTGGAGAATAATACATTGAAAATACCAAATGGAGAATGATATTTTTTATTAAATTAGTCAAAAACCAAATTGAGAATAATAATCAAATACTAGATGGAGAACAATACATTGAAAATACGAAATACAGTAAACAGTTGTAAAAATGTTCAATATATATTTTAAAATTTCAAAGAAAATAGAATAAAGGAAAAGGAAATGAAAATGGAACGAAGCACCAACATGGCCAGCGTCACCAGGGGGTTTCGACCACATTGGCATAAAGTCTGTCCCTTCTGCACTAGTCCAAGACATTGTCTTAAAGAAGCCAGTACACCCCAAATTCTCACCAAAAAGTTCAAACCAAAATATCAAACTAGAATTTAAAAAAAAAAAAAAAGTCAAGCTAAAATATCTAAGCTAAAACCACAAAGTTGCCAAAATATATTTAACTTTTAGTAATCCAGATCCAAGTTTATATCCAAACAAAAATCTAAACCTGCAAGAGCCGCGTCAAATATTATATGTAAACCAAATAAATAAATACATAAATTTAACGACTAAGTATAAACACTATATACAAAAGACTAATTGCAAACAATTTATTTTTATTTTATTTTATTTGAAATTTAAAAATATAATAAGAACATTTTTCCAACTGTTTACTATATTTCGTATTTTCAGTGTATTGTTAGAATTTTTCACACACATATATGTGTATGTGTGTTAAAGTCAAATTTTTCATAATAAATTAGCAATTTCTTAATAAACAAAATAAACCAATAATTACAGTGTTTAATTAATAGTTGTGTTGTGTGATTTTCTGTATTTCCACTTATTTGCAATTAATCTATATAAAATAAGCTAATATCTATTACCAAATAAGAAGGGAAAAAAGTGAAATGTATAAAAATAAAACACAAATGTAATTCAGCAAATATAATCAAAACAAAGTTGTGAAAACGCACTTATTCTTCTGTTTAGAAAGATATATTTATGTTGAAAGAATATCGCCTCCTCCAGTGCTTCACTTTGGACAGCTTAAAATAACTTGAAACATTTTCATTCTCGTAATCCATTGGACATGTATTCCACTGCTATTTATTATTTGATTTCAGATGTCAAAAAGCTTTTGATGGATAACTTTCCTTATTTTGATAGATTGATAGATTAATTTTAACTGAATACTATAAATCAGTTGGATGTTTGATAATAGTATTCGTTTTCTCCAGATTGCCACTACTTTTCCGAAATTTGTTTACTTTTAAAAGTGACTTCTGTGCGTTTAAGTTTAAATTTACTTTTTTTATTATTTATATTTTGTTTTCCTACTTATTGAAAAGTAATATCACGAAATTTTTTCGACTTAAATACACATATTATAACACTTGTCAGAGAATAAGTAGAAATAAACTATTATAAATGAAACACTAAAAGACAATTTTCAACCATTTCTCTCACAACAATATTTTAGAAAATATTAAAATATTTTTACACACAGTAATGGACTATCATAACAACAGTTTTTTTTTACCGTAAGATAAATTATAACAGAAGGTTATTATATTATAAATATAAACTAAAACATGAACCTTTTTACCGTTAGGATAAGTTATTACTGATTGTTTTTAGATTATAAATACTGTCACGTTTTTGAACACAGTAAAGAGGCTTTAATGACAAGAAATAACGTTTATTAGTCAGGAATAACTAGCTCTAAGGCTTATATTCAAAAATTACCTCCCGCAGTTCCAACACAAGCTGGTTAGAGAACATTCTAGAAGTAATACAGAAATTTGTATATCTTACAGATTTCTCAAATATTTAAGAAAGTGAGCGTAAAAGGGACGAAAAAATATTTTCAGCCTCTCCCATTTTCATACAGATGACCTTTTCATTCGGAGCCGTTGACTTTATACATTGTGTCATGGCATACGGCAAGTTTTTATACCAAAAAGTGACAGTATAAATTATGAGAAGTGTTTATTTTAATAGTGAAAACTCTGTTGTAAGTTATTTAAATATTCGTTGCATGTTTTTGAAAGATTTTTTATAGAAATTGATAATTCTCATGAAAGGAAAAGAAGAAGCCTCAAAAAACTAACAAATGTCTATACATGCAGAAAATTGAAACATATTATCTAGAACAATGGCTGACATCGAAACAGGACTTTCTACTTCAAAGACTTCTCTTCTGTCGTTAGATCATTTTGAACTCTGGCATTTGAGAAAAAACATTGATCGTGGAACTTGTGTTTACATGTGTACATCAGTAATCCATGGAAGATGTGCTTTTTACCCATAAGAACAAATTCTTTAAACGTAAATCAGAGTTATCATGTTGTGACTTCGAGTGTCAGATCTGTTTCTCAAATCGAATCTCCTATAAAATGCAAGAAAAGCTAGGGAAAATCCTGATAGGAAAAAATAAGGAAAAATTGAATGTGTAGAATTTGTTTCAATAGCTTCACGTTATTAACAATTATCTGATTAGTTGTTGATCACAAGTTTATAAGACAGACCACTGCGGCGTGATTTTTTAGAAAGCCTTCTCATAATTAGAAGGTAGTGATTTCGAATTCCGGCTTAACTGAAGATCCGTCAGGTTCATTAAAGGTAATTGGAGCA
The DNA here is from genome assembly GCA_030067965.1 of Latrodectus elegans. NCBI lineage: Eukaryota > Metazoa > Arthropoda > Arachnida > Araneae > Theridiidae > Latrodectus > Latrodectus elegans. The sequence continues at coordinate 22,252,428 of CM057820.1, read as the reverse complement.
CGTTATATAGGCCGTATTCGCAATGTCCTCCAAGTGAAATGATACCTCTGTGGGCGGCAAATCAAGCATTTGGGGTTCTTCTGCTTCTAAATTACGAAGGCTGTATCCGACTGTTTCAATCTAACTGGTAGAGCCCAACTCAGGGTTAGGTACGAGACGAAGGATGGTACAACAACAACTAGACTATAAGACATGATCAAATGAGTTCAATAAATATTAGCACCAAGTTTGCGAGGTGATTAATTTCATAACTGAGGGGAATTATTCCTAGTAAATCAGTGTCAATTTACTGCAAACACAAAGACGAAAAAATAAATTATTCAATTGACCTAAATCCTAAAATGATGCACTCCATAAATCAATCATTACCTTATCAGTAATAATAATTGCATATGATTTATTTAATTTATGATTCTTTAAAGATTCTTAAATATTAGCTATGCTACACAGTGGTTAAATGTTGATTTCCAAGAAATTAATTTGAAATAAATTCCATTTTTTGTCTGAATAATATTCAAATCCAGATTTACCTATTATAGTTTATCTTTCATGATAATCAGATTCAAAATTAAAACAAAATAATAAAGAAATTTATGAAAATTATCAAGAAAAATACATTTATTATTGGAATAGTATTTACCCAAATTGTCATTATTGTTAGGCAAAACATTCAACAATATATTTTGTAAAAATGTAGTTATACAGGTAGTTACACAGGAAGAGGAAGCTTTGATAATCTATGAAAAAGTTAATTTTTATTGAATAAATGATCAATTTATCTACTACTTAATGATGTCCTCTAAGCTAAGGCTTCCCAACGTGTGGTCCGTGGTCCCCCTTAGGTGTCCATCGGCTCTTTCTAGGGGGTCTGTGACTACCTTTGAACAGAGGCTGTGGTTCCTAAGTTTGACCAGCAGGTAGTTAGTTTAGTACTGGGTGTATGGCCTCTCTGCTCGACTTTCAGTTAACTCCGGGAGTCGCCTGCGCGCCAGCTTATAGCGCTCGATGTGCTGAAACCTTTTATGCATGATCTTTGGGTATGGCTCAAGCTCAGCCGACCAATCAGAGTACTCACTGCCTCGCATGCTCTCCTGGCTTTGTGTGCAGCGGACGGTCACCCGCTTTTTCTTGAGACATCATTCAATACTGAACTTCCATCATGAGTGCACCATTTGCTTTCTGCAGTTTATTACTTCCACCATGGATTGGTGGCTGAAGTCGAGATCATTGAAAAAGCTAGCAGTTTCTCCATCGCTTTCACTGCAAATAAAGCCATCGTTTGAAATTAATGACGAAGGAGAATGCCCAAATGAAGAACAGTCACACGAAGGGCCACAGCCAGATTTATTATGTGAAAATTCAGCAAGTTCTCGATTAGTTGCAGTGCCCTTTGGAGGTGGAATAACCAAAAAGAATAAGTACAACTAAAGTTATTTAAACATGGGCCTTATATCGAGACATAGGAGGGTAAAGCTCAGTGCATAATTTGCGCGCGAATCTTTCCGAACAGTTTGATGGTACCAATTAAATTGCTTCGTCATTTTGAGGGTACTCACCCGGACCTCCATACTAAAAAAATTGATTTCTTCAAGGGAAAGAGCTCTGAGTTAGCTGCTTCTCAGCAATGCATGAAAACTCATGCTAAAACATTAAAAACTCACTAAAAGTTCCTTTCTTGGTAAGTTATCAGGTGCCAAAGAGAGGCAAAGCTTATACCATTGTGGAAACCCTCATAAAAACTATGTTTTAGCGATATTGATTCTTGCATGTTAGTCGGAAAGGCAGTAAAACGTATATCTTCAGTGCCACTATCAAACAATACTGTCAAGATATGGATATTTGACATGTCAAATGATGAGGAAGAATCTCTGGTTTCTCGCATCCAACACAATTCATCTTCGTTCCAACTAGATTAAAATACTGACGTTGTGGGATTAGCAATTTTATTGTACCTGAATTTTTTTAACTTGAGATGAATGGATCTGCTAAGAAAAAATTAAACTCATTAGCACGGTCGGTGGGCCAAGGTCTACAGGGTCCAGAACTGCTTTCATGTCTGAGAGCAGCCTAGGGTGTGAAGCATATGTCCTGGTTAGATGGTTAGTCTAACACAAAACTCCCGATGTTTAGTTTTCAAGCATGCTTGGTATTCAGTTTTATCGACACACTGAGGTGTTGAAAGGCTGAGTTGACCTGGTAATCGAAAGTGAACCTGTACGTTGAGAGCAAGACTCTACCACTACGCCACCGGGCATCGGATGATCTAAAAGTATTCTGAAATTTCTACTAAGATTACTTACCCAATATAATGCTGCCCGTTAATTTTATCCTCAGTTATTATTCTCATATATTCTACACCGTTTTTTTGGGGAAAAATATTATTTTAAGAAAAATTAGGGACACTGCTCTTCTGTACGACAAAAATTCATCAAACCCAACGTGTTTCAATTGTTATGTTCCTGGAATAGACCAATGACTGAGATTACAGCTCATGAAATTAGAGTTATGGTCTTTACTTTTAGAATTCGTGAGTTTGATTCCCATGTAAGTGTAAAGGATTGCAGTGATTCTTATCTACTTCGAACTGTAGATCAAAATGTAGTTATCCTTCGTGAATAAATTGATAATAGAATAACAAATCAAACTGAGAAATAATAATAACTGCTTCATAAAGCTTTTTATAGCTATATCAAGATAATTGTTTGTGTACAGTGCTTTAATGCTTCCTTTAACTTGCTTTTCTCACAGGTATTTGAACCTTATTGGTGCAATTAAAACTTGTATTCAGTAGAGCATAATATATTCATGTTAAAGGGTTGATATATATGTTAAAGGATTGATGACGCATTTTGGTAACTAAAAGCCAGGATAACCTGATTGTTTACGATAGACTTAAATAACGGTCGCGTTAATCTGGTTTGTTAGAGCGTCGTTCTCATTATCGGAAGGTAGAAAATTCGAATCATTTTGTCGATTTGTCTTGGTCACTAAAGATATCTAGGGCTCGTTAAATTGATCATGGTATCAATGTCTTCCAAACGAAATGATACTTCTTAGAGGTAGAAAGTCTTGGAGTTCAAGTCAGGAGGAAAACTCCCACCAAAATGCTTTTATCCAACTGGCATAGGGAAATATACTGGTGCAGTAACAACAAACTTCAATACGTTTGTATCATTCAAATATCTAATTGAGGTTATGTCTTTTTGTGATTTAATTTTTTGCAACGTTCAAGCATTTTAATTCTCTTATTCTTAAGAAACTTTGAATATGCATGGAAAGGAAGAAATCTCAGGAAATTTCTGAGCACTCACACCAACAAAACAGTATCCACAAATCAGGAGTACAACCTCTCATTGTTCAACAGTGACTAGACTCGTACTCAGGACATACCTTTCTACAGAGCCCAACCCTACCATAAGACCTTTAAAACCCTTTAGATTTTTAACAATGTCTAGTTCCCTGTGCGTATTCACATGTTTGTTCTCTATCTAAAGTCCCTATTTGTATAAGTGAAAGAAATTAATACCGTTTGCCAAATAATAATTCAACTCTAATAAATAGTTCTACAAATCATAAATTAATATAGAACACCTCTGCCACATGTTAGTGAATGCATTGAACTTATTATAAGATTTTATTTTGGAAAAATATTTAAATATTTTGATTTTACGGTAAATATGAACATTCTTTATAAAATAAACATAAAAATATTTTAACCAATATTTTATATTAATAAAAATACTTTAATATTTTGTAACATGAAAATATTGATAAAAATCATATTAATTTCACATTCATATTAATAAAAATATTTTCATATTGATTTTAAATTAACGATTTGCTGTATCAGAGTATTAATATAGTAAGAAAAGATTATTATTAAATAAGATAAATTATGAAAGAATGCTTTCTGTTTTAAGTTGACTACAAATTAGTTTAAAATTCATAAAAAATTTTTGAATCATTTAGTACCAATTATTTTACTGTAATATATATCAGTTCTGTAGTAAAAATATTTTATAATGCGAATCATGTAATTATAAATATTTACAGTCATAAAAAATTCTTCACATATTGAACAGAGAGAGCTTAAATATTTATAACTAAAGTATTTATGTGTCATAACATTTTTTCCATTATTAAAAGTATTAAACAAAATATCTTCACTTATTTTTTTGTGGAATTTTCTTATCAGTTATACCATTTATTATTTCTTTGGAAGATAATGCAATGTTTAAATTTATAAAATTTTAATTTATCTTAAAATAAATAACTTAATGTGGTATTATTTAAGACTTCGCAGCATAAATTTTTTTTTTCATTGAATAGGTAACTAAAAATAATTCATAATTAAATAGAAAAATTAGATAAAATCTTTTAATGAAATATTTTTAATATATACACTCTATAAAAAAAACAAGATTTGTTCCAAATTTTAAAATAATATTTTTCTTATATTTTGGTTCGAAAATAAGCAGACTTCATAAATACACATAGAAGTTAGTGTGAAAATATACACATAAAATAAAAATAACAGTACTACTAATATTATGCAGCAACATGCAGCAAAACTCTTGCTTTTTGAAACTGTAAAATAAACAAGAATATACATTTATTCGATGGTTAATATAATATTGCCAAGTAAGTTAAATATTTGCTTTAAAAAGAAACTTAGATTACGAGTATGTTCAAATATTTCTATTAAATGCAAAATTAATTTCTGTTATAGATTCTTACTTTATTGTATCAAAGAAAATAAGTATAAAAAGGTTAATAAAGTCTTTTAAAAAAGAGGTGAAAGCCCTACAAAATACAATGACTACAATTCGATAAAATTCTAAAGAAGGTATTGGTTTATACAATGCCTGATCATAGAAATTTTTAAATTAGAACTAGAAATAATAATATTGATTGGGTACTTATTTTATTTCTTTCATGCAAAATTATTTTAACTGTTGATTTCTTAATGGCTTCAAGGTTTTACTAAGTTTATTCTAAAAATATTCAGAAAATAAGGATAATAATTCCAATAAGCTTGTTTTACCGAGATTGTTAAATCTTAGGAGAAAAAAAGACTAATGTGGCCTGCTGGTTAGAGCGTCGTTTCTTTTCTCTGTTAAAGGTCGGGAGTTCGAATCGCAGATTAACCGAATATTTTTCAAATTTTTTAAAGCGCTATTTAGCTCTCTTGATTTAACTCGACTGTACATGTTAAGGTGTTAACAACACATTTTTTTTAATCTAAAAAACTTGTTAATCTACTTTGTTGATGACAGACTCTAATAAGGTCTCAGTAGCATGGTTGGCCCCAACGCAATCAAATATCAGTCGTGTATACTAATGGCGGCTGAGGGAGGTGAAATATGTCTTGGTCGCAATATCCTCCTCTCTAAATGACACATTTGAAGGTGGTTGGCCAACCCTGAGGGCTTTCTGCTTGATCCCTACTTCCAAATTATGAAGACACACTCCCTCTCGGGACCATAATGGCACAACCACCGGGTACCCCACTATATAAAGTGCCATCAGTTCTGACACTTTTAGAGCTGATAATAGAGAAAATCAAATAGCCGGGGGTTATAAAAAATAAAATACAAATAAAAAACTAATTATCGAAAAATCTATAATTAAAAAGCCATATAATAACATATTATAGTTTGATTTGTTATGAATGACAGAGAAAAAATAAAACTATGTACACAAAGGAATAACTGTTTATACTTATTAAGAAATAATAGAAAATATAAACATAAAAATTGAACTTTCTTCTCCCAATGTATTGAATCTGCATACAGTTACTATTTGTTTATAACTGCTGCAATTATTAAAATGATATGGTAGCAGCTATTTGTTTTAACATTAGAAAATAGTAGTACAAAGACGTGTAAAACCTTTTCTCATGTGTTTTTATAGCAAAATTTATCCTTGTGATAATAAGGTGATAAAATTCTAAACTCTGTTTCATTATAGTCTTTTGCATTTTCTCATAAACTTTCAAAATTCGATTGTTTATCGTTCCTTAGTATTCTAGCTTATAGCTATAAGAAGGCTATATTTATAGGAAGGCTAAGCTTTTTTTAGTGCTATTTATAGTAAAAAGAAGCTAAAGACCCGCTTTACTCTGTGTGAAATATAAGATGACCCTTTATAAAGATATACAACGATTAATGGATGCGTTGCAGAAAAAAAAATCCTCAGAACCATCTTTGGCTCAGCGCATGTTGGTGAGTCAAATACGATTTTGAACTGTGTTGTTGTTATTTCTTATACAAATTTTAGAATCATTAGGCCATGCGAATTTAAGTCAGTAGAATGAGAGTTTCGTTTATCCAAAGCACTACGAAGGTAAATGTACCACCTTGCTCTAAACTCCTCCGATAGCTGGCACCACCAAAGGATCCACTCCTTCAATTTTGATATTGATCTGAAGGGAAAGGAATTTTTTCCAGACCATTACACCCATGGTCAATGCTCGACGACCAACCACAGGACCTTTAATTCCCCAGATTTAACGATGACGTATATCGCATGTATTCTGTGGATGTTTGCCAACATTGGGAATCAAACAACACCCTTCCGGACGAAAGACCGATGCCTCAACCACAAGGCTACCACGGCCCTATTTTGAACTGTACAGGCTCTAAGGACAACCAAAGATTACACTAATCATCCGTAGTAGCCGATCAAGAAAACTTGACGATGTTTGGAGAAGCCCAGATGAAAATTCCACAAAATTCTTAACATTTGAAAAACCTGTAGGATTTCGTCTAAATGAAGACTTCCAACTAAATGATTGGAAGATGAAGGGACTAAAATACTTTAAAAATTCAAGAATTAGAGAGGAGGCACGAATGATTGAAGACGCTTGAGAGAGAGTGCGGTCGGGGCAGCCAAAGCTTGTAAAGGGCTTTTGAGCTTGTGTAGAAGAACTTATAATAAAAAGAGCACATTTATGATTTTACAAAATTTTATATTCTAGAAGATATAAAATATTCTTTAATTTGTTTTTATGATAAAAGAGTAATTAAAAAAGAAACTCAAAATGTAATACTGGAATATCAATAAACTGATAAAAATATCACAGATTAGAGGTACATGAAAATTATCTTTGCAAAAATTATCTATAGATCGATAAAAATATTCTGACACTTAAAGAGTGTCCAACGTATGAAACCCTCTATCAATTAACGATAAAATTATCACTACGCAAAACTTCAAGAATGTCACTGTACAAAATTTATCTATAAGAAGTCAATGTTCTAATTGTCTACGATATTGCGAAATTTAACAAAGATCACTTCATAAATTTTCGAAATTCATGAATGAAGGTAAGACCATGAATGTAGGGAAGAATGTTAAATATGGATGTGGATAAATATCTGTTGAAATGTGCTTTGTATTTAAATTATACGATTTAGAAAGACAAATATTTTGAACAATCACCCAAGACAGAGCGAAATGCTATTCAATTTCCATCTGTACTTAAAAAAGTACACTACTTAAAGTAGTAAATAGAAATATAGATTTCAACTGGCATTTTACAACTCAGCGCCATGAAGCTTTTTAGTCTGTAAGTTGATCATGCAATTACTTATAAATCTTGAAAACTTTGCAAAGATCCCTAAATGAACTTCCAATGGTTGCAAACGTGTACAAGCTATAAATATATGTAGCCCATGAATGAATACCAAGAATATAAATCACGATGTTAGATACAGATATGGGCAAATTTCTATCGAAATTCTTCAGAGCTCCAGTGGCTCAGTAACATCACGCCGTTTTCTGTTAAATGCAATAAAGAAAGTATCATTTGCTCGGGCTGTGATTGGAAGGGTGACTACATTTTCCCTCATTAGGCTACTGGAGCTCTATGGATTTGGGATGTTTCCACGGAAATCTGTAAATTCCAACGTCCTTCTAATGATGTCGCATGGATGTGGGGAGGAAGGTGCTAGCTCAGGTATGACCTGACTTTGTCACCTGACAGTGGTTTAAAATTAAGAGACACTTGTGATAATGGGAGAGTATTCCAATTCCATAAACCTTATGTTATAGTCCGAGCCTCAACTTCACTGCTATGTATGTATGTATTGAAATTGCTCAACATACAAACTGCAAAATATTCAAAAAGGCAAAACTTTTGAAGAGCTGCCTTTGAAGTTCATTAATAATTTTTTACTCGTTAAAAACGAAAATTTTTGTTGTCATCGCGTAAGCAAGGCTTTAGTTTTAAGATTTAAAAGAGATTGTTAGCAAATATTGCAATCATTGATTTAAAATTCTATTATATAATTAATGAAATTTTTTTAAAAATTGGAATCGTCCTTACCGATTTAAATTAATTATAAAGTGATTGTTTCGTCAGGTCTTTTTCATTTGGTTTTTTCTCTTGTTCTATTGTCAACGTGTTAAAGGCTTGAATCAATGGAAAACGGCTTCTCAAACAGATTTTCGGTCTTTATATAAGAAATAATTTTATTAGCAAACTGAACTTTAATAATATTCTCAGAAATTTTTTGGTGAACATCGCCTTGTTTGTTGCCGCTCGAAGAATGCAATTTGAAGGCAGACAACAAATTCGTCGACAAGTCGAATGTATGACGTAGTTTCAATACGATGTGACACAGATGAAAAGTTGATATTTTAAACCAATGAGAATTGTAATAATGTGGCGTAATCATGATCTCACCTAAAACGAAAGAAACAATCACTTTATGGTTAATATAATTTAATCAACCCGCAAACTTTATAACTAAAATATCATTTGTATCTTTGAGTCTACATGGGGCTTGTTGACATGAAAAACTCTGAAATACGCTATCATAATCCTTATCCAACTAAGAATTTGGAATTTGATATAACATATATCAATGTCTTGTAAATCATATCTAAAAGTTGGTTTTTAATAATAAAACAATTGAATGGATAGAAATCTTAAACTAAAGGTTCAATTAGTTTGTCTATCTACTATCATTTTTAATATTTGACCTAACATCACGGGGAGAGTTATCATTTTAAATGAATTTCAAACCACTTTAAGCATACAGGTCAAAGGCGAGAATCGAATATATGAACCGATGAACCTAACACCATATCTGAATTGCTCAGTTGCAACATCGGACGGGAAACAAAATATGTGAATGGAGAAAATAAACCTTTGATTACTTCTTTCAATATAAGATCATGGTTTACCTATTTATTATTAAGAGCTTAAAACCTTTTCTTTACCACTATTAATACTATTGCTATTGCACAAGTATATTTCTCTGCATCTAACCCAAAGTTGAGCTCTACCAGTTAATGAAACAAACAAGTAGGGGTTTTTATAGTTTAGAAGCAGAGATCAAGCAGAAGAACCTAAATACTTCGCCTTCCAACCCCATAAGTATATCATTTTCCTTGGAGGCCGTTGAGACCACGACCTATTTAACGTGTACCAGCCATCTTTTGGTGAAACTGATAGATTCTTGGTTAATTTGGAAATCAAACTTGCTGCCTTCTGATAATTAGAGCGACCTCTAACCAACCATCCACTACGGCCGTACTGCTATTGAAGCAGAGGTACTGGGTGAGAAGAAATGATACACATTAAAAAAAATATCTACTTAATTATTGCATCGTAACAGTTAATCTAACTATTTGGCTGGGAAAATTACTGTGATTGTTTAAATGAAATGAGGCTCATATTTATCAGAGAATGATTTTGGATATTTCTAAAATATCATTTACTGAGCTTGGACAGTTCATGGCTTGAAATAATATCTCGAGCATAATCTAAATTGTTTCTACTTATCCAGCAGTGGATGGTAGGAATTGAAAGGTTAGAATTAGTTTTCAATTTCGATTTTATTTCTGTTCAAAAATGTACTTCTTTTATTCTTGATAACAACTATAATTATAAATGCTATATTATTATAATTATTTGTACTAGTCAGTTCGTCAGGACCTTGCTCCAGGTAGTCTCACACTAGGGCTGAAGGCCATTCCGTTAAGCCTAACTAAAATCACCAGGCAGTTTTAGCTCCAAGGGAAATAGAGCTAAAACTGCCTGGTGCTTCGGATTTAACGATGTTGCTTATTCTCTCTTTTAGGTCAGCGGATTCATGTATTTGGTCGGACTTTATCAGACTGGATTGGAGATTAACAACAACAACAGTAATTAGAGAATCTAATTTAATATGTAAGTTCTAATTTCATGTGCAAAAGTGGTCATGCTACTATAAGCACACCAAAAAAACATCTTTTACAAACTATATAATTGGTTTAAGTCAGGTGGGATTACTAGTTTAAGACAAAGTTGTTAGTTCGTATTCTCTTCTCAAGCAATTATTAGTTTAAGACAAAGAGTTGTTGGTTGAGATTATTGTTGATAGAGAGAAGAGAATAATAATTAAGAGTTGTTAAACAACTCTTATTCTCTTCACAAGCACTACAGACTGTTGTCAAACAAGCCTGTCTCTCTGTTATATAGTTTACATCATCTTTATCTGTACTGGTTCCCAGATCCTTTGAATATTTTCCACTCAATTTATCTATTCAGTTCTCCATCTTCCCCTTTTTCTTTTTCTCTCTAAAATTTGGAAAGCTAATTTTTAAATAGAAGTTCCATTGTATTGTCGAATATTTAATAAAATTTTCGTTTTATTATCAACTAGTTTACCTTATTTGGGAAACCTTGATTACTATTACTAATTTAGGTTCAACTCTTATATGAAATATTAATGAATATGAAATATTAATCAAACTATTATTTTGCAGTATACTTCTTTAGCACTGCTGGCAAAACCAGTTCTAATAAACCAACGAAACAATCAACAATTATTAGCTTTTTGGGTACAACAATTAACAAACATCATATCGCACCATTATATTGTAGAATTATTGATCTAAACTCATCTAAAAATCTGAAAAATTCCCCAAAATTAAAAAATTCCTGAAATTTTCGCCTGTTAAACTAACAAAAATATTGGTACATATATATTAACCAGTAAACATTCTCTTCAATGTTAAAAATTGTCACCAGAAGTGAAACAGAGTGTCAATGAAATGACTAAGAAATACAGTTAAATAAAAACAAATGGGGCATTTAAAAAAATAAAAACATTGTTAAATAATAGAAATATATGAAATTATTTAAAAGGTTAAAACGGTTTAATATCATTTAAAATTAGGATAACATGTCATTTACTGCGTCGACAATTCACCCCAGCTAAATACGAATAGAAAGATATTTTATTCGTATTTATGTGCCAACCCCAATTTTCGCTATTTTCTGAGAGGGCATTTGTATTAAAATCAATAAAGTTATGTTGGTGAATGATATTAAAATGATATAATCTTTTTTTGTATATGGAGAGAATACAAAACACAACTTATGTGGTCAATATGTAATATTTTCGAATATCTGCGAGAATGTCGTGTGTTCTAGTGCGTGGGGAAAGACTTACATTTGTTTTTGTCTATAGCTCATTTTGACGAAAATTTTATATTTCTTGACACCAAACTGTGAACTGCTTGTTTGCTTGTTTGTCGCTCAACGGTCATTTTTTTTTTTTTTTTTTTTTGCACACGAGGGCTAATTAGACCGGGACCTACGGCTTAAAGTGGATTCCGAACCACTACAAACATCCATGCCCAAGGTGAGATTCGAACCCAAGAACTGTTGAACCGAAGGCAAGAGCGCTAACCATTCGGCTACCAGCTCGGCAAATTGTGAACTGCCTCAATTTGTGAAGATATTTTAATGCCCATCACGTAAGTGAATTTAAGGAAGATATTTCATAGATTACGAACCGCATTCATAAGTTACAATGAAAGAACTCAGAAAACTCGCCAATTAACCCCTTCACAGTAGAAGGTATATATAGATTTTGTATATACTTTCTACTGAATTTTGTTGCTGATTTATTTGTCGCTAAATGGTCAGCTTTTGTACATGAGGACTAGTTAGAACGGGACATACAGCTTAGCTAAATCCGAACCACTACAACCCTCCATGTCCAAAGTGGGATTCGAGCCCACAAACTGATAAACCGAAACCAATAGTGCTAACCCTTCGGCAGCCACCTCAGCAAAAATATATATAAACACAACATTCATCTCTTGTTGTTCAACAGTAGTTAAGATCGAACGATGAAACTTTCGTTGTGGAGAGTTCTGTCTATCACTAAACAATGGTTTAATCAAAAAGTGAACATTTCGTGGTCCAAACACAAAACATTTCACAAAGATTCTTTTTATGATCTATTACGTATGTAGAGGAACAATGATACTGTCTTATTAATTTTGTTGCCAAAAAAGGATTTCGCGCCAAACATGGCAACATTATTATTTTGCCTTATTTAAGTGTTACCATTGATTAAATGTCGCTTAGTTCAATTCCTCTTGTTTCTCTTAGTCTCGTTAGAAAAATACTTTAAATGGTGGTTTCTTCAGATATTTTCTCCTAGCTTTTCCTTTCGTAATAAGTACAGAATAATTTGGTAAGAATATAGAATCACAAAAATCTATAGTTGTAAGTAGAAATAGCTCTCTCTCTCTCTCTTAGATTAAATTTTTAACTATAGTTTACTTTCCTCAACAGAACAAGTTTATTTATAATCACTTGATATCCATCCAAATTATACAATCAGTCATATTTTAAGCAATGGAAAAAATTGCTTTCTCTTTCAAGTACCGTGGTTTTCCTTGGGAAAAAATTTACTCCCTCAGTTAATCATTATTCTGGACCAATAACATCTGATTCCGAAGAGATGGAATGATATCCTGAAGGCTTATTTTTTAATACCCGACATGACCTGCACATCATTGGATGTTTTACTGAGTATTTCATCATTTTATGATAAGATACTTTATGAAAGAAAGCTTGGCTTTTTAGTATGTTTTCCTTTCAAAAAGAGTTAATGGACGGAATAGTATTTACAGTAATTTCGAAAATATTTGGTTTTTGAGCCCTAATTTAATTTATCCCAAATAAATTATTTGTTTGCATGAGGAAAAAAATGTTCGCCTTTTGTTCAAAAAGTGAAGAATCACTTATTTTTAAAAATGTTTTTATTTAAATAAAGACATGCAAGTGTATAGAGAAAGAGTTCAATATCCTTACAATATACTGAATTATTAGTGTATTATTATTTATCAACAAAATGTTATGAAGGTGAGATGCAGAATTTATTTATGAAATATTAGCATATAAATTTCATCAGAATTTTTATGTATTGTTATTTTGTATATTTAAATATAACAACCCATTTAAAGTTTACTGTAATTCTTGAATAAAACTTAAAAAAAAAGGTCTTTAAATGTTCAAGAATGAAATTCATTAACACTTCTTGCTTAAAATCTAATTATCAAAATTTGATGCCACGAACAAGAATTTAGTGTATACAAATTAACACATAATATCATAAATTAGAATTGAGTGCTTATGATAATTTATGAAACGAAACACAAATATATATTGAATGAATAGAACTTTGCTAAAAAAAATGGGGCAAGGCATAAACTTTCACTTAATGTCAAAGTATAAGACTTTTGAACGCGCAAATACAAAATAAGAAATCAAGAATAGAATTCCAAAGTGATTTAACACAAAATACTCTAATAATTAACAAGTAAAATATTTAATATGTAAAAGAAAAAAGAAAATTGATTTTTAGAATGAAGGAAAAGTCGTGACCGCACAATAGCGTGCAAAGTAACAGTAGATCACTTCGGCTTCATCAAATCTTGTGAAGAAAAATATCTTCGCTACTGGACATTAAAATTTCTATACCAAGAAGACGACATGCTACAGACGTGAAATTTATACGAAAGGAAGAAGGTGCTGTGATATGCAAATGATTAGCTTTTCAGCGCATTCAGACAAAGCAGGCGCCAGTAGCGACACTTACATTGTGTATAAATTAGGAAATTGTTCAGCCGGTTCCTCATACACAAATTGCATTTGAACGTTGTTACCTGGTGAAAAGTTGTTGTGATGCCTCGTGTAAGAAGGAGAAATGCGTACTAGCACGTTTCTGACTTTGATAAAGGTCGAATTGTCGCGTACCGGGATTGCGGTTTATCTTATCGCAGTATTGCTGCTCGCGTCGGTCGAGATCCAATGACGTTTCAGCAGGATAATGCCCGACCGCATATTGCCGTTATTGTACGGACCTTCCTTGATACGGAACATGTTCGGCTGTTGCCCTGGCCAGCACATTCTCCAGATCTTTCACGAATAGAAAACGTCTGGTCAATGGTTGCCGAGCGACTGGCTCGTCACAAAACGCCAGTCACTACGGTTGATGAACTGTGGCATCGTGTTGAAGCTGCATGGGCATCTGTGGCTGTACATGCAATCCAATCTCTGTTTGAATCAATGCCCATGCGTATAACTGCTGTTATTACTGCCAGAGGTGGTTGTTCTGGGTACTGATTTCTCAGCATCTATCCAGCCAAATTTTTTGAAAATTTAATCACTTGTTATATTTCTGGTATAATATATTTGTCCAATAAATATCATTTTGTTATCTGCATTTCTTCCTGGTGTAGCAATTTTAATGGCCAGTGGTATATTTACCCACTCTCAAATGAAAACACAATAAAGAAAAAGATTCAGATTTCATTTAGAAACATGGTTAAAAGGAAGCGATTCAAGAAATCTCTGTAAACGAAAAAATCATAATAATAAATTAAAGAAACGCGAAGACATAGTCGCGAAATCAATTTTTAAAGAAAACCCTTGACGACCGAAATTCCAACATCACAGTGTTGAATCCCACACTAAACTACTGAAAATTCGAATAAAACCGCTCTGAAAAACTTCGTGTCACCAAACAAAAGTACTTTTAGAAACGAAATTTAAAAATAAATCATATTGAGCTATTTAAAATCTTTCATTCGCTTTGCATGAAGTAAAACTAAATTATCATTATTTGATGTCTGAAAAAGATTCTTAACGACCAGGAGGTATTCACTACTCAGAAGTTAGTGAAATCTAAATCGAAAAAAATGTTTTGTTTTTTTAAACGGGATACTATGATTTCAGTTATTTTAGCAATTTAATGCCCTACGAATAGAATGAAAGCAGACTCATAAGAATTTCTTTTGGGAAGATTTTTTTACAGGCAGGAAACAATGTTTATGGGTCAATGGGAACGAAGCAAAAAAATCTCCTTAGCTTTTTCTTTCTAAAATGAAATGATAGAAAATGAAGTATAACATTTATTATTCCCTTATGGTTGGAATCAAGTCAAGGTTTTTTCTGCTAGCTACCAAAAACATAAATCTCACTACTCATAAATAATATATCAACTCTCTTATAGTGATTATTCACCTATAATTTTTGAAATTGTTTGTCTTTAAAGTAATACAATCATCAAAAACTTTTTCACTTAACTTAATTTCTAAGATTTGAATAAAAAGCTTATGTGTCAGGTTCATTTTTCTTTTTTGGTTGGTTTTGCCACTCATTTTTTGGGCATGAGAGCTAATTAGACGAAAATTAACAGCCTGGAGTACATTCTGAACCAATAAGAACATTCATATCCAAAGTAAGACATTGTTCACTAACTGTTGAGTCGAAGAGCAGAGCCATGACCAGCTCAGCTTATGGGTGTTACAAAGAGGTAACTGTGGATCAAAATTCCCTTTCACCTGTTGCTATCGATTGAATAGACGCTTGTATGCACAAAGTGGTCTTAGAGGGATAAATAAATAAAATCAAACCAAATGCTACAGCTAAGTGAGTTTGGTTTCTTGTCTCTCTCTATAATCACTTTTTATACATGAGGTCTAATTCGATTGGTATCTTCACTTTAACATAGTCTCGGAATGGCAACAAACATCTATGCACTAGGCAGGAGTTTATATTTGAGCTGATGACCACAGCCCTAACTCTTCAGCTACCAACTCAATCGGTAGGGTGAGCAATCAGAGTTTGATGGGCATCAATTAATACCCCTTTTCTAAAAAAATATATCCTAATATTCAAATCGATTTCGTACTAGCATTCAAATCAAAGAATATTTATCTTTCATTGTTGAACAATGGAATATGGATGTTCCAATTAACTCCAATGAGGCTGCATTAACAGAACAAACTACACACTGCAACTTATTTCCAAGACACTTTTGGATGAAGATGAACCAGAAGGACTTTTATTGTCAGATAATACAAAATACGCTATTATCTACATCATTCATTAATTTTATAAACAGATGGCGCTATAATTGTAAGCATCTATGTTCTACTATACCACTACACACAAGATACCTAGTTCACGAACACATACCACTCAAATACCAAGAGAACAAAGATATCTCAAAAAAAATTTCAACAAAATTGAAACCGTGCCAAAGAAATTATTTGACATCGAGTATACCATCAACATTGCAAACCCATATAAGATTTTCAAAAGTTCTGTTGGTTTCGTTTTCATACTCCTTTTAGTTTAATGGAATGATTTTATTTCATTTTAATTTCATTTCATTCATATTTGAATCTGTTTCAGTATCCATATCCATTTGAAGAGGTGTTTTTATAAAAAAAGAAATGTCAATATTTTTAAACATGCAATCAAACGAAGAAGTAGTAGAAAATTATGCATGACTATGAATGCATGACTAGAATCGAGGTCATCTATTTATTTCTAATTTTTTTAAACAAATGCTTTACCTTACGCTTATTTTTACGTGCATGTGAATCAATAAATAAAATGAATTGAATAATATTCAGTATTAACACAGAGTCATTTTGAAGAGTTAGCTGAATAAAAATAATATGCATCAAAAAACGAAGTATGTAATCTTTGAAATACTTATGCTATTATTCAACTAATGTATATTATCACTAAGCGAAATTTCCAAGAAATATTTCCCACAAGTTGTAACCGCAAGCAATACTTCATCACTCCATGAACATGATTCGAGTAATTATGTTCGACTAAAATGAAACGCCTTCAATTTGAACTATTAAATTAAACTTAAGAACTGTAAATTTTAAGCAAATTAGTTCAGTATCTTTTTACATGAATATCGCTATAACCATACAAAGATAATTCGAAAACACACAACAGGTTAATTATTAAATAAGATATTGATTCGGAGAATTCACCAGTGACTACAGAGTTAGTCTAATTATTGATGATTATAGAATTGAATTTGTTAATAGTTTTACATACTCTTTGGTTCAACCATTAAAGTTTCCCATTCAACTTTAGAAGAGATTAATTGCAGAATCGTAAAGGGGGAACAGATGCTTTTTTATAACGACATCTTAAGAAATAAACTAATCTCTAAAATAATCAAATGAAAGATATGATAAACAATTATCTGGCATATCATGACAAATGGCTATGAGAAATGACCTTGGCATCAAAAGATATTAATAATTTAAGAATATTTGAACATAAAATGTTAAGAAAGATTTATGGACCGATTCTCTCTCACTCAGGTAAACGGTAATATGAAGAATATGAATTAATAGGGAAATAGAAGCACTCATTAAAGGCTGAGACATAGTGAAATTTATAAAGGCATAACGTTGATCCGTCGCGCAATCTAAAAAGGCCCGTGTTCCAAGTTTAGTATTGAAGAATAACTGATGGTTCTAATCTTTATATCAAAGGTATTATGATTTCTTGGAGAAGCGAACCATTCAATATAGCTCACAGCTTTAAAAGACAGGAACAAACTGCTTTTGCCCGCTTTCGACGTGGTCACTTCAGATTATTAAAATTTTCTGAAGGCTCCAAAATTTCGAGACCTGTTCCAACTGTTTCGCTGAACCAGTTACCCCAGAACACATCCTTGCGTTGCCTGGTGATATCCAAGTAATATTTACACGACAATTCTTTGATAATGTTTAATATTTGGGGGTTATTTAACGTTATGGGCCTGGTCTAGCACTGCTGGCCAAAAGGGACGAGCAACTAAAACAACGGTTACCTTGGCTGGGCCACATTGAGACAAGGTAAATGTTGCGCCAAACTGATAATCATGTGTCAAAATTCTTATACTAGAAGCCAAAGTGCAACATACCAAGGGAAAGACCAAAAGAGATGGCTTGTTAATGTGCTGAATAACCTAAAATATTTTAAGATAGCCAGTTGCAAGATGAAGATTGGAGGCAGAGTTGAAAAGGCTAAGGCCACAGTGTGTGAAAAGGCTAAGGCCCATCATGTGTACTGAAATCAATTAAGAAGATTGATTCAGAAAATGTGCTCTTAAAAGAATGAATATTTACTGAGCATAAAAAAATTTATATCCTGCGTAACTTTCTCTTTCTTGTAAAATAGAAAGTAAATATGAAGCATCTTTTACTTTATAAAATAGATTTTCAAAAAGTTGAATAGATTACCTCATGTCGAATTGCTTTCCTTTTTTCTAGCTCTCTAGTTTTCTGCTCAATAATTTGGCTATTTAGTACTAATAGTTTTTGAATATAAAAATTTATATCTCTTAAGAAATTCACTTTCATTTGAAAAAAAAAGAAGATTGATTCTGAACATCAACTATTTTATAAAGAGTATGCAGTTTTCTTAGTCATAACTTAATTTATTCGTAGATTCTAAAAATCAAAATATCTTGAATACGTTAACCCATATATTTTTTATGTCTTACATCAAAATTTTTTCTTTTATCATTCATAATCATATAAAAAAATTATATTTTTTCCAATTTTTGACACTGAATAGAATTAACAGTTCTCGAGTATATATATATATTACATATACATATATATATATATATATATATATATATATATATATATATATATATATATATATATATATATATATATATATATATATATATATATATATATATATATATATATATATATATATATATATATATATATATATATATATATATATATACATATATATATATATATATATATATATATATATATATATATATATATATATATATATATATATATATATATATATATATATATATATAAAGTCAGATCTTATGAAATTTAATTCTACTTCAAAATAGATAACTGATTCTGATTCTAACTATCTATGTCTTTATATAAAATAATCATTACTCAAACTTCGCAAAATTTTGAAACTTGAATCTAGAAAATCTCGAATGTACAAAATTACTTTTTTCAATGATATTTTCTCAATATTTTAGATAATGAGAAGAAATGAAACCGAAGATTCCTTTGTCAACTGAAAATTACGTGTATTTTCTTTTTGACAAAATCTGTGGGCATCATCGAATCTCAATTTAATACTTCTCCATTGATATAAAGTGGCAGTTTAAAGTAGAAGGGATCATCTTACTATAGTATAGTACTTCTAACTATAGTATGTATGATTATCTTCGCAATATATTCGAAAATGGTAACTGATCATAAAGGGGTCGTTCTTTTGCTACTCTTGTTAGAATGCTTTATTTTTACTTAGCTTATTGACTCTACGCAGCATCGAAGTTCAAACTTATATTTCGCTATTTAAGTTGTTTGGATGTCCGAAAAAAGGGAAGTATCTCCTCATACACTCATCTTATATATATATCAATATTTTCAAATAACTTATAGTAAAGTTGCCACTCTTGATGTGTAAAAATAACATACTTTATCTATTCCGTGTGTTTAATCTTCGCTCTTCATCAAAACTGAATTTTTGTCATCTCCATCAAGGGTATTGCTCAGAAATTTAAAGAAAAGTTCGTCATCTCGAAAGTTGACTTTATTACTTCATCACCATTTAATAATATGAGGCAGCTGTGGCTGCAATTAAAATTCATTCTACATAACATCCATAATATTACCATAACTACAAAATACAAATTGAAAATGAAGTTTAAAACTAATCTAAAGAATTTTTTATGGCATAGTGCTAAGCTCGTACTCTCTGGAGAGAAAAGCCCTGGGTTCAATCCCAGCAAATACTAAATCTGCACATACAGTTGGTGTCTAAAATATATCTGGAGATAAATGTTGTGGTTCTGTTTCCAGCACGCTCATCGAGATGCTCGTTAGTGTTCAAGGTTTTATCCCTTATGGGACTATGAACCATATTAGTACAAAAATCTCTAAAAGAAGTCAAAACCCTTCGAAAATTTAAGTACCTTACAACGACGTACCTCCATTAGTTTGCTCACTCTACGATATAAAAAATTCTCTTGATGTCATGAAAGAAAATATTCTATGTAAATAAGTAAATAAATATATAATTCTCACAGAAAATAAACGTAAATAACGCAAAATTGGACGAAAAGTGTTTTTCGGGTATTGTTAATATTTTATTGATGAGTCGTCAATAAGTAATTTAAAAATTGCATGTTTGGATTCATAATCGAACGTAATAACCCCAGCATATTGCCACACCCATTTCGTGTTACTTAAGACCACCAATTCTTTTTCTCTAATTTTCTATATAGGTAAATATCGAAAATATAAAAAATCAGAAACAAATTCAGAATAGAAAGTATTTTATCAAAATTGTGAAAAAATATAATTTATAATTTGTCTAGATTTGTCTAGATTTTGCTTATTTTTTATAAACATTAATTTATAATCTTATTTTTTCATGATATACAATTTATTATCAGATAATTTTCTATAATTTACAATTAATTTCTCATATTAATATTTAAATCAGTCAATATGACTAATTGAAAATTTGTTAAGTTTTATTTCAAGAATTCAGATACTTTTTTAAATTAGTTATTTAAAAGAAAAATTCAACAAAGGTTGATTGTAACGAAAAAATGGAAAAAAAAAATACAAATTACTTATTATTTTAATTTAATTTAAACAATCTGAAATTTTTACTTTTCATCTTTACAAAAGAGGATTCCTAAGGATTTAAATCTCTCAAAGCAATGAAATCACTAATTTTTCATTAATTTGAAGGTGTTGGGAACAGTTGATTTGTCTAGATTTTGCTTATTTCTTTAGAAACTTTATACAAAAAAATTTGAAACCTTTTCCCTTCGTTCCCATATGTGAAGGACAAGATTTTAATCTACTCTATTTCTCAATTTTTTTTTTATATTTTACTTCAATTTTTTCTTTTTTTTTTTTCATCTAAATTTATCATTTTTTTCTTATAAATTAATCCCTCACCAATAAATGTCATACCTTATACTCTCGAAGTGATTAATTGATTAATCTTTTTCTATTTGAGAATTTTTTTTTGATTTTATCTTATTTTTAGTTGTATTATATTTTTATTTAGTTAAAAAAGATTTTGAAAAAATTTACGCTAGTGATTACTTAATTTTTAAACTATTTTAAAGCAAAATTAACACACACACACACACACACACACACACACACATATATATATATATAATATATATATATATATATATATATATATATATATATATATATATAATATATATATATATATAAGCCTGTTTAATGTGCTTAAGTGTAAATAATTAAGTTATATGATACACTGCCAGAGCGGTTTCAAACATTATTATAGTCTTTCCACCTCGTCCTCAAGACAAATCACGGAAGAAAGAATGGTAGAGAGATTCATCCCATTTGCTCTTTCTTATCATTTAGACATCATCGTTTGAAGATGTCGGTCGAACGTAATCTGTTCATAAGGCTCAATGACACTTTAAGCGGATCTTATGTAGAGAAGAGTAACCATCCCAAGCATTTATCTTTATCATGTAATTTTAATTCAGAGTTTTGAGACATTCGATGTCAGTTGGATGTACCTAGTTAAACGACTGCTTTAGTCCAAAGTCTCTGTTGAACATTGTTATTTATGTAAGACAAGGATTAAGTGGATTGAAATGCGTAGGGCTTGATAGCGTCACTGACACTCATTGACGTCATAGTCATGTGAGTAACATAGCGTGAAAGCTCAGTCGGAGACGTTTTTTGATTGACTGTGGCTCAAAGTTATAAGCTTTTGTCCCAGGATAAATCTTTAATGTCATTGTCAGTTTCTAAACTCGTCTATTGAGATTCACAAATTTAGTGTAAAATGAAAATCTTTTAAATAAAATATTTTTTTAAATTTTCCCAATTTTTAATATTACAAAATAATAAATGAATAAGTTTTACAAATACGTATGAATTATCTAATGGTAAATTTTTATGTTTTTATATGTGTATATTAGTTTTTCTTGATTTTTCTTTCTTTTTAATTTATATAATTTTTTTAACTTTTCGATTGTTCAAAAACGTTGAGAAAAGTTTATTTAACAACTTATTCTTTAAAATCTTTACACAGATGATTTCAAATCGTCATTTTCCAATAAGTAGAGATCAAATTTTATTCTGTTTGTTTTCTCAAAGTTTTTGTCAGTGAATTTTCTTTTATTAAATTCAATTTTTACAAATTTTGGACTTTTTCCCCTTTATACCAATATTTTTAGTATTCTAAATACATCTTGCTTTTAGCGCGAAAATTTTTCCTATTTTTTCTTCTAATTTTATCAATTCATCACCTTTTTGTTGTAAATATTTTTTTCTTTTTTTTAAACATTTTGCGAACCACGTACGGTTTACAATATTGTGTACTTTCACTCGAGAAACTTTCGTTTCCAATTTTTTATGTTCATTATTCAATTTTTTCATATATTTGAAAGCGGGAGGAAGAATTCATTTATGTATTATTTTCTTCTTTAGAACCCTTATACACACACATGAATTAGAGAAACGTCTTTTTCTTATCCCCGTACCCTAATTGATAAGAAACTAGTTAAAGAGGGTGAAAAAGATTGAGTCATGCGAGTATTTTTCTCAATATTTTTCCCCAAATTAGCTTTTTATAATCTAAATAATTTAAGTTTCTCTTACTGAACTTTTTCTAATTTTATTTTAACTCTTTTTCTTTTTGTTGTTTTATATTTTCATTCATTTTGTTCAAAAATATGTAAATAGATTTACGTAAATTACTTAGTTTAGCTTTTACTTAATTTTTATTTTAATCAATATTATACGAATAAACAGAGCAATTTTTCTTATTACATTTCTTTTCTTCCAAATCTTTAATGAATGGTAATATATCTGAAAAACAGAATTTTCATTTTATTACTCTTATTTATCACGTTAAAAAAATGTCTATATTTTCAAACTTCGTAACTGAAATCCTCCAACTGTTCAACATACATCGAAATGAAATCGCTTTCTCCCGAAAATATCAAGCACTTAATGTATGCATCCTTCTTATTATTACCACAGATGCGTGGAAAAGGAATCAACGCACCTGCTGCTTGTCATACACACAAATAAATGCATTTCAATGGAGCGTTGATGGGGGGAGGAAGAGAAAGAAAGAAAAAAGTGCGGGTGGCGAGATGCGGCGCGTTTTGGCGGGACTCCTTTGGCGGGCAATGTCTCTCTCGCATCTCGATCCGTTTCATCCCAGGCAGTCGGTCCGCCAGCCATCGATAAGACGATGCGATGGAGTCGGTCCACCTCTGGTGCTTGTCGGCAGCACACGGAGGTTGTGCCCAACCGCAGCCTCTACCCTAGGCGGCCGCATCACTTCCTCCATACGCCTCACCATCACAACTCCGATCCAGGACACAGACTGGACTGGACAGAAGCCCAGGACACGTACATCTGTTGCGCTTACAGTCCTCGTTGCTTCATCATCCAGAAGGTGAGTTATTCCTTTTTTTTATTGTCTCCGTTCTTCAGTATCCTCATCTTCAAACGTTCTCGCCTCCAGTATTTGAGGGGTGGACGATCTGACAGCAAACCATAAGGTAACTCGGGTTGGCGTTATTGTCGAGTACAGAGATAAGGGGATATTATTGTATTAGTGGGGGACTGAGGGGAAGCGGAACCAGGAATGTAAACACTGGGAGAGAAGAAAATGACACTAGTTGATATTTCCGGAATCCGGGAGTCCCGCCATATGGTAGGGATTTTTTAAAGCTTGGCATAGCGCCCACTGAAGAAACCTGTTGAATTTTGGATGTTTCAACTCTACCAGATATTATTTATTAAAAATCTTATTATTTACTCTTATAAATCAATATTAATTTGCATTAAAAATAATTAAACTCTTCATTAGTCTTGTAACAATAACACTGAGATCTTACAACATCAAGTTTACGAGTTTTTTGTAAAAATGCCTCAACTTTTTTGTAAAATATGGGCCTATCATATACCCTTTTTTATTTAAAAAAATTTCTATTCTTTTTTTTCTTTTGTTTTTAAGAAAATTGTCATGAATGTTTTTATATGCGCACGAACAAGTGTGTTTCTTAGAACATACGCTTACATGGTAAATCTTTGATTTTTTTTTATTACATAATCTTAAACAACATGTCATCACATTTTTGAAATATGAAATTTTGTTTTTAATGATTATCTAATTAATGTGAAGGGTTTTTATTTTAGTATAAGAGACTTCGGCATTTTATTTATAATGACATATGATATCCTATTTTCCAACGTTGTATAAATGTTGCTCAAAATAACTTTTCACTTTTTAAACAATATTCAACTCTGTCATCTCTCGTAATCATCACTTTAATAGTTATTAAAATAACAGCATAATGTTTTATCCCAAATCAAATCTTATATTTGATATATAATTAATTTTAAAATATCTAAAATAAACTACAATATTTTTTTTTATTTTGTCACTTACACTGTAATTTCCTTGTATTCTTTTAGATGTCAGTATTCGCGCTTTATTTATTTTTATTTATATTTTTTTGATTATTCAGGAATTTTTTAATTTTTTATTTACATAATTTAATGTTTATTATTTCCTCTAAACAGTTCATCAAATATAATATTTTAAAATTT
This sequence comes from Latrodectus elegans, assembly GCA_030067965.1. Lineage (NCBI taxonomy): Eukaryota > Metazoa > Arthropoda > Arachnida > Araneae > Theridiidae > Latrodectus > Latrodectus elegans. Next base: position 22,227,684 of record CM057820.1, on the reverse strand, counting down.
AAAGTGATTTTTTTTATAATTATTATTTTTTGAAGCGCTGAGTAAAATCTTAAAAATACCTAAGAATCAATGAATTCTATGTGCTGGGAGCAAACGGAACTACACAGTTATGATCAATAAATCTTCATCCATCAAACAAGTAACATCTTCAAATTCGAAATTTTTATTTTTTTACATTTAATTCTTTCGAAACTTATAAATTTAGACGTCATCGCTGTTATTCTACGTATTCATACGGTGAAGTGGATAAAATTTTCTTCACCATATGGTCAGGGAACACCCGCCCCGGTTACGGATGCGGTCATGTGGGGGCGTTGCGGGCGCCTAAGACCCCAGGGAGGAGACGGGGTTAGAGACTTGATAGATTGCTCCGACACTCTGAAATTCCTGGAGGGGGGGGGGTGAAAGACAAGGTGGTCGGAGTCTTATTGAATCTGTTGCTATTTTTGATTATCGATTCCATAGAGGGATTTGTATCAAAATCCTTTTTTGATCTCCTATTTAAATCAGTGATTGAATTTTTGAAATTATTAAATCCGCATGTTTTATTTTTATTATTATTTGATGAATCTTTATAACACTTTAAAACACTTTTTCATTTAAATTTTTCATTTTGCGGATTTATGGCACTCTTGATGTTTTCAGGGTATATTATATCACTTAAATCTTATTTTCGATATTATTATTTTAAAAAACACAAATTCGTGTAAAAACTTAATTATTTTTAAAAAAATTAATTAAATATTAGATTTAATCCTTAATTAAATCCATATTTAAAATTTTATAGTTTTCTTTTTTTTTACTTATTTTTAAAAAAGAAATGATCTTTTAGTCTAAAATTTTTGACGCAATTAAAACCATATTTAAAAGTAAGTTTCCAATTTTAAAATTATTGTATTTATTCTTTCAAACACGGTTAATATGCAGACCATATTATAATCAGTTTGAAAAGCGTTATATTTATTTTTCATTTTATCAAAAAATAATCTGCAATATTATATTTTCTTTCATTACATGCTAAGTTTTTTAATTTTTGTAGATAATATTACTTTAATCTTCATAAAAAGTTGGATAAATATTCAACTGATTTTAATAGTTTTCCTTATTTCTTCATTTAATATAGTTGATTGCTTATGTACTAGTTATGTTTGTAATAAATTCTTTTCAATTATAAAGTTGCAGTTTTTTTATTTTCTTGAACTTTTTCAGTTTTTTTAAAAAAATATATATTAGCAATAAATGAATATAAACGATTACGATTCAATATGTCATACTTCATACGAAGTTTTCATATAAGAAAAATAAAGTATAAGAACCTTAGTTTTTTTAAATAAATACGCTGAATAAATCATTCATAATCATTGGATAATAAATTATTGAAATATGCGTAAATACATATGTACTATATATATATATATATATATATATATATATATATATATATATATATATATATATATATATATATATATATATATATATATATATATATATATTCATTTTAACAATAACAATTTGCTTCTAAAAATACAATGAAGTTTAATTTTTACATTTAATTAAATATATATTAACTCTAAGCATTAAGATCCCTATCGTGTCAGAAATGTTAAATAAAATATTTATAAGCGTTGGTCTCTTGTTTGAAAATAACTTTAACGAATCAGACGCTAACGTTTTTTTATAAATTACGATAAATGTAAATTGTTAATGAATGATTTTACAGAAAAGGATATAGGATATATTTTCAGTTTTATATCCAAGTTATTAATCTTTATATTTGTTGACAGTTTACTTTAAAAAACCAAAGTAATTTAAATTTAATAAAATCAATATATATATATATATATATATATGGACTTCTTAAGCATTAATATCATCGATATATCACATTGATTCTCTTCGTTTTTACATCGATTTTCCTTTTTGCATCGATATGCGTAGACGTTTTGGATAAAAACTTTGATCTTTAAATGAGACACAATAAGATCAAATTAATTTCTTACTTCGCGGAAAATATAATCCCTGCTCTCGTTTTACAAGTTATAAATTTGTTCCCAAATTAACTTAAAGCAGTAAATCTTTATTTTAAATAAACGATTAATACTATTTTTAATTAAATTTACTAGATAATTGATAGATGAATTTGGAAGCCTCAAACTTAACGAAATATTATTCCCATAATATCATTAAAATTAATGATTTTAGTTTCAACATTTCAGTATGAAATCGAACACTTTTTAAACAGTCTTTGTTAATATTATTTAATTAAACTCCGTCGGAACTAAAAATTCTTCTCTCACAAAAGACTTACGTCGTAAAATTCATTTTGTGTTCTAAGTTTCATTTAAAGTATAAACAATCTGGTAGACGACGTTCGGAAAGAATGTAGCTGGAAAAGAACGTAACGACGTTCGAAATATGACACGGTTCGCTTAGAATCCATGAATAATTTAGAGCATCCAGTGATCATTGATCGGAAATTTTCTTGGTGCAAGCGAATACCCTTTGGAAGCGTATCTCGAATTGCTCAACCGAAGCGTTCTGGTTTTCTCTAAATAGAGTATCGATTTACTTAAAAGCTCATGTTTATATCTATGAACTATCAAATAAACGTAATCATAATCATATTACTGTTAAAAATAAAATCCAGATTTAATCCTGTTTTGAAACATCGAATCGAAAATGCTATGATTATAGTATATTCTGTAGCCAAAAATTAAAGATTAGAGTTATTTCATAATAACATGTATGTGGGAGTTAATGAAAAATTTTAATTGTTAAAATAAAGACCATATTTAAACCTATTTAACTGTTTCACAATAAGGAATTAATGTAATTAAAGTGTTTCTTGTTAATAAATATATCTCTATTTACAAAATAATCTTCCTTACTTTATATTTTATTCCTTTACATTTTAGTCAGCCATAAGTGGTTATTTATGATCTTATTTAACAAAAATATTGGAATTTTTTATGAAATTCATAATAAGCTTAAAATGTTCTTAAGTAATATCATTCTCCATAACAATGACTTCCGTAATTTATTACTTATTTTGTCTACCATCATGATAAATATTAATTTTAATTAATTTTAATTTTCGAAAGTATAAAAATTCTGAAATATTTTATGTATTTATAAAAAAATTCATAAATATTCTTTCATAAAAATGATATACCTTAATGTATTATATATTATTTTATAATTTTACGTAATATATCATAATGATTATTAATATAATAATAATTTCCAAAGATATTATTAATGAGCTAAAATATTTTTTGATGTATTTCTGTAACAACTATTTTTTTACATTTATCAACTTTGTATTTGTTATTGGTTTATGTTTTTTAATTATTTCTAATTTATTATCTTATTACTTTAAAATTTGGTCTGTATTCATAATTAATATCAATTTAATTTTAATTTTGAAAGCTCTGAAACATAATGAAACCTTTAATCCGCTATATTTTGTTGATAGTATCTTCCCCTAAATTTATTTATAAATATTAATCTTTAATTGTGTAGTTCTCCATCATTATAATAATATTAATTTAGTATTTTAATTTCCGAAAGTGAGAAAATTTTATCCTTCATGTTGTTTACACTCTCTGTAAAAGTTGATTCCCTGTACCACGGGCAACTTTGCAAAGAAACTAACTTCCTCTAAGCCTCTGATGATAAACAATTGCGGTGATAACATTGCGTACAACTATTTTCCTCCAGTCAAAATTAATTTCTTTTCCTAAGGTAAAGAAAGAGAATGTTTGAAAATTTCATTGTTATCTTTATTATGCTTCATTTCTTATCTAATTTATTATTTTCTTTTATTTTTCATTTGCTCAAGCTTATGTATTAACTATTAATATTTTATTTTCTTAGTCAAAACCATAGTAAGAAATTTTGATTATCCATATTTCAAATAAGTTTCTCTAAAATATGTTTATTTTCTTGAAATTAGTTTTAAACTCATCATTTTCTCTTAGTTGGGTTATTATATTTGCTAAAATATCCATATAAAATTATTTCAGGGTTACTATTTTTCAAAATCATATTTGTGCACATAAGCAATAAATCTGTAATTGTATATTCCCTTGTTAATGTGGATAAGAATAATATATACTGATACATAAATATGTTTATGTATTATTAATCAATATTTTCATTGATCTTCAAAATTGATTACATTGATTATTCATCAAATATTACTGTTTATGTTCTTCATATTGATCACTTCATTATTTTCAAATAGTTCACTATGATTTTTTTGTAACATATGGTAAAATTCTTCTCTTCTTGTGAACAAATCTGTGAACAAACTTATGAACAAACTTGTGAACAAACTTATCAACAAATATGAGTATACGAATAATTATCTTTTAATTAAATTAATACGATTACATATTTGTTTCCATTATTTAACGTGTGTTCACTGACCCATTCATTTATCTGAAGCATCTTCTTATAAAAAGACATCCTTTGTCAACAAACATTTGTCACATTTATTATTTAAATTTGATACTCTTTTTTTCTCTGATTATTAACTCTTTTTTTACACAGTTGATAATAATTATGATGTTAAGTTTTGCTTGATAATAACATAATTTTTTCAAAATATTTAGATTTTTTATGTTCCTTTAAATGGATTTAAATCATGCTGGCTAACCTTAACATAATTTTTAATTTATTTCTTAGCAATTTTCTTTCCTCGAAATTTTAATATTAAACACAGTATGAGTTGGTTACTTAATTTTGATATTTCTACTATATTTTCAGAATTTAACATTTGTGATGAAATTGATCGTATGTGCATTGATTAAAATAATTTATCTTCTAATTACGGTTATCTTTGCATTAATTTTCTAGATTTCCTGAATCAATGATAAAATTTATTTTGAAATCAATGAAAAAAAAAAAGAAAAGTTTATTTGGCTCAATCATTGTTGATTAATTATACGGTTTGTCTTGTATTAATTTCACATAGTTGAAAATTATTATTTTTAAATGAATGCAAGAATTTATTCTTACTACAAATTATGCAACCAACCTCTATTTATGCATAAAGCAAAAATAAATTAGAATGTGATGTAAATTACTTAATTTTATACAAATTTGTCTGTAATTTATAAAAATAATTATAAATTAAATTTATAAAAATTTAATTATGCTGTAATGGAATGTCAAATAGTCATGTTGTAATGGATCTCCTCCTAATTTAACAAAAATATTTTTAATTTTTTTTTCTATATATTACATATAAATTTTGAAGCATATATAAAAATGATTTGTAGTACATTAGTTTGTACAAAAAAATGATGTGAAATAAAGATCAAAACGAAAATTAACCAGCATTAAATCATTTTGAAATGTACGTAATTTTTAATAGGAAATTGTTCTCTCAAATGCGTATGACATTTTTTAAATGATAAACATTATAGCTAATAAATAATGATATTTTATGACACTAAAATAAAAATATTTATCTGGTAATATGAAATGACTATAGAATTATCATTTTTTGGCAGCATAATAAATCACAGCGGTAAATAAAGCAGAGTTAAGCTTTTGTTGAATAATGTAAAGTTGAATAATGTAACATCCAATTAAAAGAATTTTGTTGTAGAAAATAAAATGTATATTCTCACGTGAGTTTTGTATTCACTTTTTGGGAAAATTAGATTGTAAAAAATTCTCTTTTATAAGAAACATCCGAGGAAATACAATTTGAAACAATTGGGATCAATTAAAACAGATTTCTTAAATAAAACTTTAAACGAGTATAATTTCTCTTTTTTAATAAAGGGTTTTTCACAATTTTGATTCGTTTGCGACGGAAATTATCGAAAATCTGACTATAATCATATAATGATGCCTGCAAGAATCGTGTATAAACAACGATAATATTATAAAACTGTAAAACTAACGAACATAAACGAGTAAGAAATGACAAAAATGGCCCTTTATTTTTAAACTTTTGTTTGAGTTAATTAGTGTCTTTAAATTTATTTTACAAACATCTGAACATCATAATAGATATCATGATTTATACTCTGTGTCACTTTCTGGTTACTCAACTCAGTATGAGTATTTTACAAACAGTTTTATAATAAATATCCATTTATTATATATTGTTGGGTTGCTTCTTTTATTTTACCAACAAAAATAACTAAAACAGTTTTTGAATTTCCGAGTAAAAAATTTTAAATTATTATAGCCTTACACAATTTTCATTTTTTTAAATACTCAGTGCAACATATATTAATTGTTTTGCTTTACTTTTTAAGAAAAAGTTTGTTATTAGTACATATTTAAAAATAAAAAGAGCTATTTTTAAGTATATATTAATATGTAATCATTGGTACATACTAATAAATAACACTTACATATAATAAGCATCTAGAATCGCAATCACATAATTTGTAACCGCATCTAAGAGGTTTAATAAACTAAAAAAAAATATAAACTCATAAATTTGCGCACATTTTCAAATGGTAAAAAATCCAATGATTATTTATGGAGCATTTTGTTCAAATTAGTAGCATAAGGATTATCTTATTAAAGTAAAAATACTTGATCAGTGTTTCTATATTTAATAAATTCTATAATTATAGTTATTATTTTACTCACTATTCATATAAGTCTTTTTAACTAATCACTTAAATGAATCGCAATAACAACAATACGAAACATTATAATAATAATTGATACAATTATCACTACAATTTTTAATCAAAATTAAATACAATTTAGTTTTTTGATTTGCTTTTCGTATTTATTATTTGCTTTTGAATATACCTTACATACATTTTTCATACTTTATCCATACAACTTAGAAAAATCATAAATTTTATGTACTACGTGGTAAAACGTTTTTTTCATAATTATTTTAAATGATAATTCCCTAGAACATATATCTTTATTAACAAATAATCTTCATAATTAACAAATAAGTGGTAATGAAAACTATATTTTATTATAATAGCAGAAAAAATGTTGTGTACGTAATGTATTTTAGTTATTTTATAAATTAGCGAAAAACGTCTTGCTTAATAGTTACCTAACATTAAAAAGTTTAAATATAATACTAATATAATTTTTTCAAGCATTTAAAATTTTCAATATTTATTTTAAAAAACGAGAAATATTAAAAAATTGAAAAATAAATCTGCTGTATCAATATTTGAGCATTTAAAATTAAGTATGTATTCATAATAGTGTAAAAAAAATTATTGTTCAGCTTAATTTATATATGTAACTTTTATGGAATTTATATAATATTTAATTTTAAAAATGCAATATTTATATATATATATATATATATATATATATATATATATATATATATATTTTCTTCTTGATATCTTAATATTCCATGTTGAAAGTTGTTTTAATGCAAATATTCTTCTTTTTCAATTTATTTTCTATATTCTTTATTTTACATTTTAAATTTTTATATTTTTTAGTTGACAACTACTTTATTTCGAACATTTTTATTTTTTAATTTTCTCTTTATTTTCAGATTTTTTTCTTTGTTTTTAATTTGTATAAATAATAGTATAAATAATAGTCTCAGAATGGCATCCAATCCATGCAAGCTGATATCAGCAAGGTTAGGGATCTTTACAACAACAATGTTATTATTACTTCCAGAAAATCTTAAAAAAAGAGAGAAAAGCAATCGACATGCTCTTTATTGTCGCATAAACTAAAAATGAAAAGGACTGAAAAATATGCAAGATTATATGTACTATTTTTTTAATAAACTTATGAAGAAATTATGCATTCTTTTTAATTTAATTCTTATTGTCTCCAGAACGAATTAATCAATTTCACAATAAAAAAAATCTATGGTAAATCAATGATCGCTTACAAACAATTCGACTAGGTAACATAGACTTGTAACGGATTATGTTATTTAACCGATCACCCACTGTATATTCTACAGCTAGCCATTTAGAAAGATCAGCGCATCTGGTTACAGTTTGACACTCATGTGTAAAACTGTTAATTCATAACAGGCCTTCCTTAAAATTATATGTGGGAAAACGCGTGTTATACGAGGGAGCATGAAATCACGTGATATGAAAACGTTACTGTACAAAATCAAATAAATCATTACAAAAATGTAATAGAGGTCCCCGCATTATGTGTGGGAAAACACGTGTTATACGAGGGAGCATGAAATCGCGTGATATGAAAATGTTACTATACAAAATCAAACAAATCATTCAATCAATCATTCAACAATGGCACTACAACCCTGTGTGGATCCTGGCCTTCTCAATGAGCTTATTCCATCTTGGCCTGTACTCAGCAGCACTTTTCCAATTAGCTGTTCCAATAGTGTTAAAGTCCCTATCAAGACAATCAATCCATCTGATTTTGGGTCCACCTCAGGAACGCTTTCCCATTGGCCTTGCAAGAAAGATTTTTTTAGGAAACAAATCATTACTGTACAAAAATATAATAGAGGTCCCCGCGTTATATGTGGGAAAACACGTGTTATACGAGGGAGCATGAAATCGCGTGTTATGAAAACGTATTACAAGAGTACCGTATTACAGAGTAGGGAGGATTACTGTATTACCTACACACTAACATTTTATTTCTATTGTAATTTTAATTAACATTTTTATATTTTATCGCATTGTTATTCTGATAAAATTACACCTAAAACTTTATTTTTTGGTTTTTGATTTTTTCATATATAAATTTTATATACTGATTTTCAGAATAAAGGAAGCGAAAGAAAATTAAATTTTAAAAGAATTAGGAAAATGTTTTCATTTTTCTTGGTATTTTTTATGTATTAACACATTAAACTTATTTAATCCATTAAACTAGTTTAATAATTTAGAAGTATTATTACATTAAATTTAACTAATAGATTTGTGTCCTACATATTTTGATGGAAAAATTGTTGACTGTGTATAAGAATAAATATACAATTTACTTAAAAAGAACAAGGTTTTTAAGAAAGCAATTTCACAAAATATTTCTACTTTGGAAAAATAATGATTATACATAAAAATAATTTACAGACAGTTAAATTATCCTTATATATTTTGGAATTACTACATAAAAATAAAACAATGAACGCTTGAAATAGCTTAAAAATTGTTAGACTAAAACATATTACTATTCAAATAATTCATTTATTGGAAATAATCTTCAAAAGCATATGATTTAACTGAATGTTACTCTATTACATAAAGCACAAGTAATAAATGACGTAAAATTTAAATTACTCACTACAACTATTGAATTAATGATCAAAATATAAAATGCATAAAAGTTAATTTAAAAACAATTATATTATTTCGCATCATTTATTAATGAATCAAGATTCATTATTTTTTAAGTAATAATAGTAATGTTCATTGTTTTGAATTATTAATAAAATATTAGCTTTTTTTGTACTATTGAAGTATTTAAAATTTAATAAAAAATAGTAGTAAAACGTGATAGCATGAAGAGTTATCGAAGAATTACTTATATTCCGATTGAAAAATTGGGATATGGTAATTTAAAATTAGGGTATTTTTTGAGATTAAAACGATTCGGAGAAAAATCGCAATTTTTAATAGGTAAAATTTATTGATAACATATGCGTGTGTTAGATGGCATATATATATATATATATATATATATATATATATATATATATATATATATATATCTATATATATATATATATATATATATATATATATATATATATATATATTATTATTATTATTATTATTATTATTACTACACTTTAAGGTGACGCTTAGTAGCCAATGGCTATTGTAAGATTTTTTTAAGCCATTTTGTATTACGATACTACCAAGACTTTTAAATGTGCCATATTTAAATATCGTTGGAAAATTTCTGAACACTTAATAGAAATTCATGCAGTAACGCAGTAAATATCTCTTATTGTTGAAGAAGGGTTGCGATCGAATTTGGTTCCTTCAATTTCGAAATGACACAATGGTTTCTTTATTTTGTGAAAAAATTATTTTTTATCCTTTTAGAAAAGAAAGCATATCAGTAAAATTATAGTATAAAATATTATAAAATTTGTAACAAATAATATACTTAATAAAAATAAAATATAAATAAAATAAATAAATTACTTTTCACAAAATAATTAAAATGAAGTACTTATGGTTAGTCATAATAATTCCTTAGAATAATTTTTAAAAAACGACAGATTTGTGAATATTCATATTGTAATTTTTTGCATTGCTATTAAAATCTTTTGGCCTGTCAAATGTATTATATGCACACTGCAGACATTTAAAATGAAGAAGGAGTAACCAGAAAATTATGCAAATTTCAAAGTAGACACACTTTACCAAGTTAATCAAATAATATGAAAAGCACAACTTTCCAGACCACTAAAGGATAAGACATAAGATGAAGAATCGGCGGAGTGGGCAATATTTGCTCCGTTATTGCTGCGTGGAAAATAATTGCTGAAAATTGTTCCTGCCTCAAAAGACTCCTGTAATTATAGAGAATGCCAGACCATCGTTGACGGAGTCAGTTTCACCAGGCAGACGAGTTTACAAGAGGTCTGGTGATCGGACTGAGAAGGGCAGGTTAATCCTTACGACAAATCGCAGCTGACAAACACCTAGACGCGTCCCCAATGCACCGGTTGTGGTGAAGATGGTTGGAACAAAGAACAATGGAACGTTTGTTGGATGTCGGTACAGCCAGCGAGACGTCATCACGCATGGATCAAAGCGTCCTAAAGGGGAGTGGTACCAGTATGCTTCCCTGTACTAGGCTCGAGTTGGAGTCCAGCAGTTAGATACAGGCAACCGGGTAAAGTCTTCGGGTATTTGAAGCAGGACCAAACAGAAGGCTTCAATATTTGGCCTGCAAAACCCAGAAGTATCATTTCACTTGGAAAACATTGCAACCCTGAACGTTTTTAACGTGCCTCTGCCCACCTTTAGCGAACACGATGGATCTTTAGTCACTAGACATTCGAACTTACTACCTTTTGATATTGAAAACGATGCTCTAACCAACCATGCCACCGGAAGGTCACACAAAGCACGTCAACCGAAATTCTACAGCATGTGCAAGACGTCCTGGATGCTCCCATATCGAGCAGAACCATTAACCACCTATTGGTTTCTAGTGGCCTCTTCGCTCGTGGCATCCGTTAAGAAGAATGCATTGACCCCACAGCATAGATGCCAACGTCTGGAATGGTGCCGGATTAGAGCGATGTGGACACGGAGTGGCACAGGATCGTCTTCTCAGATAAATCACGCTTCTGAGGCGTCTTCGTGGAGATAGATTCAACCCTGCAGTAATTATGGAATGATCCACCGAGTGACAACGCAGCATCATGGTTTGGAGCGCCATTGCGTATGATTCCAGATCACCTCTAGTTCGTATTCATGGCACTATGACTGCCCAACGTTATGTGGATGATGTGCGGTGGCCGATGACACTCCCCTAACGCCAGAGGGTCCCTAATGTCTTTTATCACATTACTCGCCTCAGCCAATATGCCTTGCAAATTGTACAGCTACTTCTCTGGCCATAGTGCTCGGCAGATCTCTCATTAATCGATGGGATATGATTGGACGCAAGTATGCAGACCCTGCCACTGTCTCTTCCAGAGGATGCACTTTTTCAAATGGAGAACCATTCCTCAGGATCCCATCCGTACTCTTACTGACTCTGTGCCTAGACGTGTTGCTTTCTATATCACAGTCCACGGTGGCCCTACAACCTATTGACCAGACCCTGTTCTCCCTCTGTATTATGCATATCATTTTGAAATACAGATCACTTAATGTTTGTTATCTCTTTCTGTTTGCCGCTTTGATTTTTTGTTTGTTTGTTGCAAGTTTCGTCTTTTTCTGGCAACTGCTTCTTGGTGTTATATTTTCAGAGTCGGGCAGTGTATGACTGGAAACTTTGTTTTCATTGTTTATAATAATCACAAAATTTCAAGAATCTTAAATTATTTACCCTATTATTTTTTCGAGACAAATACTTTTATTTAACACGATTTACATTATTTGATATGATCTGTCAGGAATTATTTTGTTTACTTCTTTTTTTCTTTTGAAGATAATATCACTTTTTGATAAAGAAATTTTGTAAAAGACTTTTGTTTTCTGTAAACATACTGATGCAGATTAAATTTCGTTAAATACTTCCATAACTATAATGCATAACATGGAATTTTAATGTACTAATTGATTAGCATTTGAAAAAGTATTCTCCCTGAAAAAAATTAGAGTGAAATTATAAAAAAATGTTATATTATATAAATATTATCTTTTGTATAATGTTTTCTCTCTCTCTCTCTCTCTGTCTTTATCACAGTTTTCACTATCATTTATTATTTAATATAATCATTTTGCGGATTTATTTTCTTAGAGTATGATTTATAATTTCAAAATGTTATTAATTTTTGTTTATGTACATTTTTAAGAAGCAAATGTTACATCGAAAAAATTATTTGTTCATATGTTTTTTGAAAAAACAGCTCATAATTCATAATAATAACGATGATTATTAAAGTTATAATAACTATAAGTAAATTCCAAAGCAGGTTTATAAAACATTGAGAGAAAATTGCAATTTTTGAAATGTCAAATGTATTGATAGTATTGTGTGCCTGCGATAGATGACACCACTAGAGAGTTTTTTTTTAAATAATATTTTTAGTTTAAGTAAATAAATTTCTTCCGACTTGTATATAATATAATAAATGTACAAAAATAATGATAAGAGTTCATGAATAAAAAAAATTTTTAATGGTAAGTCTACAAACACGTAATATAAATTTTTAATCTAGCCTTTATTTTTTTTTATTTCTATATAAAATTGTCCATTTCAATGTAGCACTTCACTATAGCAGTGGCTAATTAGTAAACAGCATTTCACTTGTATGAAAAAGAAAACATCTTTTGAAATTTAAGTTTATACTGTTTTTAGATTCCTGTGAAACATTAATGAGTAAATTTAATTGTATAAAGTAAAGGGATTTGTCAGTATTTTGTATGAATCAAAAAACTTAGTTAAAAAAGAGTCATAATTTTGAGGCAGTATTTATGATGAAATTATATTCAAAATTATCCAACAATTTTCAAATCTCTACTTAATAACTAATTTTATTGTTTACAAATTTAAATTAAATACACTCGTTTACTTATCGTTATATATATATATAATTCAGGTTTTGAGATCTTCTTTGAAAAATGGATCGAAAACAACCCTTAAGAAAATTTATCTAAAATCATTAAAAAATTTAATAATTTGCTCTAAAATTTTACAAAATCTAGCTTAAATGCTTCTCCTTTTATTATTTTAGAAGTTTATTTAAGCCAGAATTAAGCTTGAATGTATATAGCTGAATAAATAAAACTATTTTAATTTTGTTTCAATTTCCTTAAAGAAATGGAGAGAAAAAAATTTTTTTTAACAAAACTTTCGAAATTTTTTCTTTATTTTTAATGGATTTCTTTTGCCATTTTAAGGGGACGAATGTACTCTTAATTAATGAGTGTCTAAGGCTTAATTAATTTCTATAGAAAAAGGCGAACACACAATTTTGTTCTTGAAAAGTAATTGATCTTATTCGGACAAAGGGCATAATTGGAATGTAATTAAAGAATGTAGCAATGGTTTAGTTTAAAGAATAAACATTAGTACGAGAAAAAATGAGATGTACAAAAGCTGCTTTTCGTATTAATAATTAATAAAATATTTTTATTTACTTATAAAATCAGGATCTCATTAATTTCGTAAATTGTATTTAATTGTAATTGACACTTAAAAGCGCAATTTAGTATCAATGTAACTTTTTAATGAAATTAAAATTAAACCAAAATTGTAAAATGTAAAAACCGTGTAGACCACTTAATAAGAGTAATTTTCATTTTATTAAATTTGCTGCAATTTAGCATATTATAAATAATTGTATCATCATTTCATGGTATTACTTGATTATTGTAATAAATAAACAAAGTTTTTTCAAAATATATTTTCGATTTATTATCTTTCTTATTATCATGATTTGAGATTTAGATTTTCTTATAATGAATATCATTAAATAAAAGAAAATTTCATAAATAAAGTTTAAAATTGAAGAATAGCATGTCTGCAGATTTTCATTAAGTTGTTTTTTCTTAAAAATATATATATACTTCCTTATTTTCAAAGTTCTTAGAACATTACAGTGATTTAAATATACCTCAAAAAGAGTTTTTTGGCTCTTATAATTTTATAAAATACTTCAAATTTTTAAACAAAAAAAAAATTCATGACTCAACTAAAAACATCCAAAACGAACTGATATAAAAAGAAATAAAAATTCAGTGTAACATATGAATTATTTATATGAAGAATAACTTGTATAAAAAAGCTTAACTCGTATTATATTACTTATTGAAAAAATTATTTCATTAATGATCACATTAATTTTTCAACAAGAAAATTTTTGAATACAAATTATTTATCAAAACTGCGTATTTATTTTATAATTACCATAAAATATTTTTTTTGGCTAATCTATCATGAATTTTATTAATATCCGAGAAATAAGTATATAATTATTATACAATAGTTCATTTGATTTTATATTATCATGTCATAGTTAAAATCAAAATTATTTTTCACCAAAAAAATCAGATTAATATTTTTTGTATACTCCACTAAATATGTATTCTTTGATCAGAATTGATGGTATAAATTATCTGTGTATCAGTAGTTTTAAAGTCTATTTTACTTTATATGTGTCATATTTAAGGTCAAAAATAATTCTCACCAAGAAATCCAAGTTATTACTTTTCGCTGATCATGGATCAATCATGGATCAAAAATTAATTCATTAAATTTAATCATGGATCAAAAATTAATTCATTAAATTTAATCATGGATCAAAAATTAATTCATAAAATATATGTATACAAAAAATTTAAATTTAAAGCTTTATTTTATGCTTGTTACGCCATATTTAAAAAAGAATCTATGTTCATCATATCATCATACTTATTATTATCAAGCATACCATCATATTTAAGAAATTAAGTCTTTGTATTTTAACTTCGCTGAATATTTAATATTTACACTTCGATGTCTTAGAGCATACTTAACAGCGTCAAATTTAAGATCGAAATTGTTTATCGCTAAAAATTCAGTCAATGAGCATCAGCAACTTCGCTGAGCGTTTAATCGTGTGATACGCGTTTTCTTTCAAGTAATATTTCCCATTCACAATCTTCCCAAGTAGTTGGCACCGTTCCAGAATCTTCCGCCTATTTATGATGCCCTTTTCACAACAGATGTTATCGCCAAAAAATGAAGATACTTTCTACTTTTTCTCCTTATACGATATTGCATGTATCTATACGATCGACAGTTAGTCTTTCCGAGATGGCTACCGCCAAGCTGATTTCTACGCACTAAATGACGACATATTGCCCTTTTATTTGTTTCCAGTGGACTTAATAGCTACGAAGTTTCCTTAGCTTAAGAAAACAAGTAATTTATAGTCAAATGTTAAAAACTTGACTTGAAAAAACATAAAAAATTCAAATTAAGTACTTATTTTACTATTAGAATAAAAAACTATACTTAATGGTTTTAAAAAAAGTATTCGAATCTACAATTTTTGTGAATAGTATTACAAATTTGAGAGCTGTAAAACTTTCATTTTAACTATTGATCTGCATCTAAGAATCCTTATTTAAAACCTTTAAATGTCCGATTATAAAAAATGCCGATTTTTTATAATCAAACTTTTTTATAAATTATATTATCTCGGATATATATTAAATATATATAAATAAAAATATAAATATATATTAAATAATAAATAATATTATCGGATTTATTATAAATAATAAAAAATCCCGTATCACAGGTCCTGAAAACAGAATAATACCGTTTAAAATTTTCTGACATACAACAAAGAAACAATTTTTGAAAATATAACTTTTTAACTTTAAGCAATTCAATGATCAAAAAAACATCAGTTTAAATAATTATTTTATTTTTTTAACACAGATCAATTGCAATTGTCATTTATTTGACATAATCTTTTTAACTAATTTTCTCGCTGTAAATGCACAGTAAGGATTATTTTCAACTAAAATCTCTAATTAATATTCTACATTTTCGAAAAAATTTGTAATAATAAGCTCATAATATTTCACGGTTGATTCATAATTGCTAAACGTAAATAATTCAGAAAAAATTTCAATATTTTTAACTATATATTTTTTTGTATAATTAGTGAAATCTACATTTGTTAATAATATGATTAAAATCGAATTTTGTTGTAAAACTCTTGGAAAAACGTTTAGATTAACATCTTTCTACTTTTTTCCGAAAGTAATGAAGACTGGACTTTTATTTTTACATGTTTAAAGTTTATTTTTCAGTTAAAATTTTTACATTAATATATAGTATTGTATTATTAATGCTATATTAGTTCATAAGCTTCAGTAAATTTTCCTGAATAAAAATTAAACAAGAAGTAATTTTTTGTATAGTTTTGTTTAATCTGAGAATATTTTTTAATTTTCAATGATGCAAGATTAATGTATAAAACACATAGTTGGGACATCTTAACTTAAATGTATTTAGAATTAAAATGCATATTTCTTGATAAAATTTAAATAAAAAAAGTTTTATTTCTCAAATATATATCCAAGAAATATTTTAGTTGGATAAGAATGAATATTTTTTTACAAATCAATTGTAAAAATTAAAAAAGTTTCTTTTAATTTATAATCAATTCCGATTTTAATATAAGTTTAATATATGTTTGCGCAAATATATAATTTTGAAATTCGAAATATAACTAATTACGTTATTAGTGTAAGAAACAAATTTACTTTTACAAGGAATATTCACCTAAAAGAAAAATTTCTTAACAAATGAACTTTCAAACTCTACTTTTCACTATCTTTTTCCTGACAATATTCAATTTAATTTCATTTTATTTAATTTAATTTTTCACTCATTACTAATATATAAGAATCGTGAATGCTGTGTGTGTGAGTGCGCGCGTGTGTGTGTGTGTGTGTGTAATCAATATCAAATAAGTAAATTATTGTATCTATATACAATTCATCATTTGATGTTAAATGTAAAAGCTATTTATTCATGTCAATATTTCTTTTGACATAAGTAAAAGATAATTTTAATAAAAGTAAAATATTTGAGATATACAAGTACTTTATTAAACTTTGTATGTTTTTATGTAAAGTTTAATAAATTACCCAAATTGAAACTGCACTATAAGATATTATGCAATATTTTGAATTTACCATTATGATAATGAACAGTTTATTTCAAAATTTATGCAAATGCACTTTAAGATTTGAAATGAGGTGATTTTAGAAAGCTACGCAATTTCTTATTTATGCCAATTTCAAATTCAAAATAAAATTGCCATTTTTTGTGATTGTTATAATACTCGTAATAAATAAATATTTTACTCGGATTATACATACGTGATTATAAGGAGAAATAGTTGTTCAAGATCTTTCATTATTTTTAAAACAGACTTTTATACTGTATTCAAAATAAAAATACGCTCAATTTAAAGTGAAAAGCTAAATGAAAATGTGAAGCATTACTTAATTAACTTAAACTACTTTCAAAATTAATGTGCACATGAAATTTTTTAATTTAAACCCATTTCAGGTATATACTTTTTAATTTACACATTGCAGCTTTTTACTGATAATTTATTTCAAATAAATAAAACTTTATGAAAAAAAATCATGATTATCCTTTAAAACTTTTTGTTTTCTTTTATCGAATTCTTTTGAATTGTTAAGTAATTTCAATACATGCAAAATAATAATATTAAAATTCTGTCTACATAAATTGAAAATGTTGTCGATAATTTCTATTCCATTCTAAGATTTACTTTTAATAAAAACGAAATTTATTTTAAAAAATTACTGTATATATTTAAAAAGTAACTCTAAGAAAATAAACTTAAGTTATGATGTAAAATTTATTTAGTGTTATGCTTATTTTTATATCATCCCTTTAGTTTATATTTTTTATCTAACTAAAATTAGAAACTTCACATCAAAAATTCATTGGCTACATTCGTAGGAGAATTTTTTTTATATATAATTCATTAATAACTTATTCAAAATTTTAATCTTCCCCAGGTGAGGATCGAACTCACAACCTCCGCATTTCTCACCATATACTGTCTTATAAGTACGGCGCGCTAACCTGTTGCGCCACTGGGGACACTTATACGTGCGGATAGCAAACAATAAGAAAATAATATAAAGAAATAATAAAAAGTATATGTTCATTTAATGGCACACTAAACACCACCTGCTATTATAAAATTTTTCCGGAAAAATTAGGAGAAAATGAAGAAAATTTTAGTTTTGCTAATCTTATAGTCGAAAATACAATAATTTAATTTACATAATAATCTCGAACTCTTGTTAGAGTTTTGTTGTAACACTGAAAAAATGTATTAAGCCCTATAATAGAAGCATCGCCAAAATATTATAATTATTTGTAAATAAACGAATAGAAAAGGAATATCTGATCCTTGAAAATCACTGCAGTTTTGAATAATTCATTTAATTTTGATATAGTTAAATAATTTAATCAAGAAGAGAAACAATTATAGATTAAAACTAAATATCCCATTTTTTTCTCGTGTCATAGAACACCTGATTTTTACTTTAAAAGTTATTGAATAACAACAAAAAAAAAAAAAAATTCAATAATTTTAAAATTCTTTCGTAGTTCGAGATCTAATAAGGTTACTAAATGAATATATCTATTACAAATAATTGCTGAAAGCCATTTGTGAAATTATTCTAAGTAATAGAAATGAAACCTCTCTAAAGAGGCAAGAGTATGAGAATACAAGAACATTGCGTAATTTATAATATAATTATTTTCCATGTTTTTTTTTCCTTCGCATTTCATGTTGTCTTTTTTAAATAAATTCATAACTAAATTTACTGCGAATACATTTCTTTTTCAATTTTTTTCTTCAAATTTAAAAAAGCTGTAATTACTTGAAATTAACCGTATTTTAAGTTAATTATTCCTTTGCTAATGTAAAAAACTAATCAAAATATCTTTTTATAATATACATTACTTTAAAAGAAAATTGGCGTGAACTTTCATTCAAGCTTAATTCATGAGGTTTCATAACCATGATGGTATAGCGTCCAACAGGCAACCGAGTGCTTAGCATTCTTGCCGTCAGTTCGACGGCTTGTGGGTTAGAATCCCATCTTTATCTTAGATGCTTATAATGGGGTTATATTCTACCTTTATCAGTACCTCCTGGTCTATCAACCAATAGTGTGCCGTCTGAATGACATTACCTTATTGGAATGTCAAATGGAAAATAAGGCAAACGGAAATTTGACAACGACATCCAGAATTACTGCTGTGAATAAAATGCGTTATCTTTTTCCTGTGACCGAGATCTTTAATTTGGCGATCTTGGGGAAATCTCAGGAATGAAAGTTATACTTTTCCCTGTTGATGAGTGTGAATGGTGGAGTAGTTTTGCCCACTTGATTGCATCGTCCTGAATTATCATCGTCATTTTCGAACGAGTTCCAGTGCGTTGTTTTTCCTTGAGGGGTTATACTGTGGAACATGTCAATGAAACATCAGGAGCACTTGCTTGTTCCCCCAGAGAGAATTTAAATTTTTTTAATCAAACAAGTAGAAAATAGTCAAAGGTAGCTTTAAGATTGTAATTAAAAAATAGCTATTGTTAAATATATATTACTATTTTTAAAAACGTAAATGATCTTAGAATAAATATATGTACAACCTAATAAAAAACAATTGTGAATAAGAAAATTTTTAATTTTCAACATTGTTAGAATAATATTGATATTCAATTCTTGTATATCTTTTTATATATATATATATATATATATATATATATATATATATATATGTGTGTGTGTGTGTGTGTGTGTGTGTGTGTGTGTATTTATATATGTGTATAAATACATATACAAGAATTGAATATAAAATATATATATATATATATATATATATATATATATATATATATATATATATATATATATATATATTTCCTGAATCCTGTTCATGACAATATTCAATTTTAATTGTACTGTCTTAATTAGCGAATAGTAACTCTGATTTTAATGTAATTGACAACAATTAAACAAGTCTTTATGTTTGTTGTATATCTGGTACAATATTTGGTATGAAATAAAAAATATTGTTATCATTCATATTATTAATTACTTTGAAAAATAAACATTAAAAATAATTAATATTATATATATAAAAAATTTAATTAGTTATTAACAGTATTTGTGGTATGAGATTTGTGTAGAATATATTTTATTATATATATATATATATATATAATGTGTGTTAGGGGTAATTAATTAAGTTAACATTTAAGATATTCATTTTTGGATTTGAAACTCTTTTTCTGTTAACTCTTCAAGGAATATCTTATTTGATACGGTATGAAGATAATTATCTTAAAACTTTATATTTTATTATTAAATTATTTTCTGCTCTTTTAATTCTTTCGATTGATATAAATATTTAAACTGAAAATTTCACTTTACACACATTAACTAAAAACATTTAAATAATAAATACCTGAATTTAGTTAGATATTATTAGTTATATTAGTCATATTAACAAACAAAGTATGATTCATACTTTATCAGATATTATTTTCATAAAATCATAATTTACTCAAAATGAAAACATATAATCACTGTTTTATTTAGCGAACACAAAAAAGGATGACAAATTTTTTAAAAAACAAATTTATGATAAAACAATTATTTATTTTTATGTCTTTAGTATAGTATCCATAAATAAAAGACTGTTTTCTGCGATTTCTTACCTCGTTTCAGATTCACAATTAGACACCGAAAGTTACATTTGCATGAAACATTTTTTAAATTTACTAAATATTTTGATAAAAATAATCACTTCCCCAGGTGAGGATCGAACTCACAACCTCCGCATCTCTCACTTAACACTGTCTTATAAGTACGGCGCGCTAACCAGTTGCGCCACTGGGGACACATTGAGTGATGCTTTGCAAATAATAAAACCAAGTCATAAAAAATAACAAATCAATAAAAATTGTGAGAAACACCTGTATGTTATAAAAATTTAATAACCATCTCTGAAAGGGATAAAGAAATTCTTAGCTTTGCTGTTTTTAGGATTCAATATGTAATATGTTTGCTTGAATGATAATTGAATTCTTCTTAGAACTTTCTTATGATCCCAAATAATATACATATTTTATGGTCTTTAAAATAAAGCATATTAATCTAATATATAAGTGATAAAACAAACAGTGAAAAAGCCATTTTTGTTCACTAAAATATTTAGCAACAATTATGAACATCGTTTATTAATTTTCTCTCACGTCATGGAGCACATTTTTAATTGATTTATTATTACTGAAACTGGTGTGGAAAAATGCATCAAAATGTTTCTACGTAATAAACAGCATTTTAAAACAAAATTTCTGTAAGCTGGCAATTAACTTGTGTGTGTGTGTGACTTCATAAAAATAAAACAACTAAGAATTTTATGAGAAACACTCAATTCATTACATGATATAATATTGCATAATTTATATGTATATAATTGATCATTTTAATAGAGTCATTGAACCACGAAAAAATGCTATGTTTATTATAATCAATATTATATTTCTTCAACTAATAATACAGATTGGCAAACTAAATTAAAAACAATATCTATTATACCATTTTTATAAAACATAAATGTTGATGAAAATTGCTTTAAAAAATTAAATAGTAAATTAATCAGTTTTTATTTAATATGTATCTTAAAAACAAACAGAATTCATTATATTTAAACCACCTACAGTAATATGTTAATAAGAACACAAAAAAAAGAATCACTTTACAACTAATATTATTCAGACTGTATTTTATAATATCTTTGAAAAACATATGTTTTATTTCATAGAAATTTGTGTAATAAATTGCAATAAAATTTCTTTGTTTATTTAAGTACGAAAAAGGTTCAAATATATATTAAGATTTACTGTATTACAAAAAATGGCTTATAATTTGAATGTTTAATAAAATGAATAGATGTTTCTGAATGTTGATATTAACAATAACATTAATTTTGTATAGAATATAAAATTATGATTATCATAAGGCTTTTTAGGGACAAATTCATATAAAATATTCACATCAATGAAATAATCTAATAATTTAATGCTCTAGGTCCCTCTAAAATTTTAAAGATTCCTAGGTTCTCTCAAAGTTATATCTACTAATTTTAGAATTACGAAATTTTTGGTGATTTCAAAATAAGCTTCAACTTTAATGCACTTTTATAAACGTAATTTTTAGAGATTAAATACATTAAGACATTCACATCTTGGGAATAGATGGAAAAAATGTGTTCAAAACCTCATCAATCGCATCTTCAAAATGAAAACGACTTTTTTTTTGGATTCAAATTCTCTCTCCTTCTCTCTCTCCCTCTCTCTCTATCTGTCTTGTTGATTGAGAAGATGAATTGTCTTGGCATGTCCAACAGGCAACCGAGTGCTTAGCAATCTGGCCGTCAATTGGACGGCTTGTGGGTTCGAATCCCATCTCCATCTTAGATGCTTGTAATGGGGTTATATTCTACCTTTATTGTACCTCCTGGTCTATCAACCACTAGTGTGCCGTCTAATGACATTACATTATTGGAATGTCAAATGGAAAATAAGGCAGACGGAAATTTGACAAAGTCATCCAGAATTACTGCTGTGTATAAAATGCGTTATCTTTTTCCTGTGACCGAGATCTTTAATTTGGCGATCTTGGGGAAATCTTAGGAATGAAAGTTATATTTTTCCCTGTTGATGAGTGTGAATGGTGGAGTAGTTTTGCCCACTTGATTGCATCGTCCTGAATTATTATCGTCATTTTCGAACGAGTTCCAGTGCGTTGTTTTTCCTTGAGGGTTTATACTGTGGAACATGTCAATGAAACATCAGGAGCACTTGCTTGTTCCCGCAGAGAGAATTTAAATTTTTTTAATCAAACAAGTAGAAAATAGTCAAAGGTAGCTTTAAGATTGTAATTAAAAAATAGCTATTGTTAAATATATATTACTATTTTTAAAAACGTAAATGACCTTAGAATAAATATATGTACAACCTAATAAAAAACAATTGTGAATAAGAAAATTTTTAATTTTCAACATTGTTTGAATAATATTGATATTCAATTCTTGTATATGTATTTATACACATATATAAATATATGTATGTATGTATATATATATATATATATATATATATATATATATATATATATATATATATATATATATATATATATATATATATATATATATATATATATATATATATATATATATATATATATATATATATATATATATATATATATATATATATATATATCTTGATTTCTGTTCATGACAATATTCAATTTTAATTGTACTGTCTTAAATAGCGAATTGTAGCTCTGATTTTAATGTAATTGACAACAATTAAACAAGTTTTTATGTTTGTTATATATCTGTTACAATATTTGGTATGAAATAAAATTATTGTTATTATTCATATTATTAATTACTTTGAAAGATAAACATTAAAAATGATTAATATTTAATATTATATATATAAAATTTAATAAGTTATTAATAGAATTTGTGGTATGAGATATGCGTAGAATATTTTATTTTATATAATGTTAGGTAATTAATTAAGTTCACATTTTAGACATTCATTGTTGGATTTGAAACTCTTTTTCTGTTAACTCTTCAAGGAATATTTTATTTGATACGGTATGAAGATAATTATCTTAAAACTTTAAATTTTATTATTATATTATTTTCTGCTCTTTAATTCTTTCTGATTGATATAGTTATATAAACTGAAAATTTCATTACACACATTAACTAAGAACATTTAAATAAAAAATATCTGAATTATTTGGATATTATTAGTTACATTATTCATATTAACAAACAAAGGTATGATTCATACTTTATCAGATATTATTTTAATAAAACCATAATTTACTCAAATGGAAAACATATATTTTCTGTATCATTTAGTGAACATAAGAAAGGGTGACCAGATATTTTAAAAAACAAACTTATAGTGAAACAATTATTTATTTTTACGTCTTTAGTATAGTATTAATAAATAAATATCTGCTTTTTCTGCGATTTCTTACCTCGTTTCAGCTGCACAATTATAAACCGAATGTTACATTTGCATGAAACGTTTCTTAAATTTACTAAATATTTTGATAAAAATAATCACTTCCCCAGGTGAGGATCGAACTCACAACCTCCGCATCTCTCACTTAATACTGTCTTATAAGTACGGCGCGCTAACCAATTGCGCCACTGGGGATACATTGAGTGATGCTTTGCAAATAATAAAACCAAGTCATAAAAAATAACAAATCAATAAAAATTGTGAGAAACACCTGCATGTTATAAAAATTTAATAACCAACTCTGAAAGGGATAAAGAAATTCTTAGCTTTGCTGTTTTTAGGATTGAATATGTAATATGTTTCCTTGAATGATAATTGAATTCTTCTTAGAACTTTCTTATGATCCCAAATAATATACATAAATTAAGGTCTTTAAAATAAAGCATAGTAATCTAATATATAAGTGATAAAACAAACAGTGAAAAAGCCATTTTTGTTCAATAAAATATTTAGCGACAATTATGAACATCGTTTATTAATTTTCTCTCACGTCATGGAGCACATTTTTAATTGATTTCGGATAATTGATTTATTATTACTGAAACTGGTGTGGAAAATGAATCAAAATGTTTCTACGTAATAAACAGCATTTTAAAACAAAATTTCTGTAAGCTGGCAATTAACTTGTGTGTGTGTGTGACTTCATAAAAATAAAACAACTAAGAATTTTATGAGAAACAATCAATTCATTACATGATATAATATTGCATAATTTATAGGAATATAATTGATCATTTTAATAGAGTCATTGAACCACGAAAAAATGCTATGTTTATTATAAGCATTATTATATTTCTTCAATTAATGATACAGATTGGCAAACTAAATTAAAAACAATATCTAATATACCATTTTTATAAAACATAAATGTTGATGAAAATTGCTTTAAAAAATTAAATAGTAAAGTAATCAGTTTTTATTTAATATGTATCTTAAAAACAAACAGAATTCATAAAATTTAAACCACCTACAGTAATATGTTAATAAGAACACAAAAAAAAGAATCACTTTACAACTAATATTATTCAGACTGTATTTAATAATATCTTTGAAAAACATATGTTTTATTTCATAGAAATTTGTGTAATAAATTGCAATAAAATTCTTAATATTTCTTAATAATTGTTTATTTAAGTACGAAAAAGGTTCAAATATATATTAAGATTTACTGTATTACAAAAAATGGCTTATAATTTGAATGTTTAATAACATGAATAGATGTATCTGAATGTTGATATTAACAATAACATTAATTTTGTATAGAATATAAAATTATGATTATTATAAAGCTTTTTAGGGATAAATTCATATGAAATATTCACATCACTGAAATAATCTAATAATTTAATGCTCTAGGTCCCTCTAAAATTTTAAAGATACCCAGGTTCTCAAAAAGTTATATCTACTAATTTTAGAATTACGAAATTTTTGTGATTTCAAAATAAGATTCAACCTTAATTCACTTTTATAAACGTAATTTTCAGAGATTAAATACCTCAAGACATTCACATCTTGTCAATAGATGGAAAAAATGTGTTCAAAACCTCATCAATCGCATCTTCAAAATGAAAACGACTTTTTTTTTTTTTTTTTTGGATTCAAATTCTCTCTCCTTCTCTCTCTCTCTATCTATCTTGTTGTTTGAGAAGATGAATTGTCTTGACATGTCCAACAGGCAACCGAGTGCTTAGCAATCTGGCCGTCAATTGGACGGCTTGTGTGTTCGAATCCCCTCTCCATCTTAGATGCTTGTAATGGGGTTATATTCTACCTTTATTGTACCTCCTGGTCTATCAACCAATAGTGTGCCGTCTGAATGACATTACCTTATTGGAATGTCAAATGGAAAATAAGGCAGACGGAAATTTGACAACGTCATCCAGAATTACTGCTGTGTATAAAATGCGTTATCTTTTTCCTGTGACCGAGATCTTTAATTTTGCGATCTTGGTGAAATCTTAGGAATGAAAGTTATACTTTTCCCTGTTGATGAGTGTGAATGGTGGAGTAGTTTTGCCCACTTGATTGCGTCGTCCTGAATTATTATCGTCCTTTTGGAACGAGTTCCTGTGCGTTGTTTTCCCTTGCGGGTTTATGCTGTGGAATATGTCAATGAAACATCAGGAGCAGTTGTTTGTTCCCCCAGAGAAAATTTAAAATTTTTTAATCAAACAAGTAGAAAATAGTCAAAGGTAGCTTTAAGATTGTAATTAAAAAATAGCCATATATAAATATATATTGCTATTTTTAAAAACGTAAATGGCCTTAGAATAAATATATGTACAACCCAATAAAAAACAATTGTGAAAAAGAAAATTTTTAATTTTCAACATTGTTTGAATAATATTGATATTCAATTCTTGTATATGTATTTATACACATATATAAATATATGTATGTATATATATATATATATATATATATATATATATATATATATATATATATATATATATATATATATATATATATATATATATATATATATATATATATATATATATATATATATATATATGTGTGTATAAATACATATACAAGAATTGAATATCAACATTATATATATAAATATATATATATAAATATATATATATATATATATATATATATATATATATATATATTGAATCCTGTTCATAACAATATTAAATTTTAATTGTACTGTCTTAAATACCGAATAGTAACTCTGATTTTAATGTAATTGACAACAATTAAACAAGTTTTTATGTTTGTTGTATATCTGGTACAATATTTGGTATGAAATAAAAAATATTGTTATCATTCATATTATTAATTACTTTGAAAAATAAACATTAAAAATAATTAATATTTAATATTATATATATAAAATATTTAATAAGTTATTAACACTATTTGTGGTATGAGATGTGTGTAGAATATATTTTATTTTATATATATATATAATGTGTGTGTTATAGGGGTAGTTAATTAAGTTAAAATTTAAGATATTCATTTTTGGATTTGAAACTCTGTTTCTGTTAACTCTTCAAGGAATAACTTATTTGATACGGTAAGAAGTTAATTATCTTAAAACTTTATATTTTATTATTATATTATTTTATGCTCTTTTAAAATTCTTTCGATTGATATAAATATATAAACTGAAAATTTCACTTTACACACATTAACTAAAAACATTTAAATAATAAATACCTGAATTTAGTTAGATATTATTAGTTATATTAGTCATATTAACAAACAAAGTATGATTCATACTTTATCAGATATTATTTTCATAAAATCATAATTTACTCAAAATGAAAACATATAATCACTGTTTTATTTAGCGAACACAAAAAAGGATGACAAATTTTTTAAAAAACAAATTTATGATAAAACAATTATTTATTTTTATGTCTTTAGTATAGTATCCATAAATAAAAGACTGTTTTCTGCGATTTCTTACCTCGTTTCAGATTCACAATTAGACACCGAAAGTTACATTTGCATGAAACATTTTTTAAATTTACTAAATATTTTGATAAAAATAATCACTTCCCCAGGTGAGGATCGAACTCACAACCTCCGCATCTCTCACTTAACACTGTCTTATAAGTACGGCGCGCTAACCAGTTGCGCCACTGGGGACACATTGAGTGATGCTTTGCAAATAATAAAACCAAGTCATAAAAAATAACAAATCAATAAAAATTGTGAGAAACACCTGTATGTTATAAAAATTTAATAACCATCTCTGAAAGGGATAAAGAAATTCTTAGCTTTGCTGTTTTTAGGATTCAATATGTAATATGTTTGCTTGAATGATAATTGAATTCTTCTTAGAACTTTCTTATGATCCCAAATAATATACATATTTTATGGTCTTTAAAATAAAGCATATTAATCTAATATATAAGTGATAAAACAAACAGTGAAAAAGCCATTTTTGTTCACTAAAATATTTAGCAACAATTATGAACATCGTTTATTAATTTTCTCTCACGTCATGGAGCACATTTTTAATTGATTTGATTTATTATTACTGAAACTGGTGTGGAAAAATGCATCAAAATGTTTCTACGTAATAAACAGCATTTTAAAACAAAATTTCTGTAAGCTGGCAATTAACTTGTGTGTGTGTGTGACTTCATAAAAATAAAACAACTAAGAATTTTATGAGAAACACTCAATTCATTACATGATATAATATTGCATAATTTATATGTATATAATTGATCAATTTAATAGAGTCATTGAACCACGAAAAATGCTATGTTTATTATAATCAATATTATATTTCTTCAACTAATAATACAGATTGGCAAACTAAATTAAAAACAATATCTATTATACCATTTTTATAAAACATAAATGTTGATGAAAATTGCTTTAAAAAATTAAATAGTAAATTAATCAGTTTTATTTAATATGTATCTTAAAAACAAACAGAATTCATTATATTTAAAACCACCTACAGTAATATGTTAATAAGAACACAAAAAAGAATCACTTTACAACTAATATTATTCAGACTGTATTTTATAATATCTTTGAAAAACATATGTTTTATTTCATAGAAATTTGTGTAATAAATTGCAATAAAATTTCTTTGTTTATTTAAGTACGAAAAAGGTTCAAATATATATTAAGATTTACTGTATTACAAAAAATGGCTTATAATTTGAATGTTTAATAAAATGAATAGATGTTTCTGAATGTTGATATTAACAATAACATTAATTTTGTATAGAATATAAAATTATGATTATCATAAGGCTTTTTAGGGACAAATTCATATAAAATATTCACATCAATGAAATAATCTAATAATTTAATGCTCTAGGTCCCTCTAAAATTTTAAAGATTCCTAGGTTCTCTCAAAGTTATATCTACTAATTTTAGAATTACGAAATTTTTGGTGATTTCAAAATAAGCTTCAACTTTAATGCACTTTTATAAACGTAATTTTTAGAGATTAAATAAATTAAGACATTCACATTTTGGTAATATTTGTAAAAATTGTGTTCAAAACCTAATCAATCGCATCTTCAAAATGAAAACGACTTTTTTTTTGGATTCAAATTCTCTCTCCTTCTCTCTCTCTCTCTCTATCTGTCTTGTTGATTGAGAAGATGAATTGTCTTGGCATGTCCAACAGGCAACCGAGTGCTTAGCAATCTGGCCGTCAATTGGACGGCTTGTGGGTTCGAATCCATCTCCATCTTAGATGCTTGTAATGGGGTTATATTCTACCTTTATTGTACCTCCTGGTCTATCAACCACTAGTGTGCCGTCTAATGACATTACATTATTGGAATGTCAAATGGAAAATAAGGCAGACGGAAATTTGACAAAGTCATCCAGAATTACTGCTGTGTATAAAATGCGTTATCTTTTTCCTGTGACCGAGATCTTTAATTTGGCGATCTTGTGGAAATCTTAGGAATGAAAGTTATATTTTTCCCTGTTGATGAGTGTGAATGGTGGAGTAGTTTTGCCCACTTGATTGCATCGTCCTGAATTATTATCGTCATTTTCGAACGAGTTCCAGTGCGTTGTTTTTCCTTGAGGGTTTATACTGTGGAACATGTCAATGAAACATCAGGAGCACTTGCTTGTTCCCGCAGAGAGAATTTAAATTTTTTTAATCAAACAAGTAGAAAATAGTCAAAGGTAGCTTTAAGATTGTAATTAAAAAATAGCTATTGTTAAATATATATTACTATTTTTAAAAACGTAAATGACCTTAGAATAAATATATGTACAACCTAATAAAAAACAATTGTGAATAAGAAAATTTTTAATTTTTAACATTGTTTGAATAATATTGATATTCAATTCTTGTATATGTATTTATACACATATATAAATATATGTATGTATGTATGTATGTATATATATATATATATATATATATATATATATATATATATATATATATATATATATATATATATATATATATATATATATATATATATATATATATATATATATATATATATATTTTGATTTCTGTTCATGACAATATTCAATTTTAATTGTACTGTCTTAAATAGCGAATTGTAGCTCTGATTTTAATGTAATTGACAACAGTTAAACAAGTCTTAATGTTTGTTGTATATTTGGTAAAATATTTGGTATGAAATAAAAATATTGTTATTATTCATATTATTAATTACTTTGAAAAATAAACATTAAAAATAATTAATATTTAATATTATATATATATATATAATTTAATAAGTTACTAACAGAATTTGTGGTATGAGATATGTGTAGAATATTTTATTTTATATAATGTTAGATAGTTAATTAAGTTTACAATTAAGATATTCATTTTTGGATTTGAAACTCTTTTTCTATTTACTCTTCAAGTAATATCTTATTTGATACGGTATAAAAATAATTATCTTTTTTAAAACTTTAAATTTTATTATTATATTATTTTCTGCTCTTTTAATTCTTTCGATTGATATAGTTATATAAACTGAAAATTTCTTTACACACACATTAACTAAGAACATTTAAATAAAAAATATCTGAATTATTTGGATATTATTAGTTACATTATTCATATTAACAAACAAAGGTATGATTCATACTTTATCAGATATTATTTTAATAAAACCATAATTTACTCAAATGGAAAATATATATTTTCTGTATTATTTAGTGAACATAAAAAAGGGTGACCAGATATTTTAAAAAACAAACTTATAGTGAAACAATTATTTATTTTTACGTCTTTAGTATAGTATTAATAAATAAATGACTGCTTTTTCTGCGATTTCTTACCTCGTTTCAGCTGCACAATTATAAACCGAATGTTACATTTGCATGAAACGTTTCTTAAATTTACTAAATATTTTGATAAAAATAATCACTTCCCCAGGTGAGGATCGAACTCACAACCTCCGCATCTCTCACTTAATACTGTCTTATAAGCACGGCGCGCTAACCAATTGCGCCACTGGGGATACATTGAGTGATGCTTTGCAAATAATAAAACCAAGTCATAAAAAATAACAAATCAATAAAAATTGTGAGAAACACCTGCATGTTATAAAAATTTAATAACCAACTCTGAAAGGGATAAAGAAATTCTTAGCTTTGCTGTTTTTAGGATTGAATATGTAATATGTTTCCTTGAATGATAGTTGAATTCTTCTTAGAACTTTCTTATGATCCCAAATAATATACATAAATTAAGGTCTTTAAAATAAAGCATAGTAATCTAATATATAAGTGATAAAACAAACAGTGAAAAAGCCATTTATGTTCAATAAAATATTTAGCGACAATTATGAACATCGTTTGTTAATTTTCTCTCACGTCATGGAGCACATTTTTAATTGATTTCGGATAATTGATTTATTATTACTGAAACTGGTGTGGAAAAATGAATCAAAATGTTTCTACGTAACAAACAGCATTTTAAAACAAAATTATTGTAAGCTGGCAATTAACTTTTGTGTGTGTGACTTCATAAAAATAAAACAACTAAGAATTTTTTGAGAATAAATTCATTACATGATATAATATTGCATGATTTATAGGAATATAATTGATCATTTTAATAGAGTCATTGAACCGCGAAAAAATGCTATGTTTATTATAATCATTATTATATTTCTTCAATTAATGATACAGATTGGCAAACTAAATTAAAAACAATATCTATTATACCATTTTTATAAAACATAAATGTTGATGAAAATTGCTTTAAAAAATTAAATAGTAAAGTAATCAGTTTTTATTTAATATGTATCTTAAAAACAAACAGAATTCATAAAATTTAAACCACCTACAGTAATATGTTAATAAGAACACAAAAAAAAGAATCACTTTACAACTAATATTATTCAGACTGTATTTTATAATATCTTTGAAAAACATATGTTTTATTTCATAGAAATTTGTGTAATAAATTGCAATAAAATTTCTTTGTTTATTTAAGTACGAAAAAGGTTCAAATATATATTAAGATTTACTGTATTACAAAAAATGGCTTATAATTTGAATGTTTAATAACATGAATAGATGTATCTGAATGTTGATATTAACAATAACATTAATTTTGTATAGAATATAAAATTATGATTATTATAAAGCTTTTTAGGGATAAAATCATGTGAAATATTCACATCACTGAAATAATCTAATAATTTAATGCTCTAGGTCCCTCTAAAATTTTAAAGATACCCAGGTTCTCAAAAAGTTATATCTACTAATTTTAGAATTACGAAATTTTTTGTGATTTCAAAATAAGATTCAACCTTAATGCACTTTTATAAACGTAATTTTTAGAGATTAAATACATTAAGACATTCACATCTTGGGAATAGATGGAAAAAATGTGTTCAAAACCTCATCAATCGCATCTTCAAAATGAAAACGACTTTTTTTTTTTTTGGATTCAAATTCTCTCTCCTTCTCTCTCTCCCTCTCTCTCTCTATCTATCTTGTTGTTTGAGAAGATGAATTGTCTTGACATGTCCAACAGGCAACTGAGTGCTTAGCAATCTGGCCGTCAATTGGGCGGCTTGTGGGTTCGAATCCCATCTCCATCTTAGATGCTTGTAATGGGGTTATATTCTACCTTTATTGTACCTCCTGGTCTATCAACCAATAGTGTGCCGTCTGAATGACATTACCTTATTGGAATGTCAAATGGAAAATAAGGCAGACGGAAATTTGACAACGTCATCCAGAATTACTGCTGTGTATAAAATGCGTTATCTTTTTCCTGTGACCGAGATCTTTAATTTTGCGATCTTGGTGAAATCTTAGGAATGAAAGTTATACTTTTCCCTGTTGATGAGTGTGAATGGTGGAGTAGTTTTGCCCACTTGATTGCGTCGTCCTGAATTATTATCGTCCTTTTGGAACGAGTTCCTGTGCGTTGTTTTCCCTTGCGGGTTTATGCTGTGGAATATGTCAATGAAACATCAGGAGCAGTTGTTTGTTCCCCCAGAGAAAATTTAAAATTTTTTAATCAAACAAGTAGAAAATAGTCAAAGGTAGCTTTAAGATTGTAATTAAAAAATAGCCATATATAAATGTATATTGCTATTTTTAAAAACGGAAATGGCCTTAGAATAAATATATGTACAACCCAATAAAAAACAATTGTGAAAAAGAAAATTTTTACTTTTCAAGATTGCTTGAATAATATTGATATTCAATTCTTGTATATGTATTTATACACATATATAAATATATTTTTTTATATATATATATATATATATATATATATATATATATATATATATATATATAT
Organism: Latrodectus elegans; assembly: GCA_030067965.1. Taxonomy (NCBI): domain Eukaryota; kingdom Metazoa; phylum Arthropoda; class Arachnida; order Araneae; family Theridiidae; genus Latrodectus; species Latrodectus elegans. The sequence continues at coordinate 22,194,154 of CM057820.1, read as the reverse complement.
ATATTTACTAAATATTATATAAAAATAATCATTTCCCCAGGTGAGGATCGAACTCACAACCTCCGCATCTCTCACTAAATACTGTCTTATAAGTACGGCGCGCTAACCAATTGCGCCACTGGGGACACGTTGAGTGGTGCTTTGCAAATAATAAAACCAAGTCATAAAAAATAAATTCATTTAAAATATAGCATCAATGAAATAATCTAATAATTTAATGCTCTATGTCCCCCTAAAATTTTAAGATACCGAGGCGTTCTCAAACTTATATCTACTAATTTTAGAATTGAGAAATTTTTGGTGATTTCAAAATAATCTTCAACCTTAATGCGCTTTTATAAACGAAATTTTATAACGAAATTCAGAGATTAAATGCCTTAAGACATTCACATCTTGTCAATAGATGGAAAAAATGTGTTCAAAACCTCATAAATCGCATCTTCAAAATAAAAACGACTTTTTTTTTGGATTAAAAAACAAGCCAAATTTTAAACATAGCTTTATCAGGTGAAAAGTGTGAACTCTTTTATCTCTCTCTCTCTCTCTCTCTCTCTCTTTGTTTCTCCCTCTCTCTCTTTGTTTCTCCCTCTCTCTCTCTCCCTCTCTCTCTCTCTCTCTCTTTGTTTCTCCTTCTCTCTCTCTTTGTTTCTCTCTCTCTCTCTTTGTTTCTCCCTCTCTCTCTCTCTTTGTTTCTTCCTCTCTTGCTTTGTTTCTCCCTCTCTTTCCCTGTTTCTCCCTTTCTCTCTCTCTCTATATATATATATATATATATCTATCTATCCTGTTGCTTGAGAAGACGAATTGTCATGCCATGCAGGATCATATTATGCAAGGTGACCTTAAAAGTAAAATATAATTACTGTAAGTTTAAGTAAACTTCTGGAAATATTTCCTGGTAACATTTGCTTGGGTATAGCTCTACTGTGTCTAACAACAGAATAACTCTCGCTAATTTGTCCATGCTTATTTGTTGCCATGGAAGCAAGACATGTTCCATTTACGATAGGATTCTACAGGAGTAGCCAGTAGAAAGACACCAACTTGGCAACTTGGGATGTTCAAATGTCTTTAAATCGCTTTCCTGTCATTCGGAATCCTTAACACAGTGTTAAATAATTTTTAAATCCCCAGTCGTAAATTAGTCGAATTTATTCTTGCATACTATGCTATTTAATATAATACATAAAATTTATCTTTTTCATGTAGTTTCAGTATACTGTCAAAATTATTATACTTTACATCTTCAAAGTCAAAAAATGCAAGCTTCCTCGGGTACGTCAAAAAATGGTTAATTTGGTAATTTAGCAATTATATTATCATATTTGTTTGTTATTAATTCACACCAAGTAAATGGAAATTTTTAATTAATTGTTATAAAAACATTTTTTTCAAGAAACAGTTATTTTATGAAATCAAAAATAAAATTTTTTACAATATGCCATATAACGAACACATATTCTGTTTGATACTTGATCACTAGTGTTTTTCCTATATGTTACCTACATAAATTTCTATTAAAGAAAGAACATTTATATTTATTTTGGATTTAATAACTACTTTTAAACAAAAAATTCTGCATAAATTATCTCAAAACTGTAATATTAAAAGTAAAAAACATTTACTGTAGGCTCATGTAATAAAAATTAAAAACTGAAGGGCAGTTTTGTGATATTTATCAGAAAATAAAATTGAAATATTCAAATAAATCTAAATCTTAGAAATTAAGATATACGAAAATAGAATAAATTAAGTAACTGAACGAGTAAGAAAAATAAGAAGTAAATTTCAAGTTACATTAACAAGATATGTTAGAACTGAGTAGTTATATATTTTTATTTCTAGATAGATTTTTATTTATAACAGACATATTGCAATTATACGTACGGTATTCAATAATATGATTATAAAATTTTTAAAAATAGAATAATAAATTTGACAAAAAATTTAATAAAATTGAATACCAGGACTTCTCAGTCAAGAAAACACAGATGGGGATTTTAAGCCCCGCCCACATGGGCTGACAGGCCACAGAATTCACTATACTGCCATTAAAGTCATACCAATTGATATCAACATGAAAAAGATATAAACGCAAAAAAAAAACTGAATGTAATATAAACAGTAACTAAAAAAATGCGAAGCATTCAAATAAGTTTGTCAGGATTTTTTTAGAAATTTAAAATTCTCGTAAAAATAAAATGCACAGTAAAATGTTATTGTTTGTAAGCTGAAATCATCTACCGTTAAAATGAAGGGAATATTAAAAAATTTAAAAAGTTATTTTGATAATTTCCACAAAAAATTACAATTCAATAAAAGAGTTAAATCTTTAAAAATGAAAATTGAAAAGCTTACTTCCCCCCAATAAATTTTATTTTCGACTATCTGTTTAAGTAATTCGTACCACACGTGTTGATGTGGAAAACTAATACAGCAAAATTTCTGAAAAACAAACATGTTTCTAAACATTTTTATTCCCTTCACTTGTCTCAAAAACATGTTTACTTCTTAGATTTGAATTTCTTATTCCAAACTTGTTCCAAAAGTCACAATTGTTGAAACTTAAAAGGAATTATAATTAAGTATGTGGAAAAAGTTTTTATTATATACTACATAGGTTTCTACAATTATTTATAGTTCTAGTTTATCATTTACTACCAATAGTTAAGATGATTTTGAGCTGTTTTTATCATTTCTCCATAAGAAATAATCAACTCATAATTCTAAAATGTTTTGGATAAGATTAAAAACACAAACTTAATTCTACTTTATTACTTTAAAATTAAATCTTTCAGGCAAAACGTCCTCTGTATGGAAACATAGTTTATAAGTTATAAAATCAAAAGTGTGAATATTTATTAGAAATATACATTAAAAATATAAAATTTAAAACAAATATAGATAGAATGAAAATTTTTAAAGAATAACTTTTCAGGTAATAAATGAAAGGCTTACCACACAACAAATATTTCAAAAAACCATTTAACTAGTTACAAATAAATGCTACTTTCTTTTAAATACGTATTAATTGTTCGCAATTAATATTTGTTACTTTTAACTATTACTTGTTATTTTTTACTTGTTATTATTAATACATGTTATTATTATTATTATTTGATGTTATTTAAGAAATTAATTTATTAATCAATTAATTTTTCAAATAAAATATCTTTAAATTCACTGTAAAAAACAATTTCCCAAAATATCTCAGAGTTTTCCAATGACATGAGAGCTGATATAACTACTTTATATTCTCATCTTTTGCGCCTTTCCCTGCGGGACAAAATCTTTTTGATAGGTACAAAGATTTACATACCTTGAAGAGATAGCAATCGATATTGGTTATCTGCTTTTAGAGTATCGTGTCATCGCTATGTATAATAACTGCAACCGTCTCTCATTCCATAATTCATCTTTACTTCAGTTTCTACGAGAAGCGCCATAATAACCAATATTCGATTTTCTTCAAGTAACAGAAATAAAATATTATGTTTATGACAACTATATTACTGTCATTTTAACTTCGAAATGGTAATGGTTTTATTTATTCATAAGCGTATAATTGTCTCTGGCAAATTAATTAAGCATTTAAATTTTTTTCAACTGCTTTGTTAAAATTTCATCATTTTTTTTTTCTTTTGAAAATAATTATCAGGTAAAAGTTTATAAGTACAAATTCTTTGAAGATTTAAAAATTTTTATAAAAATACAAAAGGATTAAAAAATTTTAAAAAAAAATTATTTTTAACACAGCTTTTTTTTTTTCTTCTGTTGACATGACAACCCATTGTGAGCCAGGGACTTTTTCAGAAGTTTCTTCCATTTTCCATTTCTTTTCATCAACGTACTCCAATTAGTAACTCTTTAAGATTCTAAAGTCTTCCTCAACACAGTCTGTCTTCTTAATGTGGGTCTTCCCCTAACTCTGGTTCCTATTGGCCTGTACGAGAAGATCTTGACTATCATATGACAGAGGGGCTCATACGGCAGGTGTGGCCAGCAAAAATCTTCCTCAGCACCTTTCTCTCAAAGATAGCTGAATTTTCTGCGATTTCATCAAACTCCAGATTTTGATTTAACACAGCTGAAGAAGGCCACTGAGGCCTGGTTGTGGTAGGGCTCCTTCTCATTATCAGAAGGTAGTGACTTCGAATCACGGCTTAACCAAAGATCCGTCACGTTCACTTATGGCGGCTGAGGCACGTTAAAACTGCACGTCATTGCAATGTCCACCAAATGATACCTCTAGGCCTGACAGGCTAAGTACTGGAGGCCTGCTTGGTCCCTGCTTCAAAATCATGAAGACTCCCCCTGGCTGCTTCTAACTGGTAGAGTCCAACTCAGGAATGCATGTTAATGCAACAGCTTAAGAAGATAAATTTTGTGTAATTATTGTTTATTTTTAAATACTAATCGTTTTGGTAATTATCAGACAATAAACACAATTTCAATTGAAAAAATTGCTTCCCCCAGTTGTATTTACATTATTAATTCGAAGAATCTGGCATCAATTTAAAATCAAAAATCTGATCAAGACCCATATCTCATTCAAAACAAATATTTTAGACATGGAAGTTAGATTATAAATTGGATTTGTGTAAGACCTTTATTATTCGAAAGTTTCAAATCAATTTTTTTAGTATATTTAAAGATAATACTAAATATCGATTGATTTATATAATGTATAAATTCAAAGTAATTGACCAGTTCGATAGAAATCTTAGTATTAGAATATAGGGTGTCTTGTAAATACCTGTCTGAACCTCATAACATTAAAAATTCAAAAGTTATGGTAAAAAACTGTCGAAATACATGAAAATGATTATATGTCGCAAAATTAGACAATTTGCTACATTCTTAATGTTAATTAATTCTTAATGCCTTACAAAATTCGAAAATTAGCGGTCATATCTTAAAAACCAATCGAGAGATGGATAAAATCAGTTACAAAGTTTTATAGCAGCAGTTATTTATTACCAAACAACATAGGTACGCAAACAAGTATGCGAAGAAAAAACAAAAATGTTTCCCTTAGATTTGTGCTCCTCAAATTCTCATCATTTACATTAGACAGTTTGCCAAGAAAATAGGTACTTTCACTTACAGGAAAATTTTCGTACAATTTACACTGACAGTTAGTGACAATTAGGTCAATTTACTGTTAATGTTTCTTTCTACTCATTTTTGTACTATTTGCACAGACAGTAGTGCTTAGTGGCAATTAGGCACATTTACTACCAGTGTTCCTTTCTACTCGTTTCTTGATTCAATTGCACTGAAACTGTTTCACAAACCAACAAACGTGGTTTGCATTCATTTCCTCCCATTCTTTTTTGTAAGGCATAGTTTGTCGATGCTGCTTTACAACTCTGTAACTGATTTTATTCCTGTATCTCATATGATTTTGGAAATAGGATACTAATTTCCAGGTTTTAATACAAAGGAAAGCTGAAGTATTCTTATATCGAAGACACTTTTCTGTATCTCCACGTTATTTTTTATCACCAAAACCGACGGCAAGTTAAAAGAGTGAGACACAATTTTACGACTCATACTATAAAAGCAATAAATCATTTCGTCACGGGCGAAATCAATGTGATATCTCTTTAACAATGATCTTTCATTAGTATCAATGAGTCAATTTCAGTTATCTAAACTTGATTCACTGATGCTAAACTGATTGTAGAAACTTATTCTTATCAGTGAAGTGACTTAGTGTTTCAATCGTGAGAAATAAATCTGGGTACTTAATTGAACTGTATAACATTTTGAAGAAGCTATAACTTGATTTGTCTTTCATTTTTTAGATGACTAAATTTGATAGAAATTAAACAATTTATAAACTAAAATAAGTACTTAAGATATTTATTTGAACATATTAAAGAAATATTAAAAGTCAAATATCACAAAATAGTCGTTTTAACTTTTTAGAAAACAAGATTAAAATAGGAATTCGATTCAAAAATTATATATATATATATATATATATATATATATATATATATATATATATATATATATATATATATACCCAGACAACACAAGTGATTTCGACACTGCAAGGAATGGAATTTAGGGCATCTAATTTAGTAGGACACGCAATGCCCCGAAAGTAGTCGGTTCTTCTTAATTTAGAAACAGAGGCCAAGCAAAAAAGCTTCAGACTTGGACTGCCAACCCTAACAGAGCTCAGCGTGGTTTAATAGCCCGGTATCGGAGACGCTTGTAAACAAAAGTTAATAACAAATTGAATGAAACGGGGAATGCTTGAAAACCCTCTTTCGTTACGAAGTTATTAAATGTCAAAGTAGGTCTACTGTCAGCAACATTTCAATGCATTTACGATCGGCGATGCATTGGAAGAACCCAAAACACATTCGGGAAAATTATCATAATCTATCAAAAACAATTTTTTTCTTCAAAATTTGAAAAAATAAGCAAATATAATATATTGCTCAGTACAATGGCCTGGTGGTAGAACATTACTCTGCCGATGCTATCCCGGTGGAGCATAAGGTCCTGAGTTCGATCCCAAAAACTGTTGAACAACGGAAGATGGATGTTGCGCTTTTGTATCCATGACTGCCATGGTAAGTGCTTGAAAGCCTTCCAGGTTTCCTTCCCTGTGATGCATAAATACAGTCTACTATCTTTAAAACATTCTCCCGAAAGACAATTTACGTGATGGACATAAAAGTAACTTACAACAGTCTTAACCCATCAAGTGATCCTATATGCGTTGTCAAAGGATATCATTTCACTTGGACGACATTGCTATCAACACCTATTTATTGTGGCCCAACCGCCATTAATGAACTCCCTTTAAAATCAAGAGCTGAAATCTAATAATGTAATGGAAAAAAACCCAGAATTGTGTTCTGCCCTAAAGATTGTAGGTAAGTAATTTTGGTTAAAGAACACGTTGTTGATGCGTTTAATTAGTGTACAACTATTGGCTGAAAAAAATATGCTTACGTTTCTTATTGTCTTGTTAATTTTTATAGGAAAATCTATTTCATTAATGCTTTTACATTTAATACATTTCTGTTAAATCAGTTATAACTGAAGTAATAATAATTAGTAAAGTTTTTTCATCCATAATTCCTTTCCATAAATTTGACAAATTTTCCTTATTTTGCAAATTAATGAGCACAAATGATTATGCTGATTTTTCAAACAAAAATTTTAAACAAACTTTAAATTTTATTTAATATACTTTTTAGAAATAAATAAAAATGCTCATTGAAGACTTATATTAGTTGTGTTTGGACATAAAAAATTCTAAAAACAGAATTACCAGCTATCCCCATTTTAGAAGAGGATCTAACATTTTCACTGTTCTTTCAATTTTTCTGCTTGGAAAAAAAAATTTTTCCAGCCTTTTTGTTTCAATTCATATCTTTCTTGTCATTTTTCTTTAGAAATCATTTCTCCCGATTTTCCACAGAATCAATTGAATATTGGATCAATCCAGAAAAGAACAATAAAATGGGTCATAAAAGGTGCTTTGACTTTGAAATGTTCACTAAAATTAATGTTTCATTCAGAATAGCTTGCAGTATGCTGAATCATTAAATGGTATTCTTAGATTTTGGTACTCCATTTATATTTTTATCAGATTTTGTTATTTATAAATATTTATGGTTAATATTAAAAAAAAAAATCTTTCTTTGTTAAAAGTGAGTGCCAGTGGTACAAGATAGTGATTTTTGATTTTTAGAAAACTAAATAATTCTTTAAATAAAAATCTTTCTCAATAAATAAAGCTTGTATAATATCAACTATCGTTTGATTACAGAAATGTGAGTAGGTATAAATGGATTGTAAAATCTAAGAAATTCTTTTAAAGTTCCATGATACTGGTTTTGTGTATAAGGATTGGAAAAAAACCAGATTTTGCTATTCAAATATTGGGATTGCTATTTCCTAATCTATCTTTGTTGATCATAAGAAAAAAATGATTCATTTACTGAACTATTTAATTTTTCAAATCCTCGTATCGAAATTCAGTATCTTGAATTCTTCAAAGAAATTCTTTAATTTTTACAATTCGTTTACATCTTTATTACATTTTGTTATTCAAAAAACATGATTTCTATTCTATAACCTATCTTGAATCCTTGTAACAAATTTTTAGATTTTACAATCCAATTACATTTTATTACAATCCAATTACATCTTTATTAAAAATAGAATTACTATTCTATAACCTATTTTAAATCCTTGAAAGAAAGTCCTTGATTTTACAATCCATTTATAGCTTTATTATATTTTTTATTCAAAAAATTGAATTGATATTCTATAAACTATATTTATTGAGAATAAGAAGATTTATCTTAAAAATTATTTAATTTTTAAAAATCCTAATATCAAAGATAATTTGGAGCCATTAAAGGAAACTTGATTCCAGTAGTAAAATTATTTTCGTTACTAGTGAGATACAATAACAAATTGTTTTCAGTAAGGTATTCAATTGTATATTAAATCATTTGCATATTATGAATAATCTTAACATATATTTTAGAAAGATAGCACTTAAGAAAATATTTTCAGAAAGGCTCTCTCCTCAGTTATATAAACTGTTTCTAAGAAAGAATTTACACTAAATATTCATTCCACTTTGATTTTCTTGCCAAACAATTATAAAAGAAAAATTATAAAAGAGGAAAAGATAGGGTACAAGAAATTCTTTGATTCTTAAGTTGTTACAAGGTGCTTTATAGTTAATGAATTAAAAAATCTTCATTTGAAATTAACTCAAACTAATTTCATTGAATGAAATTGTATTTTATTAAAAATTATTCAACTTTGTTTTTTAAAAAAAAAAAAAAAAAATACATCGAAGCAGAATTTTTACCAAATTTGTTGTAACATTTTAGAGCAATCTGGAAATTTCAGTGTTTGGGTACAATGATATATATATATATATATATATATATATATATTCATCATAAAGTATATTTAACTTTTAATGATTCAACAAAGAATGATAATTATTGTAATATACAAACAGTTTCTCCTACTAAAAATCTAAACCAGTGGTATGACTTCCCATTTGAGGGCCAAGCTATATAGAGCCCATATCTGTTTCCCTGACCCAGGGTGTGAAGCATATGTACCAGTTTGCTGGTCAGCCTAACGTGAAATATCCAGTGTTTATTTTCCAAGCATGTTTGGTACTTAGTTTTATGCTAAAGGGATGAAAGGCTGAGTCGACCTAGGCCAACACCAGGACTGAACTTGAGCCTGGTGGCCGCTATCTCTAAACCATCAGGCTCTAAACAGCTACTTTATTTGTAATTGTGAGCAATTGGATTAAAAAACCATAAACGATCACAGATGCTATATGCTGTGGTCTGGTTGGTAAGGGTATCGTTCTCATTATCAAAAGATAGTGAATTCAAATCCCGTCTTAACCGAAGATCCGTCATGTTCACTAATTGGGGCCGGGATACAGTAAAACGGGGCTTGGTCACCTTGTCCTTCAAGTAAAATAATACCAGTGTGTTTGGGAGGCCAAGTATTGGGGGTCTTCTGCTTGATTCCTGCTTCAAAATCATGAAGACTTCATTCGTCTGCTGCTGTCTAATTGGTAGAGCCCAACACAAGGTTAGGTACAGGGAAGCACTCTGGTACAACAACAACATTATGATTAATAGACTCACTGCTTTTCTGTTCTTTTATGCCGCTCTCCCCTTACAGTTATGCATGTTCTTTTATGTTTAAGCTTAAAGTTGTCACTGAATAGAAATAAACTTAAACTGAAGGTGTTTGGAAGGTATTTTGAATAGTTTCTACACATTCCTTTTCTGTTAAAAGATTCTCATAAATATGAACAACGCACACATGTCATATGTTAGAAAACATTTGAAAATTCCCACCTGTCTTCCTCCTCAAATGTGCATACAGAAATCAAACATCATCTAGGAGAATCTCCATTATGCTGTCTCTGATGAAAAATACACATACTCAGAAAAACGTTACATGAAAACTGAAGAAACAAATGATTCGTACATTTGCTTTTACTTCATCTGTTTTCAAAACAGTATGCTATGTGGCATCGTAACCTAAAAATCGGTAGAATGCAATGCATCATTAAAATAATGATTGCTAGTCGTCAATAAATGTTTTATTTTACTAGGCTAAAACAAAAGAATAAAAATTTTTTAAGCAATTGTTATAAAAATTTTATATATTGGGTTGAATTATTTTAAAGCTAAAAATTAAGCAATAAATAAATATCCTACGCTCAAAAGGAAAAAAAAAAAACCAACAAAAATGAAGCAGTTAATAAATTCACAATAAAAATTAAAACGAAAATATTTTTAGAATATTTTAAATAAAATGCCAGATTTCAAAGATTTTTCAGCAATTACAAATATTTAAATTTATTATTTTGAAAAATGCATAAAATTCAAAAGCAAAATATGTCCTTAAAATCTTATTCTAAACTTATTTACTGTGTATTACATATAAACATTTTATTCTTAATTTTTGTAATATTATTAGATTGCCTAATATATAATTCTATTAAAAATTGAAATTTATTTTGCTCCAATAATGATTTATTTTAAATTATAGATTTCTATTTAAGAGAAAATTCATAGGAGACAAAAGGAAAATATATTTGTAAAATATTCAAGGGGGAACCGTGTTAGCTTAATTTACTTCACAATAAAAGGAATTGTGTTGCTTACTTTGCTCTTATAAGTGTATCTACATTAATTTAATTAAAACCATATAAAATTACAATATTATCTAAGACTCATTTAAGAACTCGTGCGAAAATCAAAACATTTTGCGTTTAAATGAAAAGTATTTGCATTCGTAACCTAAAAGTTGGGAATAAATTTTGCCATAAATTTTTGGATTCATGTGATTCAAATCTAGATTCGGATAATATTCACCTCTGATTGCGATGAAAGATCTATCATCACTTCGAATCTTTGATTTTCTCAAATTCTCAATGTCTTTAACCTTTACAACCAGAAATTCACAAAGATCTGCAGGCTATAAATCTATATTGGTAGTAAGGAAAATTTGTATAAAAAGGGAGATATATTTTACAAGACTATAAACAGTTTTATGGCCGTGGTAGCCTAGTGGTTAGGGTTTCGGCCTTCCATCCGGTACAGTAGGGCTCGATTAACAATGCCGCCCAAGACCCACCGAATACATGCGATATACATGCTAGTTAAATCTACGGAGTCGAAAGTCTTGTGGTCGGTCGTTGAGCAGTTACCATGGGTGCAATGGTCTGGAGATATTTACTCCCCCTTCAGATCAATGCCAAAATTGAGGGAGTAGATCCTCTGGTGCTGCCATCTATCGGAGGATTTGAAGAACAAAAGTCGTTATTTCACATTTATGGTGCTCTAATTAAAAGAAAGACGCTCCCAATTGACTAAAATTCGCATAGCCAAGGCATAACGAGCTTGGCTTGTCCATGTGTCATTAATAACAACAACAACATAAATGATTTTCAAAAAAAAGATGGTTACATAGATTTGCTTATACAAGGTGTGATCGGTTAACTAACGTTCTGTCAACGAACAAATCGGATTTTTGCTCGGATAGCGAACTAAAATGAATTCTAACGAACACTTCTCGTTTCTCGGAGCATGATGTCTAGGTTGCCAAAACCAAAGATCCAAAAATAGTTTTACATCTTTCTTGAATTATGTTGCTTGCCTATTAAACTTCAAAGTTCTATGTTAGAAAAAAATTTCCAAAGAATATTTATAGACAAAGTAGACCCTCAGTTTCGGTATTGATTTGATTCAAATCCGAAACTGATTTCATTTTGAGCACCTTCCCTCGTTCATTCGTTGTAAAAGTGGGAGGATATCAGAGCGATGCTCTAAAAATGGTACCCAATCCACACTAGTTGATATCAGCAAGGTTAGGGATCTTTACAACAACAATGCTATTAATCTCTTCCAGAAAGTCTTAAAAAATAGAGAAATTGGACACGTACTTTAATGTCAAATAAACAAAAAAATGAAAAGAACTGGTTAATATGCAAAACTAGACGTATATATTATTTTTTTAATAAACTTAATAAGAAATTATGCTTCCTTTTTTTTAAAATTTCGTTTTTAGGGTCTTCTGAACGAATTAATCGATTTCAGAAAAAATCTAGCAATGACCGGTTATCGGACAATTCGGATAGCGAACATAGTCTTCTAAAGGATTAAGTTTGTTAACCGATCCCCCCCCCCACACACACACTGTATATATTTTAGTTCTAAAAAGAAATGGATGTCAAAATAATTCCTTTATAATTTTTAATAATAGAAAAAAATGATGGGGATTTTCTAGAGAATGTTGTTATAAATACAGTTATAGTAAAAAGCAAGTACCATTACTGATGAGAGATGACATGTACATTAGTCTTAATATGAAATTTGACATTATTTTTGCTTGATTAAGATCTTTTTATCTAGTTAAAATCTGTGCTTTTTTTCTTTTTTTTTTTTTCCTATTAGTTTTATGGCAATTTTTTCTAAAATTGAGTAAAAAAAATCTTTGAAATGTAGAGAAGAAAATCTCCGATAAAAGCTATTTTTTAAATATGTTTATTTTAAGAAATCGTCGAAAAAATATTTAGAATCGAAAACATTTTATAGCTCAGTTTCCTTATTCTAAAATTGCCACTGAAATGATTATTCACAAAAGAAAGTATCATTTATATAATTTATATCATTATGCTACTTATATAAAAAAAATTCTTAAAAACATTTTTTTTTCAAACATGTGTCTGTCAGCCATGATCTTTTCTGTATTTTATGTTCTTTATTTCGTTAAGAAGCTGTTCTTGTATGTTGAACTAATTTTTACTAATTCGCTGTTTGTTGAACACTAACGAGAGAATTCCTGGTCTTGTATATTTCTAATAAAAACCGATTAATTTCGTTGGGACAAGATTTTCATTCTTATCTTTTTTGGAAAATCTGTGATTCCTCTAAATATTTTCCTTTATATTACAAACTGTTAATCTTGTTTCTATTGAAAGTTTTAAAATATTTTTCAAGTTTCTGCTTTTCCTGCTGCTTTACTGATTTCTTTTTTTAAAAAAAGAATTTATATTAATTACAATAATTTAATTTACCTGCTACTTAATATTTTCTTTAATCAGAACTAATTATGTTAGAATATATAGATTTATAAAATATTCAAAGAAAAAAGTTTGAAACACGTGAAAAAAGTTTTGTTATCCTTTTTATTTTTCACAATAAGGCAATATCAATATGGATAACATAAACATAGCACTGTATCATACGTTTCTTTCTGCTGTAATATAGGCATATACAGTAATCTTCCATATAACACGGTATTCTTATAACGCGTTTTCATATTGCGCTATTTCATGTACCTTGAAATAACAATACGTGTTTTCCCGCGTATAACGCGTTGATTCCATACGTTATATTTCTGTGTTGCAAAATTTATAATAATTTGTACAGTTCACAATCCATTTCACGCACGTTAGCACATTGTGTTAATTGCATTCTTATAAAATTCAATTTAATTTTATTATTGCCCTTTAAAAATTCTGCTAAAAAAATATATCGGTGGAACGTTAATTTCAAATAGTTGCTACAGCGAATAAACATGTAATAAAACTGCTTTTCGAATTATTAGTAAATGTTTTTGGAATTAAAAACTTAAACAAATATAACTGTTTTCGAGTTACATTAGTATAATTTTTTTTATTTAAAAGGTTCTGAATTTGATTTTAATAAAAAGATGACACATTTCGTTCATAATATAGTTTTTCCTTACTATTCGATTTAAATCCCATTTAAAGAGAAAAGTTAAATGTGAATCATTTGTATCTAACGCGTTTATACGAGGTCATACGAGCTCGTTTTACGAAAATGCTCGTACAACGCGTTTTTCTGTTGTTGTTACTAATGACACTTGGACAAGCCAAGCTCGCTATGCGCATTTAAGTCAATTGAGAGCATTTTTTGTTTAATCAGAGCACCATAAAGGTGAAAATACGACTTTTGTTCTTCAAATCCTCCGATAGATGGCAGCACCATAGGATCTACTCTTTCAATTTTGGCATTGATCTGAAGGAGGAGTAAGTTTCTTCAGACTCATGTTAGCTATTGAACTTCATTATTAATTATCAGGAAGAAAATCTGATACTGATAATTTATTAAGGCCCGATAATTGTGTATGTGTGTGGTTCGTCCTCATATTATACGAATCCAGCATTCCAGATTTTAATTTCCCCGATGAACGTAGTTCTATGATTCCCACACCTATTTTCGGAAAAATATTTTTGAAAGTATGGTATAAATTTAGAAAAAGTTTATGTGTGTAATTTGTTAAAATGTTTAATATAATAGAGATAGAGCTCACTTTAAATAACGAAAGTGAAGAAAAAATGGAAAACAATAAATAAAAAGGTAACTAAATTAAAGAATAATTGAAAAGAGTCAAAAAAATTTAATTCATTATTGAATTGAACTTCAAGTACATTAAAATTTTGAAAATTCGGAGCCTCTATTTAAAAATTGTTTTTACTGATAAAAAAAAAAAAACTTGTAATCTGCATACAGAAACGTTTCTAAAATGAAATACTTATAACATTTGCGAAACAAATTATGCGGAAATATAAAACCCCTTATTTCTTTTTTGAAACAACGCGCCTAATCTAATTAAATCAGATAGTGAAAAAATATTTGAAAATGAAAGTTCTATTGAAATAAAATTCTTTTACCATCTACGCATAAAATTTCAAGCATATGATCTTTAATACTTATCTTTTTTAAACTTCTATTTTTTTTCAATATTCTTATTATTTAAAAAAAATTGTAATGAAGGTGTTGTGAATATATTCGAAAATATTTTTATTCTTTTGATGATGTTATGCATAGACACGCTTTATTATTTCGTTCCTCGTTTTTTGTTTTACTTTCAAGAACTTAAGCCTGGATGTCATAGAGCTCTCTGTACTGCAATTTTTTGATTATGATTGTGATATACTATTATTATATTAAGTGTTATATAACATACATTAATTTATTGATCTTGAAGGTCTGAATGATTGGATTTGTTTTTTGCTCTTACAGAGAGAGAGATTATAATCTCTCTCTCTCTGTTTTTTTTTTTTTTTATTTATTTATTTATTTATTTTTGCATATGAAGACCTGATCTGTCAGTAGATTCCAAAATGTAGAAAAACTTATTTCCGAGATAAGAATCGAACCTATAAGAGAGTTAATTGAAAACCAAAAGGACTATTCCTCTGGGTTTTAATGTTATCTTCATATTTTAGCATCGCATAATCATAAGCAACTATGAACTCAAAATATCAAAGGCAGTGAAATAATTTTTTTTAGAAAGTGTTGAAAATTATTCTGCCTAAATGTAATCATATTATCTCTTTTCGAACTTGCAAGATGTTTTGATCTTTTAGCTATAAAATATTTTTGATGGATAAATCAGAAAAAATCTTTCCATAAAATGCATACAAATATATTAAAAAATATGTTTGTTGCATAACACCCGGTAACTAGGATTTCCAGCTTTCAGCAGTAAGAGGCAGAAATAAGGGCACCTTATATAATGGGCCAAGCAATGCATGTGCCATTATAGCCCCGAAAGGCGGTTTTTGTAATTTAGAAGCAGGGACCAATCAGAGGATCTCCAGACTTGGCTTGCCACCCACAAAGGTATCATTTCACTTGGAGGACATTGCGACCATAACATATTTAACGTGTATCAGCCACCATTAGCGAATTAGACGAATTTTCGATTGAGATGAGATTCGAACTCACTACCTTCCACTGACGAGAACGAGAGCCTTAGCCAACCAGAACATCAGGCATCATTAAAAAATATTTTTTTGAGATGAAATTGCATTTGTAATATGGAATGGTGGGTGAAAATAAGTTGTACGCAATCCCATAAATATATTTAGAAAAAATAAAATTTGCATATGAAAAGGTTTTTTTATCTTTCTATTCAAATTTTGGATTAACATTTTCGTTTGTTTGTTATCAGTAAAATCTAACACAAAACTGTATTAATTTCTACTGATGAGTTCTAATATTTATGATAATATTAATTTTTTCATCATTTTATCGAAATAATGTACTCTTGCGTTGTTCTTTAGTTTCTACTGATGATTGCTACTTATTCTGATAATTTCTATTTGCTTCATCATTTTGTTAAAGTAATGTACTCTTTCTTTCTATTTAATTACAATGTCGTACAGGGGTATATTTTCATTTCTTTGATACATAATATCATTTTATCAATTTGGTCTGTAGTTTTTTAAGTTCAAGCACTTGATTGATTTAAAGGGAAATTAGCTTGAGTGTTCCTGTTCATAACGCCACTCTAAAAAGCTCCCACTGTATAAAAATTGGTTACTTTGCTATACTACGCTGGTGCGTTTCATTGGGTTAACAGAATAAGCTCTTGCACTGAGTTGACAAAGAAACTTTATTCTCGATGTATTCATAAATACAGTATGTAACTTTGAAAAACATTCTGAAAATAAATTGAGAGAAGCTCTAAAACACTCTTACGTTATAAAAATCGAGCACGAACAATAAAGAAATCAAAATTATCAATCTTCAGAGAGCACCTGCAAACATTCCTACACGAAGAAGAAATGTGTTCTCTCAAATTTTCACAACTATACTAAATCTAATCTAATCATTGCTAATTTGCAGTAAGCTATTTATAGATTCTGCCCACCTTCCAGAGGAATCTATAAAATTCCCAAAATATAAATCGGAAATCTTCCAGAAATATCTGTACTTCATCATTGATTTGTCTTCATATATCAACAAACACGTGAGATTTCTCTCTAAATCTGCCAGCCTTATTACTTCTACTACTAGTTTACCATTGCCATAAGCCAAACAACGCTTGGTTGCTTCTTCATAGTCTTCAGAGCAAGCAAAGCTTCCGGAATGTTATCTAGGCATTTTGCAATAATAATTTATATATAAATTCCTCATTTATATAGTACTTATTAGTTATAATAAAACCCACATAGTCGAATAATAAATAACTTTAGGAAATTTCATCAGACTTTCTGAAAGCTTTTCATTTACAGATAATTAGAATTTCTTGTGTAGTAACTGGAAAATTTCCAAGGATCCTCTTCAAGAGATGCATAAATAAAAGGCATAAATAGAAACAATAAAACAGCAATGAGATTAAATCTGTTGTATTTCTCCTTGAAAAGTTTAACTATTGAATGATTTCTCTATTGACACTTTTACATAGCTACCATAAAGCAATTAAAATGGTTTTAAATTCAATGTCCGTTAAATCAAGTTCTTTACCTATTCGTTTTAATTAATTTTTCTAAATATAATCGGGGTTTTTTTAATAAAGAAAAAAGTCTTAACATGAACCATAATGGCATTATACTTTATTTATAAGCAATTTTATCTGTTTTAAGATTTGAAAGATTAGGAAAAGGTAAACAGGTTATTGTATGTGTACAATATGCTTACTACTACTTATCTATGCTGGCATAAGCAACCACCTTGTAATTTTGAATTAACTGGAGTTGAGCTAGTATTTTTCGCTAAAAAGAAAATCTGCTCCAGCAAAGGTTTATCAATCATTAAGAAATTTTAAATGAGATGGGTTAGGTTTTTTTGTCGCTCAATGGTCATTTTCTGCCCACAAGGGGTAATTAGATCGAAAAAATACAGCTAAACATGGATTCCGAACCACTGCAAACATCCGAACTCAAAAACTGTTAAATAGAAGTTAAGAGCGCTAGCAACTCAGCTACCAGATTGGCTAAAATAGGATAGGCTATCCCAGCACGACGATAATTGGTTGAGTCAAGCATCGAACAAACAACATCCATAAATAAGAGGAACATTCCTCTCACTAGTTCACTGCAAATCAAAGGTTGGAATAACATAATCCCATAATATGTTGTTTATGACACTTGAAAAAGACAATCTCACTTTGCCGACGGCTATGCGAATTTAAGTTAGCAGGTTGAGTCTTTCATTTAACTAGAGTACCACGAAAGAGAGAGCACGATTTTGCTTTACGTCTCTTCCAATAGATGGCACCACCATAATATATCTTTTACTTTTTCTAAGAATAATTAACCCTTATACAAAGGTAGTACAAGATTAGGTAATTTTATATAATTCTTTAAAAATTAATAAAGGTTTTCCATAATCGAATTTTCTTTCGATTATTGATTATATATTCTCTCAGCCACATTTTACATATAAGTATACTAAGCACTTGATTTTCTGCAAGAAAATATTATTTCGAAAAATAATTCAATACAAGACAAAAAATAAGACTTGAAGAAAATCTTTTATAACAAAACTATTCCTTTCTTTTTTCAGAATGTGCGAGCAGTCTTGAATTGAAAGTTGCGGAGATCAATTTAGTATTATCAAACTTTTCAAAGATTCCACTTCAAAAATAAAACCTAAAAAAATATTCAAAACTGGAGCCGAGGTAAAAAGAATATTTCCAGCAGAAAAATATTAGCAAATAATTTTTATAAATTCGAAAAATAACTGCGACTTGAAAAAGTATTCATTTTATGAAAAATTCCACTCTTCAAATATTACAGAGGCTGTAAATAAGGAAAAAACAATTAAATATGAATTCCATTTGATCACATTAAACGCAAAAAGACAAATTATTTCAAAATCGATATTTTAGATGATTGAAAAAAAATAAGAATTAAAAGTTACGAAATTTATGACTTTGATAAATTAGGCATGCAATACTATTACATTTTTTTTTTCCGCAAAGGTCATTCCATTACCGGACGGAAAAAAATAATTGAATAATTAAATTTATCGAAAAACTACTTCCATTAAGAATATTTATTTCGATATATATATATATATATATATATATATATATATATATATATATATATATATATATATATATATATATATATATATATATATATATATATATATATATATATATATATATATATATATATATATATATATATATATATATATATATATATGTATGTATGTATATATATATATGTATGTATATGTATATATATATATACATTTGATTTTTTGTAATCGAATGTTTATTATTCCTGCCTTCAGATGAATAGTTGGTGTCCCCTTCGACTTTGGATTAATTTTGAAATGTGATTTCGAATATAATTTTATCTGTTGGTTCCAGTCTTGTGTCCAGAAATCAGCCTGATGTCCAAATTGTAATCTTTGAGCAAAAAATAAATAAAAAATGTAGTTTCTGCTGGTCATGGTCCCGTGAGAACTCGTAGGTAAAAGGTGACCCAGAAGCATCCAGCAACTGATCTTATATTAACCGGAACAGGGTGATTCTATATGTCATTTTTGTTAACGTGATTTAGGAAATCATATAGCATCAATGTTTCTGAAGTATGTTTTATTTTTTTTTAACTGCTTATTTTTTCAAAAAATTGAAAGTCATAGGTTTGTCATAGCCATGTTTTAGTCATATCTAATTTTTGATGTAAAATCGTGCTAACTGAAAAAAAAATGGGTCTCTAAAATTAAAAATTTCTTAGAAACACCGCTTCAACAACTTATTTGGTATCGATATTGCCATAAATTCATTGTCGCAAATTATGAACTCATTTAATAATGACTCAAAGCTGAATTATATATAAAAATTCTGAATATATTATGATGTTCGCTAGAGAGAGAGAGAGAGAGAGAGTTTGTATTTAACCACTAAAAAAAATCGATAGGTATAATATTCATATTATTTTAAAAGAAATCTGAAACAAGGTATTAAAAATAAGGAAAATAGAAACTTTTCAATTTTGCTTTTGCTAACAAAAATGCTCTGCTGGCCATCCGAAATGCAACACCTGAAGGAAACATGTATATATCAGAAGAAATTTACATAATTTATTTGCGGCTAAAACGTAGGCAAAATATTAGAATTGAATATGCACGGGCGACAATAGAGCCACCTACAAGCGCAATATAAAAAGATTACCGATTTTATAAATGGCTTTTTGGTGCGTAAACTCTATAAATGAGCCTCGTAAACGATACCAAGTATATTTTGAGCTAGTTTCTAAGTTCTTCCGGAAAAAAATCGTAATATAGAGGGAATATGGATTATTCTACAGAGAAATCCTGATGTACAAAGAAAGAAACTGTGATTCATTTCAGTAATCACTGCATGTAAGAGGGAACGCCGGACCGATCACATCTACCTTGTGGCACCACTGCATGGATGACAGGCGCATTATGCGCATGGCAATGATGAATCACTCAACCACATCACGAGTTAAAGCTTAATGGATTCAATCTGTTACACATTCTTCGGTACCTGTTGCTCCATTCGATGCCCTTTGCAGCTGAGTGGAATGTCCGTAAGGCATCCACTATGCTTCATTTAACCTTGAATCAAAGCCACAGGTGTTTGCACCACCAGTGATCGATGAACAATCGAATGGAACATTATCTTTACTAATGAGTTTTGTTTGGGCTGGTTTGTATTTTACTCATACATCATGTATCGTTACTGATGCACTGAGCAACTAATGCAACATCTCTGAGGTGGTGGAGTCCATGGTTTTTCAATATCCTCAGCAGCTACCATGAACCCTATTGCATTACACATGGAACGCAGTGCTCAATGGTTTTTCTTTACCCTTCTGACGGAATTGCTTCTTTCGCTCTCTTGATCGTCCCATCTGTCACCAAACAAAAACGTATGTTCCATGCATGCATAACTACAGATCCTTGATACACCCTCCACTGCTACAACAGCTCAACTTTGCCATTATGTGAACGCCACCTGGACTGCTGTAACCCAATGATACATTCAAATCAACATTGATTCTATGAGGAATCATGTGGCTGTGGTTATAATAACCAATAATGGAATATAACCAATAATGGTGGTAAATCTAACAATTGATTTCGTCATCATTTACACTTCATACGATGCAGTAACTTCCATCCTTTGATCTTTACATGACGTTTTATCTGCCCAATAAATTTAACTGTGGTATCTCTAGCCTTTCTTAATGTTGCATTTGGATAGTGTATTTGCAGTAAAAATGTCTGGTCATTTATATTCGGAGATATAAAATCGAAACTAATAATCGTCATTTGTTAAAATTAAGGTGTTAATTTCGAATATAAATTAAACAATATTATGTACGTAGAATATGCATACGAAACAATCATTATTTTTTAAATATGAGTTTTAAGGAGACCATTGTTCATTTTATTTCTATATTCAAAAATTGGACCGAGTACCAGTGTTTTGAGATTAATACACCAACATACTGATAACAAGTAGTTAATTTTTCCTATGTTTATAAAAAGCCGTTGCAACAATTTAATTCAAAACGAAACATTTAATCTTATTAACAATCGATTATAAATTAAAAATTATTGAAAACATTCTGTGGCAACAAAGTTTGGCGATTAACCTTTTTACCTTAAAATGAATTTTTGTGTCAAGATGAATTCTTGAACAAATAGTTCATTTTATATTAATTTAAATTATTTTATTGCAATTAATTCCTCTTCAAAACAAATAAAAACAGTGCCATTTGTTAGTTCACACACATTTTTTTTTCTTGCTTTTAATCATGTTACCAAAATAATGTTGAAATTTTTTTTTTTTTTTTTTTTTTTTTTTTTTTTTTTTTTTGTAATCGTTTGCAATAAAGATTTAAAGTTATATTTACTTTTATTCTTTTATCTTTAATTTTTATTTTATTTTAATAAATATAACTTTTATTGCACATTTATTAAAATCGAATATTTTAGAATTTTGAAAATAATATTCTTAAAATCCTAAAACATTCTATTTAATAATTTCAAGATAAATCGTCAAAGGACTGGTAAAAATGTGTAATGACTCCATCAGCAACTATAACTGTTAACAAAAAAGGAATCCATTTCAAGCAAAAGCAAAGGAATAAAAGAAGTAGCAGCATGAACAGATAAGTTTTGATAATAACTTATTTTTCCAAGATAACGCCTCTGAGTACAGAAAATAAACACTGGTTTCCACATGAATGGTAATTCCCGAAAATACTTGAGAAATGATCAATCGTTGCATTCTACAGCTGCTTCCATAGTGTACCATAGAAAAATGTGGTACACTGGGTAAGATAAGAAATATATTATCACTATTTATCACCTTGGATTGCTTGTCAACTTGAATGATTACACAAGCTAAATTTCCTAGCATTTATAAAACCCTGAATAATTTGATAACAATAAAATTTTAAATGATAATACGCTGATACAATGATACTAACAGAATTTTAATACCGATTCTATGGAATGGCAACAGAAATAAAGAATAGAAAAAAAATAAATAAATAAATAATTATACGATAAAAGTAATACGATTTATTTTTCTTCGTAAATGAGCTAAGTTTACAATCGTATATTATAAACTTAGTATTCTTTACAGTTTCAATACTTTTCCGTAGTATTTAAAAAATAAAAATAAATGTTTTTTACATGGTTCCAATAATTGGCATACATACAGAGCTGCTTAAACTATACCTTACAGTTAACGGGTTTGGAATACTCGCCTATCACCAACTGCCTTGTAATTTTGAACCACAGTTAGTTCACACTCACGATACTTGCCACACTAGAGGAAAGATCAGTAATTGGCATTAAACATTGATTGTAATCCTTGTTACATTTTTATGATTATTTCTATAATACGAATGGGTCATATTTCATTTAATATACTTGTAACAGCTTAGAATTAAATACATTTCCTTGCAGCAGGGAGATTATAATGTGAAAGCAACCCTTTCATTTATGTAGTGTTATGAGTGCAGGAAAAAATGTAGGAGGAATTCCAGAATGCATCAAGATTGTTAGACGAATCGTCAGTACTGTAGGGTCTACCTCAATTGCTTGTTAGCTTGATTCCCAATTCTTGAATAAAGATTTGACATGACATTAGTGACATCTTGACAGAAAACAGTTGTAAGGCATTTCAAGAGGCATTATGCTTTTGTAATGAATGAAAGTGTAGTGTAGAGGAATTCTCATTTATTGTGAGCTGTACTGAAGTTCCGTATGTGAGAATAGTTGGAAAACCCTTATGAACACACGTCAATAAATGTGAAAGCAATAAATTAAAGTACATCTTCCCGTTTCCCAACAGTTGCTGGTACAGAACGCGGCTCTTTCCATTGCAAAAAAACCTGTTACTATTACTAAGCTACTAATGTAAGATGTTTTATGGTCTCAAAACATTAAGCTATTATTCCACTAAAGTTCCCGGATTCGATACCAGCTATTGTTGAACAATAAGAGATGGACGATGCGATTCTGTGTGCAAAAATCTTCCCGAAAAGCACTTGCGTCTTAAAGATTAAAATGCCTTACAACAGTCTTAAGCATTAGTTATCCTTTACGAAGTGCCAACCACACCTGTTGATCCTGAGCAAGTTAATAGCTGCTTGACTTTTGAGAGTTAAACAATCCAACTATATAATCAAATTGTACCACATGGGTAGTGAATTAAATTTAGATATCAATGAATACTTTATAATGCTGAATAATATTCAACATTATAAATTATAATTCAACATCATAACATCTATATTGTTCTTAATGCTGTGAATCACTGCATGATAACATCTGACAAGAGTGATATCTGAATTATTTTTAACATCATAGCACTGAGAAAACTTGTTGTTTTTTCTGTCTTATACCAGTTAGATTGGCAATATGAGGTGCGCTGCTCCACTTTTTAAACTGAACCGTAATTTGATATAGAGTCCGACTTCCTCATTATACACATACGATAGGTAGATGTTTTTAGGGTAGGTAATCGTTCACAAACCATTGACACATGGAAAGGACAAAGACAGAAGAGCGAGAGAGAAAAAGTACATACATGCTCGAATCGGGATTTGAACTCGGAAATCCTTATCAGCAGTCAGGCAATCTGACCACTATACAGAGTGGGCGGCACGGAGAGAACTTGATTATTTTATATTCATAAATTGGTGTTACGATTCTCAATAATTAGTTTGGTTTTTGCAGTTAATACTCGGTTTTTATGTAATAAGGTTTTGTTAATGAACTAGCTCTTACAGCTCAAATTGTACTTCGAATATCCACACCCTAGGTGAGAATTGAAGCAACGAACTATTGAATCGAAAACCACAGTGCAAGCCATTTGGCATTCAACAAATAATATTCACTCTTTTTAATATACTTAACTTGCAGAGCTGGCAGCCGAATGGTTAGCACACTTGCCTTCGGTCCAACAGTTCGTGAGCTCGATTCCCTCTTCGGGAATGCATGGTTTTAGTGGTTCAGAATCCAATTTAAATCATACGTTCCAGTCTAATTAGCCTTCGTGTGGAAAAAATGACCTTAGTTTACTTACTAAAACGGCAAAGTAGCATTCATTTTTATTGTATTTTAAATAAAATGTCATATGACCCTCTCTCTCTCTCTCTCTCTATATATATATATATATATATATATATATATATATACACACTCACATATATATATATTAAAAGAAATGTTTCCTTTAAATATCTAATTACCACACATAGAAGTATTTCTAATGTGACTTTCGTAGTTCCCTTTAAATAGTTGTTATTATAAATGATGAAACAAAAAAAAAATTTTTACATTAGATTCAGAATCGGAAGTTTGCTTCCGTTGCAGTAACGGAAGCAAATGAAATAAAGGAATCATTGTTGCCTTTATTTGGCATACATTCGTTTCTTTAATTTAATATTCTAATTATGTAAGCTTATAATAGTAATTAGTTTATTCACTGCTCATTAATGATACTAGACTTTACGCAACAATTTGTTTATAGGTAATTATGTAGATAACTAGCATAAAATGTACAATAAATGACTGCATAGATACAGAATATACAATACACGTATATAAAATAGCTTTATTAGTGAGACAATATTCTCGAAATAGTTGAAATAAATTGTATTTGATGAACTGGAAAAAGTTGCTTTAATAAAAAAAAGCTTGATGATAAAGAACACGAAGGTTGTTTATTGAACCGAAATTAGAAATGGCATCAACATACCATTAATGAAAAAATTTGCTGTAAAAATTAACTGTATTATAACAGATAAGACTTCAAAAATATAAGGGAATGAAAGAAAAGAATGATTCAACTATTTATTTGTTTAAAGTTCCATTTGAAGTTTTAATTTCGTAAAAATGTCTACTCGGAAGTTTTCTAAATAAAACTTTTATTTATTTATTATTTTTTCTGTTATTTAAATTGAATCGGATACTATTTTGTACTCCATGTAGAATGTAGTAATTAAAATCAGAATTTTTGATGACATATACATATATATATATATATATATATATATATATATATATATATATATATATATATATATATATATATATATATATATATATATATAATACTGGCCATTAAAATTGCTACACCAGGAAGAAATGCAGATAACAAAATGATATTTATTGGACAAATATATTATACTAGAAATAACAAGAGATTAAATTTTCAAAATATTTGGCTGAATATATAGATCCTGAGAAATCAGTACCCAGAACAACCACCTCTGGAAGTAATAACTGCAGTTATACGCCTGGGCATTGATTCAAACAGAGATTGGATTGCATGTACAGGTACAGATGCCCATGCAGCTTCAACACGATGCCACAGTTCATCAACCGTAGTGACTGGCGTTTGATGACGAGCCAGTCGCTCGGCAACCATTGACTAGACGTTTTCTATAGGTGACCGAGACGTGTATCCAATGGCACCCCATACCATCACGCCAGGTGATGGGCCAGTATGACGATGACGAGTGCACGCTGCCAGTGTGTGTTCACCACGATGCTCCCAAACACGGATGCGACCATCATGATGCTGTACACAGAACCTGGATTCATCTGAAAAGATGACGTCTCGCCATTCGTGCACCCAGGTTCGTCGTTGATCACACCATTGAAGGCGCTCTTGTCTATGACGTAGCGTCAAGGGAAGCCGCAGCCATGGTCTCCGAGCTGAGAGTCCATGCTGCTGCAAACGTCGACGAACTGTTCGTGCAGACACTTGTTGTCTTCCAAACGACCCCGTTTCTTGACTCACGGCTCGTGACGTGGTTGTACGATCCATTACTGCCATGCTGATAATATGCCTGTCTTCTCAGCTGCTAGTGATAGGTGGCCGTTGAGATCCCGCATGGCGTTCCGTATTACCGTCCTGAACAAATCGATTCCATATTCTGCTAACAGTCATTGGATCTCGACCGACGCGAGCAGCAATATTGCGATAAGATAAACCGCAATCCCGGTACGCTATAATTCGACCTTTATCAAAGTCAGAAACGGGCTGGTACGCATTTCTCCTTCTTACACGAGGCATCACAACAACTTTTCACCAGGCAACAATGTTCAAATGCAGTTTGTGTATGAGGAACCGGCTGAACAAATACCTCATTTAAACACAATGTAGGTGTCACTACTGGCGCCTGCTTTGTCTGAATGCGCTGAAAAGCTAATCATTTGCATATCACAGCTCCTTCTTCCTTTCGTATAAATTTCACGTCTGTAGCATGTCGTCTTCTTGGTGTTGCAATTTTAATGGCCAGTAGTGTGTGTGTGTGTATATATATATATATATATATATATATATATATATATATATATATATATATATATATAAATTTTCCCCACATGGTAGTCGTATGGCTAGAGCTCTTGCTTTCGGTTCAACAGTTCGTGGGCTTGAATCCCCGCCCTTGGGTTTGGGTGTTATGTCCGGGTAAAAGTGTGCAAAAAAATTAGTGTTGAGTGACAAACTAAGGAATCCCCGTGGACGGCGATACACGAGGCATCATGTCTAGACACTGAGTTCACGAGAGTACGAATGGCGTCTGAGGAATGGCTCTCATCTTCTGTCAACCATATGCCAAAGTAAGTCTTCTGAAGGAGGCAGTGGCAGTATCTGCAAATGGTGTCCAATTCTAATCCAAATGTGTTCGATAGGTAAGAAAGCTGGTGAGCGTATGCAATGTCACTCCAAACAATAATGCCGCATTGTCACACGTGGGACGTCCCACAATTACTCTTGACTTGTCTCCATATTGATACCACACTCGTATGTGGAGACTGTCACTGAAGAAACAGAAGCGTGACTCATCTGAGAAGACAATCCTGTGCCACTCCGTCATCCACATCGCTGTAATCTGGCATTATTTCAGACGTTGGTGTCTATGCTGTGGGGTAAATGGCAGTCTTCTCTATGGACGCCATGAGCGCAGGTCACTAGCAACCAATCGACGGCAAACTGACTTCGTCGACAATGGCCTGGTATTCTCATAAATTACAATTACAGGCGATAAGAAAAAAGTTTTCAACAATTATTTTCCAAGCTGCAATAACGATGTGAATATTGCCCACTCTCCCAGTTCCTCACCTTATGTCTTATCCTACAAGCGCTGGAGATTTCTGCGCATTTCATATCATTTGCATAACTTGATAAAGTGCTATGACCTTTAAATTTGCTTAATTTTCTGGCCCCACCTTCTTGGTGTTGTATTTTCAATTCGGGCCAATGTATATTTTCCCCCTATTTTAAATAATATGTTCAAAACTATATTTATAATTTATTTTTTAGTGAAATAATCTTTCTGATATTGTCAGTTAAGCAATTTTTATATTTACAGTTTTTTCGTGGTGATCACATTTAAAGAGTTTGGATATTTATAGCCTTCGGAATGCGCTTAAAAACGTTATTCCCGGTGTAATTAATCCACGAGTGAAATAAATGAGTTTTGAATGAGAAATCTACCCGTCTAATTGCTTTTTCCTCTGTCAATCGCTTAATAATTAGTAATAATTTATCGCTTAATAATTAGTATCGCTTAGTAATTTTGAACCATGTTCAACTGATGAAGTCAGTTGGCATGCTTTTCTCCACAACACTCAAGTGGAGAGACATTGAATCCTGGGGAAACCTGATGAGCATAGGTTATTTCAAATCGACGGTCTTCGGCTGGATCTTGTAAAGTACTCGCTAAATTTCTAAGGATATTTTGCCTCATTAATATTTAACTTCAGTGGCTAACACAGGAATATCTTTAAATATTTCAGAAATTTAAAAAAAAAAAAACATTTAAAATGTAATGTTTACTTTTTTCCTTCCTTCCTTAGTGGAACATCAGCCCAAGATAAGTGGGCCTTCAGCTGAGTCGATTTCCAGATTGTCCTCCGTTTTCATAGACTCTTCCACTTTTTAATATTATGTAAGAAAAATGTTTATTTAAATGTATCAAATTATGCGAATGAAATTCTGAAATAATTTCATATTTAAATAAAGTCTTGACGTTGTATATTGATGCCCCGAAGGTAAGAATTGAACCCAAAATCTATTAGAGATTACTGACCACATAATGGTCTGCATAAAATTAAAAAAGAAAGATTAATTTCAGTTTGAAATCAAGAAATCTATGAAATCATGCATGACCAAATCAAAATTCAGTAGTAAAAAGTGTCTAGTTAGCTATTTTAGTTTACTTAATAATTGAACTAAAATAAAAGGTCTTCTTAAAAACAGTGGCGATATTTTTCCTTTATAAATTCAAACATTAAGAAATTCCGATAATCGAATTTGACAATGTACGATTTAGTAAAACTTAAATTTTTTTTTTTCCATCTACGGGCACCTGTGAACCAAGTCACGGACGTGAGTAGCGTTGCTAACGCCATACCACCACAAACCTGTTTACAGGGCGAGCCACATTCATAAATCATCACAGAAGAAAAGACAGAGATACATAAAAAGAAAGTAACTACCTTGCCCGAACCGAGATTCGAACCCGGGACCCACTGCTCAGGAGCCAGGAACGCTAATCACTCACCCATCGGTTGATATGAAACTTAAATATAAATCTTACAAACAATTTCTGTTTCCTTCATTGTTTCAATAATTATATAAAAATGAAAAATATAATCTCCTGTTTACCGAGCACCCTTGAATGAAATTTATTTTATGTGATCAAGAGCTTAGAGAATTTAATATTGCTTGTTTAAATTTA
This sequence comes from Latrodectus elegans, assembly GCA_030067965.1. NCBI lineage: Eukaryota > Metazoa > Arthropoda > Arachnida > Araneae > Theridiidae > Latrodectus > Latrodectus elegans. The sequence continues at coordinate 22,165,095 of CM057820.1, read as the reverse complement.
TAATTAAAATTTTACAAATAACTTTGAAAGTAATTGCTTAAACTTTTGCTTAAATTGCTTAAAATAACTTTGTTGAAATTGCTTAAATAACTTTGAAAGAATTCATTAATTCTTATTAAGCCGTTTGACATTTATTTTCCTTTTTTAAATGTCATTTCCTATTATTTTTTTATATAATATTAGTGTTAAATATATACATGTACACATATACATATATGTATACACACACGAACGAACACATGTATTACTATATATTAATATATATATATATATATATATAACTCTATAAAACATTATAAAAAAAATTCTACTACAAATTTGTCATAGTAATAAAATCCCCTTATAAGTAATGTAAACAAAAATATTTAACTTATTACAGTTTTCAATAATAAAATCTAAAAAAAAAAGTTAAAAGAGGCGCGTATATTTTTAAATAACGAATTTTAATTAGCTTCTCATTTAAATTCATTACGATCTGCATTTATAGCCTCTCTCTTGCAGCTTTTAAAAGTAAACTATAATCTAGAATTCTTAATATTTTGTTTTTCCCTCGGAAATTTTCACTGTCTTGGTAACTCAAAGAAATGAGTAAATCGTCCTTCTCTCATACTTAATATAAATTTGTAACAAGGTGATATTGAACAATATTGGTCAAACTTTGGGAGACGTCTCGTGGATAGGAGAAATATTTTACCCTGTTTTAGCAGCGGGAAAACTGACCTTGGAACTGGTTCTTAGAGGACTACCCCACACAGACAATGGAGAAGACTACCCTATTTTATTTGACAGAACAGAAGAGGGATCTCAGAACTAGTTCTTAGAAGACTATCTCATTTTGACTTCTGAGGGGAATACCCAGTTTTATCTAGGGGGAAGAGAATTTGAAATCAAGACTTGCTCTTGAGATACTCCCTAGAATTTTCTCGAATTTGTGATCATCAGCAAATTATGATTTAAAGAGAGCTTTTTTTTTCTAAATTTCGGCAGCAATGTGTATACCATTTAAATAGTTTACTGATGAGTCAAAGTTAGTATCTGTTTGGGGGGGGATTAGACTATATATTTTGTTGAAAATATAATTATTCTGAAAGAAAGAAGAGACGCTGAGAAAATTGAAAGGATTATTAAAACTTAAGGAAAATGAATAATATTAATTTAGATGCGAGAGATTAAAGGTTCAAAGACAGCGACTTTTGAAAGGAACTCTGATACGATAAATCAGTAACAATTTTGTATAACACATTTAATAGTAAAAATTTTATTCCATTTGTTAGTTTAAAAAACTTTCAGCTGAATTTTGAGTTTGCTATATCCTGCTGCATCGACTCTTTTAGAGACTTTTTTTTTTACACTAATAACTTTTCTTCTAACAGACACAAATAATTTATTAGTGATCCTCAGTTTTTAAATAATTACTATTAATGTTAACATTTTATTTGACGATTCTTGTTTGCGAGCAGTTCATTTTTCATGGTGTGTACCGAAAAAGATACAGAGCATGAAAAATATTTTAAATTGTAAATGTTCTTACGTGATAATTTGAAATAATTTTTAAATTACAAATTAACATTTAATAAAGAAATTATATTTCAATTTTTATTGAAGTATAATTTATCTTCGACAAAATAAATTGCCAGAAAAAAAATTTGATTTTGAAAAATTCCTTTCATAGATGAACAATTCTACTTAATTTTATTTCTTTATGAAATGTCGTAATCTTTTCTTAATTTTTATACACTTCAATTTCTCTAACGCGAAAGAGAAAGGATTTTAACAGTGTTTACACAGGGGTGTAATTCATACGTGTGCTAGAATTTTTCATCATGCTGTTTTCAATTTTGGGTAGTCATTGTTGTATTAGTGTCTGAAGACAGAATTGATATAAATATGGAGAAATAATGGGATATATATAATGGAGAAGTAAATATATTTGCTCTATACTTTATAAGATTTATGTGTAAATTTGAAATTCTTTGATAACCATATTTTCAGGATGGTACAGCAATTATTTATGTTTTTTTTTTTTAAATCAGGAGTGATTCAGGAACAAACAAATGGCTGAATATTCGAATTATAACTTGAGATCCGTAAATACACTGCTATTAACTTTAATGAATATTTGTAAATGGTTATTTAGTGTCGTGTCCATGGGGAGAACTAAAGGTGACCATGACTGCGCAGAACACAGCTGGCTTGATGTTTTCGGATTATTGACTCTTCGATGTAGAGGGGGAGGGAAACTCCCCGAGCGTTTATAAATATTTAATACAATAATAATTTAAACAAATTTGCTTCCTTTTAATTGCTAGTTATTTAAGAAGTAAAAGTGTTAAACAATTAAACACAAGCGATAATACTATATATCGCCAGCAATTATCTTCATCGTATGCGTTACGATTTTTATGGAGATCAGATTTTCATGGTGTTATCTTGAGACAGTGGTCAATGTCAAAAGGTCACGATGGGCTTTCTAACTCATTCTATGGGAAGACTAAATCAGTGCGCTTGGTAACGTGGTCAACCAATCAGCAAGTCGCATTTGCAGAGGAAGTTTGCTGTTCAAAGTAGAAAGGGGTGGACAAGAATTTCAAGGGCGATTGTAGTTGTTGGGGGAGAGACTGGAGTTACACAGCAGGGATGCAAACCTCCATTTTTTTGTACAAAAAAAAAAAAAAAAAAAAAAAAAGAGATAGAGATAAAGGGAGACAAAGAAATCTTAATAAAATTAATTTCTAGTCATCTAGGATTTAAACTATTATTAGTTATAATCCCTTCGCTCATATAATTTAAAAGTTTTACAAATTTGTTTAAAATTTGTAAAATTCATATAGCTTAAATCATGGGAAATTTTGCGTTAAGGGAAACTAAGACACTGTGATATAATAACCAATCACAAATTTACATGGTAATAACCATGTACAATAACTTCCAAAGCGGAAATTAATCAATTTTGCTTTATTTGAAAAAAATAATACAAACTAATTTAATGTATTCAGCATAAAATAGCTTAGGAGAAACTATTCATATATTTTATTATAAGGAATTATACTGTTAAACAGAAATTTACAGAAGAAATTAATGCAAGTAGCAAATTTATTTTATTTCTAAAAATTGCGTAAACTTTTTTAAAGCTGCATTTGAGAATTAGACATATCTTTGGCAGGCCATGATGCTCTGTTTTTTTATAATTAAATCTACCTGTCCCGATTTCAAAAACTTTTAAACAATTTTCATTTTATTATTAATCAAGTTTTTTCTTAATATTATTCGTTTTATTCAGTTTTACAAGGAATTGTTTTATTTATAATTTTAGTTTCCTTTTAGGAAAAAAAAAACATATTTTTCTATTTTCTTCAATAAATTTTATTTTTAATTTCTCTTTAATTCCTTTTAAATATGAATTTCTTTTTCTTAGATAATAATTTTATTCAAAAAATATTTATTTTCTTCTAAAAATTGAAATTTTTGTTTATGTTCATCTATTTTTACTAAACGATCACCTTTATTTATATATACATATATATATATATATATATATATATATATATATATATATATATATACATATATATATATATATATATATATATATATATATATATATTTCTCAACTTTTCTAATTTTTATATTACTTTTTTTTAATATTGCTCATAAATTTAAACTTGAATTTCGGTAACTTTAGCAGCATTATTGTTTTTAACTGTGCAATATGGAGAAAAGTATTTGATTTTTAATTTTCTTCTGATTTAAAAACTGTCTTGTAAACTATTATCTAAAACATCTTCAAAATCTTCAGCAAAATAGTATGCATGTGGGTATCATATAACCGCAATCGATACTAATGAAATAAAAGTGTAAAATTCATTTGACACTTTGAAGTAGTTGTTTTGGAAACGTACAACAACAATATACATTGAAATCATGTTTTGCATTTTGGCAACCAAAGTTTAGACGGTAAGTGTTCTTTGGAAAAGAATGAGTTTAAATCAGAACCTTTATATTTTATTCAATAATTCGAGTATAAATCTGCAGCAATAAGAAGGCTTAATTTTTGTGCACAGTAAAATATTGATACCTAGCTAGCCGTACTTAGTTTTGACCATCCAACTGGTTTTGTGTATTCAGTGCATCCCATCCCAAAAGGCGGCGTTTCAGGCCTTTGATGTCTGACCCTTCTCGCCTTCCACCCCACTACCGCAGGGGATGTCCGAAAAAGATTTATCACGTGTTTAAGTGCCTTCTAAGCTGTTCTTTATACTTCGAATATTTGAAGAAAGTTGTAGTCTGAATATTTAGTTAAAATTTCAGAAAATAAAGGAATTATTCATCTTTGAAGAACCTAAAAAAAAAAAGAAATAAATTCAAGCATTTAAGATTATTTAGATCTTCATAATTTCATTTGCTTATTAGCAGTTAATCAAACTGCTAAAAATTTGAGAAAATGTGTAAACATAGTTACATATTTAATACAATTGTAATCGCTTTTTTCAGAAATTTATTTTTCAACTGAATGATCTTTATTATGTTTCAGATAATGATTTTTATCACAACACATTTATAATTATTAAAGACTTAATATTTTACATATTTTAAGAGTAGAATAAAGTTTAAAGAAATGCTGATATTTTGAAATGTACTTATGAAGGTTGAAAAAAAATTGCCTTCTCATTTTCTAATGAGTTAAATGTTTTCTTTTAAAAAAAGATATGCTATTTAAATTGTATTGTATGTCTCTTTATGGTTGTTTTTTGCACCGAAAATATTTTAAATATTAAAATATTACATTTTTATTTCTGCGGTTGATTTGATTTGAATTTGATTTTCTCCTTTTTATAATTTCTATTAGCTCTTAATACGATTTTAGTTTATCTTATAAATTAATTTATTTAAAATTTTTCTGCCTGTTTAAAAAAAATAATTTTTTATCACGCTGATAGAGAATTTTTTATCGTACGATTAGGTAGTCTTCGCAATATTTTTCATTGCTGACAAAATCAAGTTAAAATAGTTATATGGCATCTGCACTGAAATGAAATTACTAAGAAATATTACATCTGAGTAAATACTAATTCGTTCTGAAAGCTAACTGAGGCCCAGTGGTAGTATAGAAAAGCGTTCATTTCAGCATAAAGTTTCGGGTTCGGTACCAATCTCTGTAGAAAATCGGAAGATGGTTGTGCGCTTCTGAAAGCTCATTCATTAATGTAGATGTTTAAGAGTTTTTTTTTTTTGCAACACACAAATATTATCTATGAAGTTTTTCTTTATAGTGTATATTCTTGCACAATATTTTAATGTTTCCGAACTTTCGATGAGTGTCAGATGTGACTCATTTACGATCGTAAATAAAATTTTTAAAAGCTTAATTAAGAGAAAAGATTCGATTCCGATTAACTTAGATTTAGTGCAACATTTCTAAAGAATGAGTTTTAATCCTTTAAACTAATTGAATTAAGAAGTAATCGAATCGAAATTCACTTCATTTGATGGAATTGCGATGGATGTGAATGGATTGCGATGGAATTGCGATGGATGCGATGGAATTCTTAGAAGTGTACATATATTTTAGTAATAATGGCGAAAAAAATTATTTCTAGAATAACTTCCATATTAGCGCATTAAAGCAAGAATTCGCCAAAATATTCCAAAATCTTAATCTGCTTAAAAATACTTGAAAAATATTAATTAAACATTTTTTTAAGCAATATTTTCATAAAAATGTGATCCTTTTACTCTTTGTGATTTTAAAAAACGGACTTTTTTTTTGAAATAGCCTTTGTTATACGCCATGTCTTTTAGACATTTTTGGAGCCATAGCAACCTATGATTTAACCTTGACCTACTTTGTGGGTCCATCCGAAATGGGGGAATGGCTAGTCTGTGAGCCCCCATTCCCAGAACGCTTCTTCTTCGGACAAAGGAAGTGGGGAAGTGACCAGCAGGGACATAGAGGAGCCTGGGGAAATGGGCCTTTGAAATACAAGAGGGTGTGGAAGCAGGCAAAGCAAACCGGCTTAACAAAATTTACAACACCATATATGGTAACATTTTAAAACTCCTCTGTGAACCAGCTCCACAAACTTTACAAAGCCATATATGGTAACATTTTAAAACTCCTCTGTAAATAATAAATAAAACATGATAAGCAGTGTCAAAAACATACATGCCCCAAGTAATTTTTTAATTAGTTTGATGAAAATAAACATAATTGTAAAATAGTCCTTTTTCCATAAATAATTTCATAAAATTCTGTAAGCACTGTCAAGATAAATATTCGTTCACAAAATATTTATTCCTTTATTTTTATTATATTTGGCGAAAAATAAGCTTGCAGAAATTTTCTACAAATATTAGAAAAATACAGGAATTATTATGTCAAACAAAATCACCCACACACTTTTTTTTTTTTTTTTAATTTAGCGGAAATAGCCATAATGGTTGTAGAGTTGTAATATAATTTTATAACAATAAATAGTTCAAATGAGACAAATAATGTCAAATATATTTCAACAACTAACATTTTTTTAATTAATTTGTGCTGACTAAATATAATGGTACAATTGTAATTTTTCATTAATAATTTGATGATAAGAAAGAAGTAATGGCTTAGACACTAATTTTTTTTTAAAAAATAATTAAATATAATCTGTAATAGTGATATCAAAATATATACCTATTTCTCTTATAAATTTAACAGACAAAGCGTAATTGTAGAATTTTAATGATTTTCTATAAATAATTCAATAAAACTGGAAAAGTTTATAATACTAAAGAGTATTTGCTCATGTAATTTTTTTTAAATTTAACTTTTATTTATTCATTTAATTTTTTTTTAATTTGAAGAGACTAAACTAATTATAAAACTATAATAATTTTCCATTAATGATTAAATAAAACATGATAAGTCAGAAAAATATTTGTTCAAATAATTATTATAGTAATTTTCTGATAAAATTAAATAAAATATGATAAATATTGTCAAAATTCATTCACCTAAGTTACATATTTTAATATATGGAATATACAATTCATATAATTTGAAGAAAACTACCAGAATTATTGAATTTCAGTAATTTTCAATAAATAAGCTATGATAAAAAAGTTAAAATTTTTTCATAAATTTATCGCTTTTTTTCAGTTTACAGAGATGAAGCATAGTAAGTAGAACTGCAGTAATTATCTATAAATAATTAAATAAAACATGATAATAGTGTCAATTTTTATTCAATGTATTCCCCCAACATATTTTTTCATTAAATTTGAAAAAATAAACATTATTGTAGAATTGTTGTAATTTTTTAATTCAATAAATAGTTAAATAAAATTGATAAATGAGATCACAAAGTAGTCACCCACTGATTTAGTTTTAATTTCATAGGGTTAAATTTTTCTTTCATTATTCATAACCAGATAAAAAAATTTAAAAAAGGTTTTATAGGCTAGAAAAATAACATTCGCGTTTCAATTTTCCTAATTACAAGCTCAAACAAATCTATTAGTTTAGACGTAAATAAATTTAAAAAATGAGTTAAACGATGTTATTTTTTCATTCCGACAGTGGAAACGAATCATAAAGCACTAAGCGATACAACGGAATTATTAAAATATCATCTTGTAAAAATTATAAATCTATATCAAAAAATGAATGAATCTAAAAAAAAATATAATAAAACAGTTTCAACCACAGTATTTTATTGTACTTCATTCAATAACAACATATTTACAATTAAAATTGCCACTTTTTAAAAGTGTTAAAATTTTTCATTTAAAATTGTTAAGTGGGACCAGATGCATTAATAAAATTTAAATGAATTTTAAATTAAAAAATATTGTACCAGTCTTATCTTTCGTATAAAAAATTTATATTATAAACTTATTAAGATTATGCAGGCCAAAATAAATCTGCTTTTCCAGGAAAATTGTAAAAATATGTTCCATTTTTATCCAATGACTTTTTTAGTGCCAAAAGAACGTGTATTGCAACATATGAGCAGTAAAATATTTCTTATATCAAAGATTTATATATAAAAGAAAAGGCATTTCCTTACTATAAATTCTTTATTTCTGCTAATTTATCTTCTCCAAAAAGAAGAAAAACAACTTTGCAATCTTTAATTGAAGAACAAATGTTATTTTTAAATTTTTTTTCATCTTGTTGCCAAAACATTTTGTAAAATTATTTCATTTTATAATCATTTGTGAATACAGTACTTCCATCGTATATTGTGTACAATCAATATTCAATTTCAATTTTTTTTTCAAGTTATACAGATAGTTCTTGACAAAATACATTTTTAAGTAATTTTACAATAGAACTTTATTTTCAAAAGCTTATTGGGCTGCAAATATTTTACAAAGTAATTAAAACATAGATTCCCTCATTTCATTAAAATATTAGCATTCATTAAAATAGTGCAGATTGTCACCTAGCTTTTAATCTTCCGGAAGATTTCGAAATGGATTATGGGGATGAAACCGATTTTGAAAACTTTAGCGGAATTTTGTTTGTATATACGTATATTTAATATTTATTGTTTCATGTTTATGGCAACATTTGAATCAAAGATTCAGATCACATGTAAAGTGACCTTTATTTATGCTGCTTTAATTGAGTTTTGAAGAAATTAATCACCAAGAATTTTCAGGCACCAAAGCTTCATAGATGTTTTCAATAATTTCGTTTGATTTTATTAAGTTGAATGTTTAACTCATAAATGGGTTTAAAAAAATTCATATAACTCAAGAATAGAACATTGTAATATAATAGTTAATACTATGTCAAATACGACTCAAATTAGAAACTTATTTAGCTAAGAATCTACTGATCATATATTAATCATGTGATTGCTTATTAAAAATTTAAGCACAATACGTTTGTAAAGCGAGTATTTTATATATTATTCCACATCTTTCGCGTATATATTGTAATTTTTTTGGAGTAATGAAGTAAAAGTATAATTTTAAGGGAAGTGTGTGTATGCGTTTGAGTGTAATATATACAAGAGCGAAATGGATAAGATAAAATATATGTTGAATATTCATCGTATCTATCTGTATCATACAAAAAGATAAGCTGCACGTGGTAATGGCGATTCAAGAAAGATAAAAACTGATGTCACTCGTTTTTTATTTAAATTCTTTTTTTCGTTTTGCCCATTCATTTTCTCAGAAGTCTCTATACAACTTCTTTTCTTTATATGTTCAAACGATTAATTTTGTTTTAGGTGGAAAAAACTGGAAGATTTTATAATCGTTATTATCAATTCCTTTTAAGTAATAAATTATAATACTCACACACACATATATACACATTCAGAAGATTATAAAAATAATAGAAACACCTGGGAATAAAAATGAAATTTTTCAAAACGATTTGTAAGCTTTAAAATAAAATAATAACTTTTAGTTTTTCATATAAATCGAAATGTAAATATTCGATAGTATGTGGTAGACTTATCAGATTCTGAAAGTCTTGGATATATTTTCAAAAGCTTAAAATGAGGGAACTCTCAGAATTTAAATGATGTCACATACTAAGAGCCCATCTAGCTGAAGCAAGTCTCACCCAAACATCTCAACTTTTAAAAGTATCCACAGATATGGTGTCTAAAATCATGAAAGCTTACACACAGCGCGACAGAACAAAATATACAGTTCACGTTAAGAAAAGTTCCGTGAAAGAGACTACGGGGTGCTGAAGCTGATCATAAATTCTAAAAAGCGAACAGCTGCAGTGGAAGTAAACCACAAAGCTGAATCAGCGTTCGGATTCTCAGGTTTTAATGATAATAATTAGAAGGGACCTTCATGCGAAGAACATTTACTGCAAAGCTGTGATTCCCAAGTCACTTGTCAAAGATGTTAATTCTGAGGCCGCGGTGACCAGGTTGGTTAGGGTGTCCATCTCATTATTGGAAGTTAGTGACTTCGAATCTTGGCTTAACAGAAGATCCGTCATGTTCGTTAAGATGACTGAAGCACGTTAAAACTGCGGGTGGTCACAATGTCCTCCAAAGGAAAGGATACCTTTGGGAGTAGCAGGCCAAGTATTTAGGGGGTCTTCAGCTTGCTCCTTCCTCCAAAATCGCGAAGACTCCATCCGGCTTCTTCTATCTAACTGGTAGAGCTCAACTCAGGGCTAGGTACAGAAAAGCATTCTGGTGCAATAACAGCAGATGTCAATGCAAAACGTCGCCTACAGTGGTGCCACACTCACAAATTTAATCATTTCATAAGTAGAAGAAAGTTGAGGCTCACCGTGGCTTCTTGTGGTAGGATAGTGCTCATCGGATCATAATGTCCTAGGTTCGATCCTAGCTACTGTTAAACAACAAGAGATGAATGTTGCGCTTCTGCATGTCTGTGGGAGGGTGCTTCAGTGTCTCTTCCTTTGTTATACTTGAATGCGGCATGCCATCTTTGAAAAATCTCCCCGAAGGCAATTTTCACAGTATTTATTGAAATGTTTTATAATTGCCTTCGGTCTTCAGGCAATCCACTATGTTTTGCCAAAGTGTAAATCACTATGTTTGCAATAAATGTTTTTTCAAATTCTTTATTATCTAAAAGAGAGTTATCATTAAATCTCTTTTCTCGCATTTCTGCCTTCTTAGTTTTTCAGGAGTTGTCATGAAAAGTGCTTATATTTCCATCATGAGAAGTGAATTTAAAGTTAACAAATAAAGACAAAATTCACATGGATTGAGGCCTGGTGACCGAAGGGGCCAAGTTAAATTAGAAATTTCGTAGCTGAAAGTTCAAGTAACGTTTGCATAATTCAAAACTGTTTTCTTCTTTGGATTAACAACATCGGCGTTGATAGAAAATGAATTTAATTTATTCTTTATTCTGCAAAAGGTTTTAAATCCGAAGTGCCAAAGTTGGTAAAATTTTCAATAATTATATAATCACTTTCGTTAATAAATTTCTCTGATTGTTGTTTGCATTTAGATTAAGCTATTACAATATGCTTATCATCGCATATTGTATAACTTAACCTAACTGAAGACTAACCTTAACACAGGTAACTTTCTCGCGTCATTTATATCTGTGGTCTAGTGATGAGGTAAACACCTGATCTAGCATCTTTCTATCTGAGAAAAACTGGACTTCCAAAGAATCTTTAACATATTTAGACTCTCTCAGCAAGATGGTCTTTGAATAAGTTTGGTATAGAACCTACTGGCTAGAAGAATGATGATTTTATTATCAGATTACCACGATCCCTCTCTATTTTATTAATTTTTTATTTGCTGTCTAATATATGCTCATCCCCTTAAAATTTCTGTAAGATGATTTGGATTTGTTGCTTATTTTTATAAGATGGTACTGCATTTATTCGTACAAATAATTACTGAGTTGACAGCAAAATTTTTAGTGATATGATTTTGAGTTCGAGTTTGTGGCTTCGAAAGCAACCCTCGAACAAGCATGGAGTGATTCAGATTTCTGTTTAAACTGCAATTCCCAGTGATTAGTCATCGGGTATGAACAAGAGGCATTGGACAGATAAACTAAGTAAGCACACAAACCATTTGTGATTTTGAAAACGATTAAAGCCGACGCCTTCAAGACTTAGGCTCTTTTATTTCCCAATGCTTCATTCAAACAGAAGTATTTAGTCCCAATAAACTAATGGGAAGTTGGATGATATCTAGTCTTTAGCAGCATGAGAGTATGAATGTTGTATTCAGAATGTGTTGATTCCTCACACATACGTTTGGGATTATCGTGCCACGATTGCTTTTTGCACATGAGATAGATTTCATCCTGGTCTACAGATTAAAGTAGTTTTTGAAGAATAATGTACATCCACGTCTGAAATAAGAATCAAACCCATGAACTGCTGAACAGAAAGCAAAGCATAACCACTCAGCTGCAAGCTCAATGTTCCAAATTTTACAGTAAGTTGATCCTCTCTCTCTCTCTTTTTTTTTTTTTTTTTTTTTTTTTGTATGCTATGATGAAAGGAAGAATGATATTCGTCTTTAACCAAGAATTTTTTTAAGGAGTTGGTTATAAATTTAATATAAAAATAATATAAATTTTCTTCTTTTGATTTTTTTTATACTGAATGTTAACTATTAAAAATGAAATTGTATATTCTGACAGATTAAGCGAACTTTTTTTTTTTTTAACGATAAAGAGAAAGATAACATTCGTATTTATACACAGTCTATAAATTCAATATGGCCGCGTTTGGCAGGTTGGTTAGGACGCTATTTCTCCTTACCGGAAAATAGGAGTTCGAATCACGACTCATAATCCAAGATCCGTCTTATTCTCTAATGACGGCTAGGGCATATTAAATAAGTCGTGATCATATATTGTACTCCGTGTGAAATGATACTTCATGAAGTGACAGGCTAAAATTTTCTGTTTAGTCCCTGCTTCTGAATTACTAAAATTCTTTTTTGGCGCTATGATAGTACAGCCACTTAGGTATCCCACTATATAAGGGACCATCACTTCCATTCCTTCTAATGCTGAAAGGTGGAAATCTTAGTAGCCGAATATTATGCTACATAAAATCAATATAAAAAGAAATGCAAATTATTTTCTTCGATTGTAAAATTTCGTCTTTAATGTCATATGTGAGGTTCATATGTGTGATAAGCAGTAAAATTGCATTCAGAGGTTTAATTTTTTAATGAAAAGAACGATAACATTCATTCTTACACGTGATTTCTTTAACGAATTGATTTTGTTAATTCAATATATATAAATGTACTATAAATTTTCCATTATTTGAATTTTCTTTAATATATTTCACGTCAGTTACTAAAATAAAATAATATGATTTTTTAAAAACTTATTTGTTTTGATGATTGGAGTGACACATTCCTTTTCATTCTTATAATCAAATATATATTAATCTTTATGCAAGAATTTCTTTTTTAAAGAAGATTGCTTTTTCACCCGCGGTAAGACAAACATTTGTAAAAAATGACATCTAACTTAGAAAGCATTTTTACTTCTTTTCATTTAAATATAGTTACTCTTGAAAACTATATGTGCTGTAAACTTTATACTATGTATGTATGTATGTATATATATATATATATATATATATATATATATATATATATATATATATATATATATATATATATATATATATATATATATATATATATATATATATATATATATATATATATATATATATATATATATATATATATATATATATATATATATATATATATATATATATATATATATATATATATATATATATATATATATATATATATATATATATATATATATATATATATATATATATATATATATATATATATATATAAGAATAACACCTAGTATAATATGTATATATAATTATATAGTACTATAACACACATTTGACTATAGTATTCAATTTTAAAAAGTATCATATAAGCATCTGGAAATTATTTTATTTAATATTCTTATCTTTCGAAAAAATCCAACTTTCTGGCATTTCCAATTTAATCACTCTGCCATAAGCTTGATTTACGCATTTCATAATTTGCTTCATCTTATAATCAAAAATCATTTCACCGTAAATGTGTAAACATATTTTTATCTTTAAAAAATCATATTTAGTATCGTTTTACTTTGTCTTTTTCTATTTATTAATAAAAGCTCGAAATTGTGTAAAAGAAATCAGTTTTCCTCTCAAAAGAATAAATAAAAATGTTATTCGATTCCAAGTCAACTTCAGTGAATTAATCCTGACACATGAAAATGGCTCTTAAAAATGCCGGCTTTTAACGAAACATGTAAGCAGTCGTATGTAATCTTATTTTATCAGTTGCTCTTTATGGCTCAGACGACGTCATCTGTATCATATGCAATTGCATGTTGGGAAATAGAATTTCATCCATCTTCTTAATCTTAACTTATCGTTTTCGACGCATTTCTCACAATGTGATTGCAATTCTCAAAACTTTAATGATTTGAATTATTAATGGGAATAAATTATTTAAAATGGAATGAGAAAGAATAAAATATCGATACTATATTTTATTTTATTTAACTTAAAATTTCTGTCTTATTATTTTTAAATTCAAACGGTTTTTAAAAATGATGAAAACTTCGAGGTTTATAAATAATATCGTTTTCAATGTTAAAATATAGTTATTATTAATATGATAAAGGAAAAGCCCATACCAAAAACGAATAGCATTATTCTAATTGCTATAATAAATATGAGAATTTTTATTTTTATTTTGTTCTTATTGAATTTCATTCATAAAGAAATTATTTTTAACAGTGTATATGAAAAAATCATAATAAAAAGAATTTTAACCCTGTTTGGTTCAATCAAAGACTGATTTTTATATCCAGTGAATGAATATTTTAATTAAATTTACTTTTCTAAAAATTGGAAAACAGATAAAATATTAAAGTTCCAAGTGAGAATTAATTTAAAAATTTTTTAGAGAAGAAAATTCTCAAAATGGGAAAGATAAAATTAGAAAAAAGTGTTCCGACCAATATCATTAACAAATAAAATGACGTTTATGCTGATGGGTATGAAAACAGCATTATATCATTCGCCGAATCTCAAATGCGTCTTATGGCAACATTCCAACAATGTACTGCAACTTTAACTTCATCAAGCCTAAATGGTATACAAACAAATCAGTTTTTAAAACGCATTTTGTGTACAAGCATTCACGTAAGAAACAGCTAGAAATGACGTCACAGCTTGCGCTTTAAATTAAGTAATATTAAGTTTTTTCTTTTCCGCTACTTATTTTCATCGAATATATATTCTTTAGAAATTGAATATATGAATTGGAAATTAAAATGCCTATTATAGTTTTAAAAAAATTAAATTGTGTTAAAGTTATTTTTCGTTGATTATTATTTTCTAAGATTTTTTGCAGTTTATGTCTCTGTACCCGGTTTTCATTCTACTGCCTGAAAATTTTTATTTGATATATCAAGTTCATTTCGAATTTATATTTAATTAGTCAAAATGGTAAACTAAAAAATCATTAGCTTTATTTTAAAAATAAAATGCGTATTAAAACATGCGTCATATTTGTTGCAGTATTTTACATCAAAAAGATTATCACTTCAAAAAATTATAGATAATTAAAGAAATTTTAAAGAGCAAAAGAAAATATAAATACAAATTTATTGTTTTAGGAGGAGTATTTTCCTTACATTGACTTTATTAGTCATTATTCGTGTTATCGAAAAAAAAAAATGTTTCTGTTGTAAGATGTATCAAACTCAATTTATATTTTATATTAGTTTGCCTATTTTATACATTTTTGCGCGAAAGTCAGAAATTTATAAAATGAGAGAATCAACAACTGTGTAAAGGTGATTTTTGTTGACGATGGATGTGATTTCTCGAATATTCAAAATTAAAATCTGCTTTTAAACCATCAATTTTTTTAATAATAACGAAAATTAAATAAAAAATTATTAATTGGAAGACTTTTTATTATATTAAAACTTTCAAAAGCTATTTACTGATTAGAACTATTGTTCATCAAAGATGTAGAGTAATAAAAAAATAACTATATATCCAGAGTTAATATTTTGAGACAATTCAAAAACCCAGAGGCATTGAATAAAGATAGGTTTTTTCTGTAATCAGCAGTCAGTAAAAAAATATTTTTGTTTCAATCACACCTTAGCAACGTCTCTTACCAGCAATTACTTTTCTGCTTCTCGTATTTTATACCCTTTATCACATTTATAACATTAACTAATATAATTTCAGTCAACCCAAGAAATATTAATAATATAATACCCATATAATATATCTCCCAACCTATAATATATCTTTCAAGATTGTGAAATAAAATTCATAAAAATTAAAGAACATTTATTTTAATTAATTAATAAAAAAAATTTATTTCATGATTTGTAAGTGCGACTTTTGTGCTTTAAAGTCATATTGCAAACGATAAAATCACATTTACAAACGATTTTGTACCAAAAACAATGAAAAAATAGTTGCCAACAAAATAAAAAAGAAGGGGAAAATAGGAAAAAAAAATTTTGAACACCATTTAAAAAATGTTGAAAAGAAAAAAAATGAAAAAAGATCTATTTATTATTATTATTTTTTATCTTGTTGCCAACAAATTTTTAATGGTTTTTGGTTCTTAATCATATTTTTCAATATTAGTAATTTCGCAATGTAAAATCAAATGCAATAATTAAATTTTTAAAGAATTTTTTTTTTTATATAATTTGCAATTTAAGAATCCATCTTAAGTTGAAGTATTTCACATTTATTGGTAGAAGTGACGCATACGCACACCCATTTGTTTCTAGTTTATTCGCCGCAAAGCTTCCCGAAAAATGCGGTTACAAAATATGCTTCCAGTGTCATTCATTCAATTCCAAAGAACTTGCAGACAGAGGGGGGTTTTCTGGCGAAAACTACGCCACTGCCTTTTATCTCCTCGCGCAGATAAATATAGAGTTTTCACATTTGCAGCACTTGTGTAGCCTCGGTGAATCATTCCCTTCAAAGGTTCAAAGAGCAATCTGGAGCGGAAACAAAACATTCTAAGGATAAGAACGATATTAAAAAAATTTTTTTTTTTTTTCAAGTTGTTATCGGTGGTAACGAGGTGGTTAATTGATCTATAAATAATTCCCTCCTTTTTTGTTAAATATATAAACATTTTGAAGGTATTAAATGCGAAAAAACGATATCAGCAAAAGTTTTATGTCATAATAGGGCAGCGGATTTTCTATGCATAATAATCTTTATTTTATTATTAATTTTTTATTGAGTCTCTTAATATCTTCGACATTTTTGTTCTTTTGTCTCTGCCTTTAACGTGAAATTCAATCTCTACTTTTTTGTTCTTTCTTTTGTCTTCTATTCTTTTGTACTAGGCTTTATTAAATATTCCTTCCTTATTTTCTATATTTTGAGTAGCATCAATTTGAAGAATTCCGAATCGGTGAGGGTATATCACATTAAGCTTATACTCGTTATAATGTTTTATGTTCGCCAATTAAAAATTTTTGTTTGTATATTGATTCAAAGTCTTAAATCTTGTTTGTTGTTTATTAACTGAAACTCTTTTATATTCATAGATAAGACGTAACTTGAAATTTTTCGATTCTGAATGTACATCCTAAAGATTTAATGAATCCTTTAAGCAGGAAAAAAATATAAATACCAAATTTTTTTCTAAGTTTGTTAAAATGTTTTAATAGAAGTATAAAAATGATTTTTTTAGAAATTAGTATTTATTGATAAAAAAAACACTAATAAAAGTATACAAATACATTTTTTATTAAAAAAATGTGGTTACAAATTATTAATTTAATAAAATTAGTTAATTAATTAATTTTTTAAAACAAAAATGTTAAATATTTAATGTCAAATTTTTTAGGTAATATTTAAACAACTGTAATTATAAATATCGATATTTTTTGAAAATGAAGAGAATGTCAGGTGTTGACAAATAATAGTGAATTAAAATTCTAATATTAGTAAATTTAACTTATGTTTCACTAGACATTACAACGAGATAATATTGCATAATTACATTACAACATATTATTTTGAAATAGTTATCATTCCAAATTACATTAACATGTTAAATTATATTGCCATTTAGAATATAATGTTATTAAGCAGATGTGTATAAAATTGTATGTTCTTTATCATCATATATAATAATATAAATAAAACATATCATAAACAAAATATGATTTTTCCATTTCCATGTGAAGTTTTAATGCATAGGTAATTTTCTTACAGAAAAATACTAATATTGAATTTTTCAGTCTATCTTTATTTTCATATTGCTCGTAGAAACTATTTTATGATTTTTTTTTAATAAAAAAAAAATAAATGCTGTTGACAAAAGACTTGTTGAATTAGTTGTGTTCTATGAATTTTGGCATTTTAATTTATTTAATTTCGTAATGTTTTTGTGACATATGCGGTGAGCATTTTCTTGGAGAAGTAATGGGTCATACCGATTAACAAATGTTGGGAGAAAAAATTTTCAATTTGTTATCTATTGTATCAATATACTGTACCATGAGAATATCTCCCACACATTTCTCTGGGTCTGACGTTTCATTTTCGACTGGATAAACCAGAAACAATGCGCTAACTTTGGCTCACTTTGAGAATGAATGACATGATGTACTACCTCAATTACTGCCAATGCATAACACCCTTATTCATTTGAAATGGACAGCTCCTGTTGCTATAGCAACTGTCATTCACCAGATTACTCGGCGAGAGATATTATTGTGGTAAACACACATCACTAGCAATACTTTTGGATAATAATTGTCTCCGCATTACACAGTTATGAATAAAGAATTACCAGACACATTTCCCCAAACTGCAGTTCCCACTTATCCTTTTTTTCATAATGCTAACTTCAAAAATGAGTAGCAGTATTGATTTATAGGGTCAACTTACAATAACAAGTTTCCTTATCGATACGGTTAAATTGGTTTTCATCAACACTCTCAGAGCATTATTTTTAAAATATGGTTCGTGTTTTCTACGCTGTTCATTTTGTAGGGAAAGAAATTGCCATATGGAATTTTTGAAGCCAATAGTGCCCTTTCTTTTTCTATCGTTAATACAATTATGCCTGGTTTATGCTGCACGCAACATACTTGCCAAGTTTATTCGCATTTAAAAAAATATTGGTTGAATTCATGTTTTTATGAAATTCAAATGAATATTTACTCGGCAGGCCCTTGTGGGCCAAGGCCTTCTTCAAAATCTTCATCTATTCTGATCTTGCTTTCGAAATATACCTCAAGTTTTTAATCTGTATAATTCCAAAGTCCTTGTCGGCACAGTCGACCCATCTAAGTTTGTGCCTCCCTCTTGCTGCCCTGGAACCGATTGGCTTAGAATGAAAAACTCTCGATGTTAAAGAGTCTGGATTCATTCTGCACAGAGGCCAAGCAATTTTAATTCAGTTGACTTTTATGTAGTTAAGATACCTGCTTCTCTGTACATCTTATAGAGTTAGTTATAATATCTGTGCCTCCAGGTACCATAGATGTTCACTAGACCCATATGGCTATCTTTCAAAGAAATGTTGGCTATCTTTGTTCAATGTTCACGTTGTTTCATGTTGGCTATCTTTGAAAGACAGGTTTCCTCAAAACCTTTCTTTCAAAGATAGCCAATCGATTTCCCTGCAATTTTGTCATGGTTTTTAAATCATAAGTAAGCAACTGCTTTATAAATGTTTTATAAAACACTAACCGAATATTTTACGACTTTTAAATAACTAATTGGAATACTTATAAGAAATTTTTTTTCTTGAAATAAAATAATGGGAAACCCACTATACAGGCTGTAAATTAAATTATATCAAAAATAAAAACTTAACAAAAACATTGTGACAAATGTTCATTTGTAAAGGTAATCCATTGCACCATTTGCACTAATCTAATAAAAATTTGAGTTTTAATTTAATTGTACTCTATGACTATGAGTAAAAACATTCCTGCCAAAACTGCTTACCGATTT
Source organism: Latrodectus elegans (assembly GCA_030067965.1). Taxonomy (NCBI): domain Eukaryota; kingdom Metazoa; phylum Arthropoda; class Arachnida; order Araneae; family Theridiidae; genus Latrodectus; species Latrodectus elegans. The sequence goes on along the minus strand of CM057820.1, from coordinate 22,145,606 downwards.
TTAACTTACTATTCGAAAAGTTTCAAAAGAAGAAAAGATGTTTGTATTTTTTAATCTTAAGTTTCCTTTAAGGTTTTCACTAATCAAAAATTCGTAGCTTTGAACCCATTCAGATCTTGACTCCAAAATTTACAGAAAAGTTAATTAATCAACGCGTATGTTAGTCACTCATTAGTTACCATCTGAATGCGAGTGCTAACTGCAACCGAGACTTACAGTTTGAAGTGGATTCCAAACCGCTAACAACATGTAAGATGGAAATGGGAATTGAACACATAAACTATTGTACTGAAAATCTTCGTAAATCTTCCAGTTCGGTCTACCTGCATTTTATGTTATTTATTTAAATATGTAAATTGTGTCACAAGATTATCTGATTAGTCGAGTCGCTTTGAAAGACCAAGAAAATAAGTAGCAGAAAGACATGTCCTGACATATTTCCTCAAGGAGTTACAAATTCTTATAAATATAAATAATATGTTTATTTTAAAAGTAAAGTTCAACTTATTATGTGCGTGTCATGTGATTCTATAAGCCTTGATGAATATGCATGAAGTTTGGCACTCGAATTTCGTATTATTTCGTTGTTAATTCCCCCATGTCTAAATTTCTTATTTAAAAAAATGTTGCTATCTTAAAAATGAAAAATGTGGGTATTTATGATATATTCTAAGAAAAAAAAACTTCATGTCTTGGTGAATTCAAATAGAATTTCTTGAACTTGTTACTTATCACATTGACATATTAATTTAGCCCCTTTGGAAGAAAGTTTTACTCAAATGCATGCATAGCGGAACAGGCAAGCCCTGGATTGAACCTCAAAGTAACATGTTCGGAATACTCCCCCATCAACAAGTATGTTGTAATTTGTACCACGTTCAGGTGACGACTTTGGACTGACTTTACAGTTATGGAAATGACTAAACACTCTAACCTATAACACAACTTGAGTACCAGTGATTCAGTAGCTTCACACCGCTTCCCGTTAATATCAGCAAAGCGAATAAGGTCATCCTACTAATCATTTGCCACGGCCAGTGATTAGTAGGATGACCTCAAGGAATTGCTGCTGCTATTTGAGTTGGGGACGTGTCCATGTTATCTGTGACATCCAAAATTCTTCCAATGGTGTGGCGTGGATCTGGATAGGAGGGTGCCAGCTCAAGTGTGACCTCATCCCCAGACAGTGATTTAAAAATAGAGGTGCTTGGTGATGGGAGAGTATTCCAAACCCGTTAACATTAAAGTATAATCTGATGTGTATATATGTTCCTAAATGGTGTTCTAAATTATTGACGAGTCTTGTGAAAAAACTCAGTTTTACTCAATATGAGCTATAAGCCTAAGAGCATAAAGTTCCAAAACTGTTTCTGTTATATTACTACTAATCTGGTGTATAATACAACTTTTCTCTCTTCTTCATGAATTCATTATCTGCTATAAGTTTTGATTAATGTTCCAAAATGATATTATTACTTATAATAAAATAGTTCTAAAATTGAGTTTTTAATTCCTTTATGCATTTTTTTCCTGTACTTGTCTTTTTGTCACAACACAATGTATAAATCTCTATATTTGAATAATGTTCTTCGTTTGGTTCTTATAATTAATATCTAATTTAATGGGATGACAATGCAAAGAGGGCTGACAACCTCTTTATGAAGTAATGCACAATATCAAATACTGCGCAATGTAAATTAAGAAATAATCTTAATATTCAAGTACGATATATAGAATAAAACACAGTAAAATTAAGATTTCATAAAGCTTTTAGTTAAACATTTCTAAAGAATTAATTATTAGTATTAACTTTTTTAAAGCTAATATCAAAACATTTATTTTGTTAACCATAAAGTGGTTGTTTCTTCCGTTACAGTTGAGATCCTGAGACGCCTCTTCATTATAATTCTCATTAGTTTAATATATCCATGACGTCAAATAACGTTTCATCTACATTACATCGAATTGAGACGGCGTTGTAAATCCAACTTGTCAACGTGTTTTCTGTGTCTGCCTTCACATTCTTTGAGAGGCAGCAAACAAGGCAAGCTTCGCCATCGAATATCTGAGAATAGTGTCGAAGTTCATTTTATTAATATAATGATTTCTTATGTAAGGAAGAGCAAACTATATCAGTTTGAGAAGCCGTTTTCCATTGATTCAAGCCATTAACACATGAACAATAGAACAACAAGAAAGCAAAATGATGACTACATGACTAAACATCCACTTCATAATTAGTTTAAATCGGCAAGGTCGGTTTAAATTTTTAAAAAATTCCTTTATTAATAAAATTCGAAATTAACAATTGTATTTGTAAGCAATCTCTTTTGAATCTTGAGACTTTTTCCTTGCTTAGGGTACATTAAAAAAGTTTCTTTTAATTAATATTGCTGAAATTTTAAAAACCAGATTTGTAAGACATAGGCTCAAAAAGTTCGTTGAATTTTTAAATTTTTTTTTTATTTATTCATTCTTTTTGTTTGCATTTTGTCCAGCACTTGTTTGTTTGTATTGTAAAGTTATGTCTTATAAAAAATGAATGAATAAAGTTTTTGGTGTATATTTTCAGGTGAAACCTTCTAACCAGAGCTCTGAGGACATCTGCGAGAAGGAGGAGCAATCTGGTATCATTTATAACGAAGATAGCCAAGTACCGTCTTTTCCGGTTGAATCTACATCGCCAAATATAAGCAGTGAGTTTTAAAATGCCTGAGTTATTCTAAGTAGGAGATATGTGATTATAGTTTATTTCTTTTAAATATTCATTTCAATGTAAATAAGTTTTCATTCATTAGTATCCGTTACTTCTGAGAATTTTTGCATTGAGAAGCTATGTATTTAATTAGGCAACTAAACATGATACCCAGTATCAGGAGGTATAGCTGGGAACACATGCGTATCCTAAGGTTCCTAAATAAGGAAGCTTGGTGCTCCAGCTTGGGAGTTAAACATGCGGCTAACTTCCTTATCTTGTAAAATGTACCAGTTTCGAAAAGAATGCAATATAATTCAGCATATTGAGGGATCACTTGATAACCGAATGCTTACGATTTTTGTATTGGAAGCCCATGGGTAATAGGCCAGAAAGTAGACCAAAGAAAAAGTGCCTTGATGATTTCTGGAACGATCTTAAAACCTTAAAGGTCTCCAACTTGAAAATAAAAGAGATAGCTGTCTGGAATTAGAAAATAGGGTAGGCCCAGTTTTAGATGTATGGACTGTATAGAGGGGGATTTTAAGATCCTAAGAGTAGCTAGTAGGAAATCAATTGCAAAAAATACATCAAAATAGAAGAAAGTTCTTGAGAAAGCATTGGCCATCAGGGGCTGTGGTGTCGATAGAAGAAGACAGAACTGTTTGGAGGGATATTATGTAGTAGGCTAAAGCCCAAACTGGGTTGGAGTGCCAATAAAGAAGAAGGTATTTAATCCCTTCTAATTGCAACTAATCTAAATCGGTTATGCTTTCAACGAAGTTCATCCTTTTCCCAAAGGGAATTTCATATATTTCCTAAACAATAATTGCAACAGATATATCAGGTTATTGAATGAAAATGCCAATTTTCTTTTAAACAAAATTTCCTGTCGTTTTTTAATTATAGGATTTTTTGCTTTTAATTTAATGGTTCTCACACAAAAAATTTCGATGCCGTGCATATTCATTTAATAATGTATTGATCGAAATATATAATGATTTGGTATTGTTCTTTAAAAAAATCTATCAATCTGATTAATCTTACTAAAAGAAATCTGTTTGGTGTTTCATATGTTTGAAATGTTCCAAAAATAATTTACTTTTTCCCCCAAATACATCCATATGGTATAAAGCTCTGATAGCCTTCGTTACAGAAAATTATAGCATTTACTTTTTACTTTCAACAAATTTACAAACGTAAATTCTAAGTGTCCGAGAATCGTGTCAGAATGTATTAATGAATAATAAATGAATATAAGAGTTTGTATATTAATTCTGACACTTCATCTGTGTTAAAAGTATTACATTTTGATACTGAATTGATTAATTTTTTCTAATAATTGATACTAAATTTAAAAATTTCTTTTTCATGTTTTTATGTATTTATTTATATTACATTATACTTAGAGTGGCATGGCATCTCAAATGTGGGCTAAGTCCTACAGTGTCCTTATCTGTTTTTTTGATTGAGGGCCCTGGGGTGCGAAGCATATGTTCTGGTTAAATAGTCAGCCTATCGTGAAAACCCTCAGTGTTAAGTTCCCAAGCATGCTTGAGTCTTTGACTTGACTTGGTAGAGCATTACCGTTACTAGTACGCCACCGAGCTTCTTATATTATTATTATTTTAAATTTAAGAAATAATCTTAAAATTTATAACATTTGGTTTAAGTAGTGAAATTAAAGTTATAACCGCAATGAATGATCTCTATTATGGTAAATATAGTATTTCATAAATTTTGAAATGCAAATTTAAAAATGAAACATGTTTAACTTTAATTTTTATTTTCTGACTTCCAAGTTACATAAATAATGGATAGAGTATATACAAATCCATATAATTTTTGCTAAAATTTTCTGAGAATATGCATACGATTTTTTCTTAAAAATTCAGTAAAATGAGATTTTTATCCATTGTTTTAATTTATAGTCTTAAATTTTCTTAATTTTATTTACTTCTCTAAATTAATTTTTTTTTCAGTAAGATTTCTTTCAACTGTTTTTCAAAATAACATTTCTTGTCTTACTCGATAAGTGAACAAGGGTAGACTTAACAAATTTCGCAAAAATGTTGGGCATATTTTGAAGAACTTTTATATTTTCAACCAATTTTATAAATATATACTACGGAGAAATTGCACTAATAAATTTCCAGAAAAATAAAGATAATATATTCATAAAGGAAAGAAATATTAAAAGGTTACAAGGAAGAGTAATCATCACGTAATTTTTTATAAAATATCCACCGCAAAACCAGCTAAAATTAAAACTACCAAAATTATACAAATTAAAATCTTCATGCTTGAAGTATATAATAGAAATACCAACATTAAAAGCAAAATGTCGATAAAAAACAAATCAAATTGAAATTCAATTTAATAAACAGAACAAAATAAATATAAATTAGAATAAAATACCAGTATAGCGAGCGTCATCAAGGGATGATGTCAAGTTAGTTATTTTCTCTTTTTCCTTGATCCAAGTTAGTTCCTCTTTTCTCGCTTATTACACTTTAGTCAGTTACTTATGGTATTAATATGTGAAATTTTACTTCGCGTTTGGAATTAAATTTTTAAACTTTAAGTATTTTTTATATTTGCATGGCAACATTTTAAATTTCTTTTTACTACTTGTATTTATGGCCTGGTTGTTTATTATCTTCAATTCTACATTTGAAGTCTTTTCTAGTTTAGTCTTGCTTGTGTTCTGTTTGTGCTTGGACATGACTTTGGGTGTGTGTGTGTATATATATATATACAGGAAAGGAGAGTCTTAAACAATGAGAATTATAGGAAAATAATATTGCAATTTTCATCAATACTCTCTGACTGAGATGATTGATCAGATTTATTGAATAAACTTCTTGGTATCTTCCATGTGTTTTTAAAATAAGGCTATTTCTGAAAGAAAAATTGGATCCAATTTAGCATTTATCGAGAAGACTATATTCACTTTCAGAATGTATTCTAATTAAATGTCCAGTATTAAAGGAAACTTTTAACATTTGACACCTGTATTTTACAAAATTCACGGAACCAGTGACTTTCAGCATTGATCAAAAAATCTTACAAACTTTGCGATTTTTTGCAAAAATCTGAAATTTTTTTTTAAAAAAATAATAATTTTAATCAGCTTTTGAATTCTTTTTAAGGAAAAAAAATAGATTATAATAAATCGAATGAAAATTTTCGAATTTTACGAATTTTTTAATTTAAATAGAGAGTCGATGGTGATCACAACGTATTATGAATTGTAAATACAAGCCTTGAATACAATCACACCCCCATCTTTAAAAACCTGCAAATATGCAAATTCACTTCCCGTCTTCCACAATAGAACTTTTTTTTTTTTTTTTTTTTTTTTTATCGTCTGGCATGTATTCGATTCCTATTACAGTCTGATAGATAGAAGAACGCACGATAACCGTGTCGAAAGTTGATCGAAATGGAATTCAAATGAAATCATTTAGTCATCAATTTAAAATGTAACAACTGGGCCCTTCCAGTAGGTTCGTTCTTTCTTGTTCGTTGACAGATCAAGAGAAAACTGTTAATGATATCAATGGATCAGGTTGCTGTGGGGAGGGGTGGAGAGAAAAGCAAGGTCAATAGACAAACTTCAAAATGATACTAATTTATCAAGATCCTAATATATTTAGGCGAGATCACTGAAGCTTTACATATTATTCAAATCTTCACACGTTGAGAAACAACATTTTATTGAATAAAAACTCATATTTGAATAAATTCAAAGACATCTTTTTTTTAACATCTTAAGCTTCAACTTCCTCCTATTTAATAGGAGTCTAAAACAATTGTATGCTTATATTTTGATTTTTTTAATTTTGAATTGAAGCGAAGCTACATGTTTATGTATTTTAAATAATATCTGTTATGCACTTATTTTAAATTATATCTGTTATTGCACTTTTGATTTCATTGATGCTGCCCATAGCAAATATTATTTAAAATACATAAAAATGTAGTTTCAATGTGTCAAATTTCAATTCTTTCGCTTTTATCAATACAATTTTACAATACTCTATTGGTTTTGTATATATTGTTGTAGATAATTTTATAAATTGTTACCGGCAGCAGTTTCACAATAAATAAATAAAATTACCTTGTAGATTCAATCTTAAAGCAATGTATATTACAGCAACATATCAGAAATAGAGTATCATTGTTTGTTTTTGTTTGTCGCTCAACGGTCATTTTTTGCATACGAAGGCTAATCATACCGGGACCTACAGCTTAAAGTGGATTCCGAACCACTACAAACATCCATGACCAAGGTGGGATTCGAACCCACGAACTGTTGAACCGAAGACAAGAGCGCTAACCATTCGGCTACCAGCTCGGCGTATCATTAATGGCATTAAAAAAAAATAAAATAAAATACATAAATTTTAGAGCTGTTTTTCTAATAACACTAATACCACATAACATTCCTTATTCTAAATACCAAATAAATTTAAAAAAAAAAAAAAGTGACACATAACTGAAAATTAATAAAAATAAAAAAAATTTTTTATTAATTTTCAGTTATGTGCCACTATTTTAAGAATTTTCTCAGGTTTATATTCTAAATAATTAAGCAAAGGCTATTTAACGCTTTTTAAAAAAAAAAAAAAAAAAAAAAAAAAGCACGTTTGATTTAGAAAGCCGATTTGCATCATTATAAAAATTGTGTCCAAAAGATTGAGAGCGTCATCATCCATAGTGTTGCGTTCTATTGGATTCGCAGATTTGTCATGAGTACCCACTGACCACACTTTATTCTTTCCAGAATCATGTTTAAAAACTAAGATTTGTCATAAAAGTTAGACAAATTCCCTAAACTAATGAACAGCAATGAAATTTCAAGCGTAAGCAAAGATGCACAACCAACTACAGAATATGGTATAGTTTTCAATTTGTTTATTGCTTACCCATCATTTTTTGGTGCACAAAGTTTAATTAGATAAGAACTTGCAGTTTAAAGTGGATTCCTAAGCATTATGAACATCAATGTCCAAATGTGAGAATCTAATCTATGATTGTCGAAATATATGGGAAGGAAATTTTCTCAAAATGTCTAAATTATGTTGCCCACAGGGTGACTCCACATCAAATCTGACAACCATACCATTTCTGTCTTTTTTAAAGATTGGTACAAGGTAAAGGCCCTTGTTCAGTTCCTCTTATTTAAATGAGTTTTGTCAGAAAACAAACTTTACAATGAATTGCATGCCACTTTAAGATGTCAATTCAAGAAATATTTGTAAAATGGTAACAAATAAATCTGAAATTAAATATCATGAATATTCCACATAAGCTTGTAAAAAATATCTTCATTTATTGAAAACAGATTCTACAACTTGAAAAATAAAGACTGAATTATTTAGTTTTCTGTGTGCTAAAGAATTTTTCAGCCATAAGCTTATTATGAGAGGTACTCCCAGTATACAGATAAAAGCTTTACTCGAAATTGCCATCTTAAAAAATTATTACAAAAATAAGATCAACACTTGAGGTCAAATTCAAGACAACCAAATTCTTGTGACGGTAAAGTTTTTATCGGATTCTTTAAGAATTTTACTGTCTTTTCTGTTGGTAAGCTTAATTTTAAGCTTTAGGAAACCATTCATGATTCTAAGTTAAGTAAAAAAAATAAACATTGTTTAATTACTATCTACTGAAAATAAATTAAAATGTACCTAAACTGTAAACTTAGTTTATCTGATTGATTTCAAATTCTTTTTAAACATGATTTAGTCTAAAAGAATGCTTATAATTTCAATAATTTATTTATTTGCATCATATTTGTTTTCAACCGACAAGAGACTACTTTTTTGCTCTAAAGTTTTTCATAATTGTCACTGAATTATTAAAATAAATCATTTTAGGCTCAGTTTTATGGGTGAAAATTCTTTACTTTTGTCTTTTCAAAGAAAAATTCTTAAAATTTGGAGAATTCGTGAAAATAAAGGGTGCGAATGATGGCGCGGCTCTGAGAATTTCATGTGTGTGTGTGTGCGCGCGCGCGTCTGTGTTGTTTTTTTTTTTTTTTTTTTTTTTTTTACAGGGAAACATATTTTCTGATTCTGAAACAGATATTACTTACATGAATAGCTTTAAGAACTAATTATGATTAAAGAATAAAACGCTGGAATCATATTTAAATAAAAAAAAACAATTAATTGTATTTTGTATTTTGATGTTTATTTAAGAGTCAAATCAGTTTTCTAATAAACTGTTCCGTCAAAAATTGTAAATTTTCGTAAATCATGTTAAAAAAAATAGCAATTGAAATGTTAATTACGTTGGCTAATATATATTTTTCTCTTTGTTACTATGACTTTAAGCAACAAAAATATTCCAGCTCTAAAAGATTATTGAAATGTGTTTTAGATACTTTCAAACAAATTAATATTATTGAAGAAAATGACCTTATTTCTGTTGTTCTGCGGTTATGCATACTTTTAAGCGCCATACATTCAAATGTTTTTAAAATTAGTTTGAAGGTTACATTTATTTTAATGAGTGATAGGATTTATTGTTAACAACTTTTATTCGCTAAATATTCATTGATAATTTTCCATTTAATGGTTCATTTTATTTTCATAAAAATAGAATATATTTGTTTATAGCAACTGCGTAACATCACGGATCAACGGCGCTTGTACTGCGAGTCTTGGCGAGAATTAGAGTGCTATATGCTCACCAAATAGTGGTGGTGTGTGTAACGTTAATGTATGCATACAAACATAGAGGGGTAGGTGAGCCCCGGACTGAATTCTTAGGTTAACGGGTTTGCAATATTCGCCCATCGCCAAGTGCCTTGTACTTTTGAACCATGGTCAAGTGACCAGGTCACACCTGAACTGGCACCCTCCTCTCCACATCAGTGGAAATATTTCGGCCATCAAATGCTAACGTGGACACACTCTCCGCACCAGCAGGCAGTATACAACTAAACGTGTGAACTAGATGAGAAATGGCTCAGTATGGAATCAACGTAGAATACAAGGAAAATGACCAACATGATCAGCTTTTTCAGGAGGTGTTAACCATATTGGCACAAAGTATGCCTTTTCTTTCTATTTTGCTTTGACATTTTTAGTGTGGTTTTGGGGAGTAACGGCATCATTAAGACTTCAGTCTGGAGCCAATGCAGAAAATGCATACTTTGTACCAATATGGTTACTCCCCCCCCCCCGAAGAAGTTTGCCATGTTATATATATATATATATATATATATATATATATATACATACATATATATAGTATTTTTATTCCATGCAAATGTCATTTTTTCATTCTTATCTCGTATAGACTATGTCGGTCAATAATGTATCAATCAACCAAACAATTCTCCAGATGCAAAATCAATCCATAACCTCCATATCCCTTGATTGTTTTGAGCAGTGTATTTAAATTTAAAAAATGTACTAGTTCTCTGCACTTAAAAAACAATAAAATTTTAAATTTTATTTTGCAATAAAATAAAAATAATAGTACAATTTACATGATTATAATTTTAAATTATCATATTAAAAATTATATATTAATGCTCAATCTCTCCTATTAAACTAAAGCTCAAAATAGTAATATAAAATTAAGTATTATTTGACTATTCGCACACTATTAATATTTATTTAATCCTGCAAATATATCCATAAAAAATTTTTATTCATAATTTTTAATTTTATTTTAAAATGAATTGTTATTTTATATTAGATATGTTGGCACTTTTAAATAATTTGCGGTTAATTTGCCATTTCTAAAATAAAAATAATCAAAAAAATAAAAACATTTTTAAACATTTTTTATTTAATCTAACTAATGTCCAATATCACTTCTTTCAAAATGAAATGATCGCTGAAAAGAAGGGTAATGTATATATTGCTTTTTGAATACACATGAAAGTCTCAACTCATTTGAACCTGATACTTACTTGTACATCACAGATTCTTGGAACTTTTACCCTTTCCCGCCAATATGTAGGGACCATCCCCTTAGGACAGGAAATGAATTCTCTTCTCACAAAGCAACTTTCTGACCCCTCACTTATCCAGATGTTTTCTAAAAATTGACCTTCTAATGTATCTCTATGCCAAAAAAAAAAAAAAAAAAATTCTTGAATAAATTTTAAAAAAAATAAAAAACGCATTAAATGCATTAAATTAAATACTAAGCATTAAATATTTTATTATATGTAGTTAATTTTCAACTCAAAAAGTTGTTCTTTAATTCCCACGCAAAAATAAAAACAATTAAAAAAGCCGCTTTTTTTATCATGCTGCAAAAATTTTTTTAATTTGCAAATAAGAATCAAAGTTCTTTCTTTTTAATATAAAATTAAATTTGTTACACCAAATTTAATTTTCGAAATTTTCATTTGGGTAAGAATAAATCTGAAGAGGTTAATATTAGGTAAAATATATGTTGTTTACATGATTTAAGTACGTAACATAAATGAATTATTATGTCAAATTTGTAATTTTACAAATGTATCAGGCTTATTCAAAATTTCTAAAATTGCTCTAGTAAAAAAGCAGACCATAAAAATTTGAATTAGTGCAAGGGACTATGACTGAAAAAGGCAGAAAAAAGTCTAACAAATAAATAACGAAATTCTATGAATAATAATACAATAGATTTAATCAAAATTATTAAAACAAAAAAAGTATAACGTAATAATACTATAATCACATGTAAATTGGTATAATGAACAATATATCTAAAGTTATAAATTATGTAAATAATAATTACAAAAATGTTCTGTTTCCACTTGGCAAAAAATTTATCTTTATGGCCAGTATTTTAATAAAAATCATACAATTGTACTGAATATTCAATCCCGCATATGTTAATTTAAAATAAACACAAGAGAGAAATGTTGTTGCTAATTGCAGTGCTTGGATTTAGATTAGACTAGTTCCATGGAGGGAGGATTAGTTTGATGCAAAATGTATATTTTTCTTTGCAGTTATCAATTAAGCTTATTTACCGGTTTTGTAATGAAAACTCTATGATTTTTTGTTCTCAACGTTTTAATCACGTGCTTATTGAATTGATATAAGCATTATAAAAATGCTAAATTGCTTAAATTTTAATTAGAAAAATTTTCTGTATCCTCTTTGAAGTAAGTTTATTTTCATGGTTTTTAGTATAAAATGAATAAGGTGATTTTTTTCTGACTATTCAGTCAAGAGACTATTCAGTTGAAGTAAACATAATGAAAAAGTAATCTACATGATTAATAATAATTAATTAGCCTTTATTATAAAATAATTGCATTTAAACATTTTATTTAATGAGTATGTAATAACATATAGCATTTTCATACTCAATAGTTAATAAAATCTTATATTTTTCAAACATTTTTTTAGTATAAAAAATTTGGAAACATAAAATATTCTTTGTTCCCTCCCCCGCCCTTTTTTTTCTTTTCAATTGTGGCAATAGTGCTGCAATATCTGTAGTAACAACAATAATAATAATAATACGAATTTAACTTCAACTGAGGAATAAATCCCTCACTAAAGGTTTAAAATGATCACACACAAAAAGCACGACAAATTAAACTATAAATTTAATTTTAATTTACAAAATTTTTTCTTATTATTATGACTATTATACTATTCTAGTAAAAAAGTGAAGTTGAATATTAAATTCAATATCCATTTCATTTATAAGAAAAAAATTTAATTTGAAAAACTATTTAAAAATGAGTTTTATCTAATAATATAATGAAATACATTTTATGGAAAACATGTTTATCTATATACTTAATAAAAAATATTGGATCTTATAATATTTACTTATAATTTCTTTACAACTAAATTCAATTTTGCGAAAAAAGTTGTGTTTGTTACCAAAATTACAGTCAATATTAAAACAAAATTTCAATGTTCTTAAAATTCATTTATTATTTCTTTATAACTGAATTCATAATCATATTTGGGACTAAAATCATAATCACTATTCAAATGAATATCATAATTCAAAAAACTGAATCCTGATTTTTACTGAAACTGATTTTTAATTTTTTTATTGAGTTTGATTATTATTTCTTTATAATGAAATTAATATTTGAATACAAAATCTCTATCAATATTCAATTGAAAATCATTATTTTAGTGTGATTTCACAATCTGCAAACCCCTTTGAAATCGTAACTTTCTATTCATTTCAAAATTCACACTTGAAGATAATTAAAAGAATGTGAAAATTTTGGTGATAGTTAAAACGATGCCATAAAAATTCAGTGCAAAAATACACTGAAAAAGCTAATATCTAATAAGTGACGAAACGAATTTATTAAAAAAAATTCGTTTATTCTTTTTTTTTTTTTTTCCTGTTAAGTTGAAGAAAATTCTGTCTATTTTTTTTTTTTTTTTTAAATCTCAGGCTCATATTTTTTTAATTTGCAAAAACATGACTAAATATAAATTATGATGATCAAAAATGTGTGAATTTATTACGAATATGTTTTACAAATTAACTTATTTTTATTCACATATAAGCTTACATCTGAGGAAATTGAACAAGTTATTTTGTTATCTATGTATGTAAAACAACGCAAAAAATATCTGCATTCAAATAATAGAAACACTAAGAACTTAAAAATGTTCGCTACCACAACTAGAGAGTGTTTACTAAATTAATTAATATAAACCTCATCTTATATGGAAAATAAAAAACTAATTATTTCGATTATTAAAAGTGAAAGAATAATTCGATACATAAAAGTATTTAATAATATATTTCATACAGCACTTTATTCTTCACACTTCTGAAAAATTTGATAAGATTTTAATAATAAGTTATTGATCCGCAACTTCTTTCGCTTGAAATGTATTTTAAAATTTGTAAATAAATTCAGTTCTTAACACATTATTATTAGAATAAACACTAA